>JARQOD010000001.1:134033590-134132991 GCA_033576555.1 Oophaga sylvatica | reverse complement strand
GCTGAATGTTTACCCTGACGAACACTCATTACCATGTCCTCAGCCATACGGACCCTGTCAGGCTCATCATAGATGCGGCCCAGGGCATGAAAAAACATATCAACAGTCATCCTCTCAGGAGCAGAAGGAGGGAGAGAAAAAGCCCAGGCTTGTGGGGCCCCCCGAAATAGGGAAATAATGACCCCCACCCTCTGGAACTCATCCCCAGAAGAGCGAGGCCTCAGGGAGAAAAAAGTTTACACCCCTCCCTGAAGGCTCTGAACTCATTTTTATCCCCTGAGAAGTAGTCGGGCAGTTTAACTGGAGATTCAGGAGATACCAATGACACATCCTTACCACAGTGGCGTAGCAACTGTTTGTGTTGCGCCCGGGGCGGCAAATTTTAGGCCACACCCCTAGCCACACCCATTTCACTGGTCACACCCATATCCACGCCCTGACCACACCCACTTAGCACTGCTGATCACACTGTTTCATAAACAATAATTATAAACACATACCTCTCAACCGTCCCGGTTTCAGCGGGACAGTCCCGATTTCGGGACCCTGTCCGCTGTCCCGACCAGGTGGTTTACTTTCCGCATTAGAATCGTACATAAGGAAACCCCGGGGACCTCCCACACATTCTGGCAGCCACAAGTCACATTCCATTGCTGACCTCATTTCCCCAGGATGTGGGGATCTCACCAGCTATGAGGCGCTCCATTCAATACCCGGCTCTCACTGAGCGAGACAGGCAGGATCTGGGGATCTCTTCATCTGTTGAACAGATCCCATGTTGAGATCCCCACATCCTGCTTGTCTCGCTCAGTGAGAGTCGGGTATTGTATGCAGCGGTCCGTACAATACCCGGCTCTCACTCCAACAGATCCAGCGGCTTGATGCGTCGCCGTTCTGAAGACTCTCCCGAGAACGAGTTACAGTACCTGCTGCTGTAAGCTGACCGCCGGAAATCAGGTCAGCGGTCATTTCCAGCATTCAGCTGACTTACAGCACGTCACCTCCGGTGGAACGTGACATGTGGCTGCCAGAACGTGTGGGAGGTCCCCGGGTTTCCGCATTACGATTCTAATGCGGGAAAGTAAACCTCCCGGCCAGCACAGCGGGACAGGGACCCAGCCCTACACAGATAACAGCATTCGCTCCGTCCCCACGCAGACCCATGCACATAATGGTACCCCTCCTTCCCCCCCTGCAGCCCCCAAGCAAACAGATCCCGCAAGTAACAGGACCCTTGTACATGCGCGGCTCCGCTCTTTGTGGCCCTGTACACACACGGCTCCGCTCCACACACCTCACACGCACAAGGCTCCGCTCCGTACACCTCGTACACACACGGCTTCGCTCCGTACACCTCGTACACACACGGCTCCGCTCCGTACACCTTGTACACACACGGCTCCGCTCCGTACACCTTGTACACACGGCTCCGCTCCGTACACCTCGTACACACACGGCTCCGCTCCGTACACCTCGTACACACGGCTCCGCTCCGTACACCTCGTACACACACGGCTCCGCTCCGTACACCTTATACACACGGCTCCGCACATACATGGCTCCGCTCTGTACACGGCTCCGCACACCTTGTACACACACGGCTCTGCTCCGCACACCTCGTACACACACGGCTCCGCTCCGTACACCTCGTACACACACGGCTCCGCTCAGTACACACGGCTCCGCTCCGTACACACACGGCTCCGCACACACACGGCTCCGCTCTGTACATGGCTCTGCACACCTTGTACACACACGGCTCCACTCCGTACACCTCGTACACACACGGCTCCGCACACACACGGCTCTGCTCTGTACACGGCTCCGCACACCTTGTACACACACGGCTCTGCTCCGTACACCTCGTACACACACGGCTCCGCTCCGTACACCTCGTACACACACGGCTCCGCTCCGTACACACGGCTCCGCTCCGTACACCTCGTACACACACGGCTCCGCACACACACGGCTCGCTCTGTACACGGCTCCGCACACCTTGTACACACACGGCTCTGCTCCGTACACCTCGTACACACATGGCTCTGCTCCGACGCCTCGTACACACACGGCTCTGCTACGTACACCTCGTACACACACGGCTCCGCTCCGTACACCTCATACACACGGCTCTGCTACATCCACACTGTAAACCCGAGTCCCGACCCCCACACACACACACAAACTTACCCTAATCCAGCACCATGACAACATCACAGCAGAGTCTTGCACACAAGGAGGACACTGATCATCTGACCCCTGACTCCTCCCCTCCTGTGACCTCATCACAGGTCCTGTGGGCACAGAAGACTACAGCAAGATCATCTGACCCCTGACTCCTCCCCTCCTGTGACCTCATCACAGGTCCTGTGGGCACAGAAGACTACAGCAATAGCAGCGTCATTGCTAGCTGCTGTAATGCTGTAGAGACGGAGGGCAAGGAAAGGGTGCCACCCCCCCACACACGTGCCGCCTGGGGCGGACCGCCCCCCCACGCTACGCCACTGCCTTACCACCTGTACCCAGCCCCCTGTACGGTATCTACCAGCTGCTGCTGGGTCTGAGCCATCATGCGCTGCTCAACATTCAACTCCTGGAACCTTTGCGTCAGATGTTTCACCTGACCTGCTAATACCTGCATGGGATCCATGGGGATAACACTCCTAAATCTCCCCCTCAGAAAAAAAAATGTAACGGTCGTTTATAATGTCAGGGACACCGCACTGCACTTGCTCACTGAGCCAGTGCGTGTGTCCTGAGTGAACAAACTGTGCCCAAAGATACCTGTATAGCAGAGCCGCAGCAGGGAAGACGTGTGTTTCTGTGGAACAGGACCTTCCGCAGCATGTGACTGCCAAGGGGCGGAGCCGGCCACACGTCTCTCAGAGGCAGCAGTAGCAGATAGAGAATGCTTCAGGACGGAGGACCTGCAAGCACGTGACTGCCTAGGGGCGTGGCCTAAGCTCCAGAGAGCTATGAGGTGAAGGAAAACTCCTAGAAGGGTAACTACGAAATAAAGTTACCAAGGGGCATAGACAGAATGGATAGTCAGGATAGCCAGATCATACACAGAGGGAGCAACGCAGTACAAAAGGAGCAGGCAGAGAATAACCAGAACACAGCCAAGGGATCATACACAGAGGGAGCAACGCAGTACAAAAGGGACAGGCAAAACTCGTAACAGGGACACAGCCAAATCAGAACCAGACAGACAAAACGTAGCACAGGCACAACGCACTGGCACAAGCACAGGGTCAGACACACTCAGCCAAAGGTCAGAGTATAAACGACAAAGACTGGCTTCACAGTGAGGCTATAAAAGCCTCCCAGGACCCAGAAAGAGGCCAACCAAGTTAACCCCGCGACTACCTGATCCAAGAACCCAGTAAACCATGAGGCTAAGTGCACACGATCAGGAATAATTGCGTTTTTTTCGCGGTTTTTCCGCGGTTTTCCGCGGTAAAAACGCGATAAAAACGCAAGCATTAAGCATCCTATACATGTTAATTGATTCCGCATGTTTTGGCCACATGTTGCGTTTTTTTCCGCGAAAAAAACGCTTTGCGGAAAAAATAGCAACATGTTCATTAATTTTGCGGAATGTAAGCGGTTCATGTGCGGTGGTACCCAGGGTCTGGAGGAGAGGAGACTCTCCTCCAGGCCCTGGGTACCATATCCCTGGTAAAACAATAATTAAAATAAAAAATAATGATATTCTCACCTTCCGGCGGCCCCCGCAGCCTTCCCGCGGCCCCCGCAGCCTTCCCGCCTTCAGCGACGCTCCCGGCAACTTCCGGTCCCAAGAGTCCTTTGCAAGAATCACCCAGATGGCATAGCGGTCTCGCGAGATGCTACGTCATCGGTGTGATTTGCCGCAAAGCATCCTTGGGACCGGAGTTGCCGGGAGCGTCGCTGAAGGCGGGAAGGCTGCGGGGGCCGCCGGAAGGTGAGAATATCATTATTTATTATTTTTTTTATTATTTTTACATTAGATCTTTTTACTATTGATGCGACATAGGCGGCATCAATAGTAAAAAGTTGGTCACACGAGTCAAACACTATGTTTGACTCGTGTGACCAACCTGTCAATCAGTTTTCCAAGCGATGCTACAGATCGCTAGGAAAACGCTAGCATTCTGCAAGCTAATTACGCTTGCAAAACGCTATTATTCTGGCGGGAATCAGCATAAAAAAAAACGTGCGTATTTCCTGCGGGAGAAGTGCGGGATTGCCGCGGAAATTTCCGCGGCAATTCCGCAACGTGTGAACTTAGCCTGACAGTCAGCCTGTCAGCATTCTCTGTAGTCAACCGTGTGCGGGTATCTGTGATGATTGCCCCAGCTTCACTGAAAACACGCTCTGACATCACACTAGCAGCAGGGCAGGCCAGCACCTCCAAGGCATATAAGGAGAGGTCTGGCCAACTATGCAGCTTGGATACCCAGCAATTAAATGGAACAGAAGAGTCATGAAGGACGCAGGTATGGTCACTTAGATAGTCATTGACCATCTTGTTCAACTTCTCCCTCCTTGACATTGTTACTGGTCCAGCTAGTCCTTGCTGATAAGCCGGTTTATTGAAGATGGCCCAGTTTGTGGACATTTTACCACCACCTCTTTTGGACCTGCTTAATGCATGCTGTTGCACAGAGCTGGTACCTCTGCTAGCAGCGGTGTCTGAGGGTGCTGTTGCCATATACTGATCGACAACGGCCCTTTTGAAGGATTCAATTGTGAAACCCCTTGGTGACTGCAACAGTGGCGAAGGAAATTTGTCCTTGTACCGTGGGTCTAGAAAGGTGGCCAATCAGTATAGGTTGCTATTGAAAATGTGGATTACGTGAGGGTATTGGCACAGACAGTCAGATATGAAGTGTGCCATGTGTGCCAAGCTGCAAAGAGGCAAATCTTCTGTGACCCCAGAAGGAGGAACAATACCCATCCTCTCCTCACACTGACTTTCCTCCTCCACCTCCTCCTCTCCTGCCCACCCATGCTGGACAGACATGATGCTGGGGTTGGGAGTCCACTCTGTAGCATGAGGTGTCCCCTCGGTATCACTGAAAAAGAAGTCCTCTCCCTCCTCGTCTTCGTCATCATCTTCATTCCCCAATCTAGTCTGATGATATTGGTTGGGCTGGGTAGGACCACCCATTGTGAAATCTTGCTCCATACCCAGCTGCTGGGCACTCAAAGATTCCATTTTTAGATTATGCAGCGATTTTTTCAGCATAGCATAGGGATGGTTACACTGATAATAGCCTGATCACCGCTCACAAGCTTGGTGCAGTACTCAAAGTTATCAAGCACCTCACAAATATCAGCGATCCACACCCACTCGACAGTTGTTATGTGTCTTGGCTGAGTCTCAGTGTGACGGGCATGTTTAAGCTGGTATTCAGCAAGTGCTCCGTGCTGCTCACTTATCCTTGCCAACATATGATATGTTGAGTTCCACCGTGTTGGCAGGTTGCAAATGAGTCGGTGGTTTGGCAAATTAAATTGCTTTTGAAGTGCTGTAAGACCGGCAACAGCGGTTGAGGAATGGTGGAAATTGGCGCAAATACAGCGCACATTCTCAAGTAGGTACGGCAAGTCAGGGTATGTTTTTATAAATTTCTGCACCACTAGGTTCAGCACATGAGCCATGCATGGCACGTGTACCAGCTTCCCGAGCTTTAAAGCCGCCACCAGGTTACGCCCATTATCACAGACAACCAGACCGGGTTGGAGTTGCAGTGGGGAGAGCCACTGATCAGTCTGTTGTTTTATTCCTTGCCACAGCTCTGCTGCAGTGTGTGGTGTGTCTTTGCCGATGCACTGCTGCACAGCTCCCAAGTTGGGAGTGATGTGGAGGGTAATTCAGCATAGAATGACGAGGCAGAGGAGGAGGAAGAGGGGAGACAGTACGTATATGATGAGGCGGAAACCCTGATTGAGGTTGGGCCCGCTATTCGTGGCGTGGGTAGGATATGTGATGGTCCAGTTTCAGACTTTGTCCCACCCTCCACCAGGTTGAGCCAGTGTGCCATGACAGAGATGTATCGTCCCTGGCCACAAGTACTTGTCCACGTGTCTGTTGTAAGGTGGACCTTCCCGGTTATGGCATTGGTGAGAGCATGCTTTAGATTGTATAAGACGTGCTGGTGTAACGCGGGGATGGCTCACCGGGAAAAATAGTGCTGGCTGGGAACCGAGTATCGTGGGGCAGCCACAGCCAACAGATCACGGAAAGACTGTGTCCCCACAAGCCTAAATGGCAACATCTCCATGGCTAGCAACTTGGCAATGTGCGTGTTCAGTATTTGAGCTTGTGGGTGCGTGGCTTGTTATTTATGCCTCCTTTCAAACATCTGGGGCACGGACAACTGGACGCTTGGCTGGGATAAACAAGTGGATGAGCTTGTTGTGTCCTGTGTCTGTGCAACCACAGCTTGTGAGCAAGAGGTATGATGATCACCTGATTCCTGCCCAGCAGATTGGGAAGGACGGATCACAGGTGACATGGCAGTGGTTTGACCCGCAGACACTAATTTGGTACCCTGTTGTTCCGCCCACCGACTAGGGTGCTTGGCTGCCATGTGTTTCCGCATACTGGTGGTGCTTTGGTTGCCTTTCCCTGGCCTCTGCTCAGATTTGTATGGCAGATGCTACAGATGACATTTGGTTCAGAAGGACTATCTGAAAAAAATTTCCAGAGAGTGGCTGAACGCACACTTGCCTTGACTTGGAGCACAGAGGGATTGCTCTTGGCAACAGTTGACACACTTCGCACACTGCTCAAACCAGTAGCCCTTGGTGCCTTTGTTGGTGCTACGTATCCACCTTCTTCCTCTGTGCTGCTGTGCTGGCTATGCGTGCCAACGGTCCAGGTTGGATCAGTGGTCTCATCATCGACCACCTCGTCGTCCATGTCGACTGGCCAGATGGCAAGTGTGTCATCACCATCAGCCTCCACCTTTTCACCCGGTATATCGTGTGGATGAAAGTGGCTTTCCTCTGGCCATAGGGATTCAAATATTTGGCCATCATCAGCAGACGATACCTCCTCACGTGCCTCTTCAATGTCGCGCGGTGAGAGGCCAGAGGCAGCGAAAGGAAATGGACAAAACAGATCCTCGGAGTGGCCAAGGTTGGGGTCAAATGTTTCCTGTGACTCCTGATGGGGTGATGAACTAGGAACAGGTTGAGAAGAGGATGACCCATCGTTCTCTGTATGGACAGGAGACTGTTTTGTCATGGACGATTGGGTGCTGCTAGAAAATTTCGTTGAGGCCTTATCAGCCATCCAAGACAGTATCTGCTCTTGTTCTTCTGTCTTCAAGACCAGTTTACGTTCCAGACCGGAAAATTTCGCCAGGAACCTAGATGCATCAACCTTTTTCGGTCTCCCAGACTCTGTGTCTTGTTGGGAACCAATGACAACCCCACGTCCACGTCCATGTCCCTTTCCCTTCACAACAGCCTTTTTAGGAATTTTGGATTTTTCTGCCATAGTTGCAAATGTTCAGATGCAGATATTGGAGAACAAGGAGCAGTTAGTGCTTTGAGGAACGTAGCACTACAGCCTAGTACTGCTTTGTGTTTTACAAACAGCACCGCAACGGCACAAAAAATTGCCCCGAGGTTTAAGGCGAGATTACGCACCCCAGCCACCACACAAGACAGCGGTGCTGCCACAAAAAAATTGCCCTGAGGTTTAAGGCGAGATTACGCACCCCAGCCAACAGACAAGGCAGCGGTGCTGCCACTAAAAAATTGCCCTGAGGTTTAAGGCGAGATTACGCACCCCAGTCACCACACAAGACAGTGGTGCTGCCACTAAAAAATTGCCCTGAGGTTTAAGGTGAGATTAAGCACCTCAGTCACCACACAAGACAGCGGTGCTGCCACAAAAAAATTGCCCTGAGGTTTAAGGCGAGATTACGCACCCCAGCCACCAGACAAGGCAGCGGTGCTGCCACTAAAAAATTGCCCTGAGGTTTAAGGCGAGATTACGCACCCCAGTCACCACACAAGACAGTGGTACTGCCACTAAAAATTGCCCTGAGGTTTAAGGTGAGATTAAGCACCTCAGTCACCACACAAGACAGCAGGTCTGCCACTAAAAAAAATTGCCCTGAGGCTTACCGCGAAATTACGCCCCCCAGCCACCACACAAGGCAGCGGTGCTGGCTGCGTGTCAGTTGTGCAGTACCGTGCGGTCTATTAGCTGTGAACATAGCACCGCAACAGCACAAAAAAATCGCCCTGCAGGGGTAAATGTGACCCCAAAAATAGCTGTGAAAACTGTAAATACTTAGTCCCTGACTTTATACTTTCAGGTCTGAAAAGAGCTTTTGGGTTTTACAGAGAATTTCTGGACGATTTGCACAAACAAACACACCTCTCCCTAGCAGCTGCTCACACTTCCTACACTAGCTGTGTTCTACATGCAATGTGCAGAAAATGGCGACGGCAGGGCTTATATAGAGCCTATGAGTCATAGGCTATGACTCATGTATGATGCTGGGCGGCCAGCCAATCATAGTAATGCCACAACCAAGAAGGCTGCAGCATTACTGTGATTGGCAAATGCTGGGGGGGAGATCAGAATATCGCGAGGCGAGTAGTGAAGTACTCGCCATGTTTCGAGTACCGCGAGTACTTCATTAGTCGCCGAGTACCGAATACTCACGATTATACTTACTCATCCCTACGCTGAACATACAGCCAGGCATGATCGTATGTGACAATACCTGAAACCTGGTGGCTGCTCTAAGGCGAGGCGAGCTCACACACATGCCATGCCTGGCCCATGTTCTTAACCTCATTGTTCAACGGCTTATGAAAAGCGACATGGAGCTGCTGGATCTGCTAGAGAAAGTACCACGACCTGCGTACCCATTTTAGAAAGTCAGCCAGAGCTTCATTTGCCCTTACCGTGCTTCACAAGCGTTTGCAGCTACTTGGTCACCGACTGGTGTGTGATGTCCCCACGCGTTGGAACGCTATACTGCAGATGTTGGAAAGGATTTGTGAGCAGAAGAGGGTAGTTGGTGACTACCATCATCAACAAGGCCGTCGGTATTCAGTTCAGATCTTCACACATAAGATCTCAGTAGTGGACATGGATGACAGATATATGCATCATCCTCCAAAACTTTGAGGAATCCACCAAGATGGTGAGCAGCAATGATGCCAAAATTAAGTCTCCATCCAGCTTCTCTGTGTTCTAATAATAATATTTATATTTATTTATGTAGCGTCAACATATTTGCAGTTTAACAGTTTCAAACACAACAGTCCTAAGTAACAACGATAACAATATACAATAATTAAACAAAAATAAAATGACACTGCTCGGAACAGCTTACAATCAACACTACGTAACAATGATAACAATATACAATAATTAAACAAAAATAAAACTACCCTGCTCGTGACAGCTTACAATCTACACTAGGTAACAACGATAAAAATAATTAAACCAAAAAAACAATCCTGCTCATGACAAATTACAATCTACAATGAGGTGGGGGAGATAAAAACTACAGGGTGTATTTACAACAATGTATTTACAATGATGTATTTACAATGATACTACTGAGGTTAGTCGAAAGTTGTGGAGGCCTGAGGGCAAGGAGGAGGAGAAGAGCATGGTCAGTCATCCTCTTGGTGAGGACACGGAACTATTGACTGTTACCAGTCTTGCACGCATGGCTGACTTTATGTTACGCAGCCTTTCCCGTCACCCTTGCTTCTCTAAATTTAGGGTGACAGGCAATACTGATTGGTGATACTTCTAGACCCACGCTACAAGGAGAACTTTATATCTCTTATTCCAGAGGCTTACAGGTGTACTAAAATGTTGGAGGACCAGAGGGCCCTTCTTGCGTAATTATTAAAAACATTCCCATCTGAAAACTCTGGCAGCAGAGGTCACAGACACAGTTCAGTTCGTTGGCAAAGCAAGGAGTACAGGTGAGAGAGACACAACTCCAATCCAGCAGTGGTAGTGGAACACTGGCAAAGTTCTGGGAGACTTTTCTCAGACCCTCCCATTGCCCTGGCCCTCAGGCGCGGGTGACTCTCACAAGGAGTGCAAAGTTTGGGAAGATGCTGAGGGAGTACCTTGCTGACCGTACCAACGTCCTCTGTCATTCCTCTGTCTCATAATTTTTGATTAGCAAAGCTGAACATGTGGCATGAACTGGCTCTCTACTAGCATGTGCGCTGTACTCATGGTCATGAAGTGCACGAGGCCTCGCTCTCTGGCGGTCACTGGGCACACGGCGCCTCGCTCTCTGGCAGTACAGCTTTTAATGGAGTGTGTGGCACCCTAGGAGTCTGGTTGCCACAATGGCCTTGCCTCTCTCCAAGGGGGAGTGATGTCATGAATGGAAGCAAAGAAAGAATTCCCTTACCAGGTAGTTCTAGCATACAACACAGTTCCTGCTCCAGGCCAGCAGGGGGAGCTCTAAACCCGACTTGAGGGGAGCTGCTCTCTCTGGTCGGGAGGAAGAAGTTAGAGGGAGATAGAGCCTGAACAAGGTTGAGAGAGGATGTGTGGAGAGGAGCTGGGGATAGAAGCTCTATCTGAGCTCACCCCAGGCTTGAGCGCCAGTGACCAGGCAATGGAGCCTGAGGCTGTGTGGGTTCTAAAGCCCTAGCAGCAGAATCTGGAGGGCAGGAGACCGCGGGTACTCTGCCCCAACTGATACTTGACAACACAGCAGCACGTGTGAGCTGGAGACGCCAGACAGGAGCAACCCTTGAAACAGGCTCAAGCTGACTGTCATGCGAGTGGAGTTCTACCTAAGCATCAGACAGAAAGAGGAACTTGAATAGAGTTTACAGCAGCAAGTAACTCAGAGAATAGTGGTAGAAAGGAAGCCTCACAACCCACCTGACTAAGGAAATTCCCAAATTGCTTCAAGGCTGACCAGATCCCGAACCATCTGTAACCTGAGCCCTGAACTGTACCTGCACTGCCCAGTAAAAGGTAAAGGAAACAACAGCCTTTGTGTCCATCAGTTATTCCTCCAATCCTGAGCCCTGTATCCCAATGTCCTCTTTCCCTCAAAGTCTGCCATATTTGCCCTGGGGCCCCGCTCCACCCGTGGGGAGCGATAACATCTCTGCGGCATTACCATTGGCCCCAGAGGAACTGAACTGTAGCGTCGGCTATCCCTTGCCGAATACCGTGGGTGGCGTCACAAAACTTTCCCTTAAAAACTACCCCTCATCACCGCCATTGCATGCCCAGGGCTATGGACCGGGTCACCGCTGCTGTGACAATCCCCTTTAAGTACTGTCAGTCCCGGCCCGAGTATCCCACAGTCCTAGCGGGTGTTGCACGCGAGTCCTTTGCGGCGCCAGTGCTCTAAAGAGGGAGCACGATGCTCTGCCTCATATGCGCTGCTTGTCCATGCCATAAATCTCAGCTGTCGTGCCCGCTTTCTCTTAAGCTGGCCCCCCCTGCCTATAGGTCAAGGGGTCTGTCTTCTGCAGTTTGCTGCATCGCCGGCCCTTTGGTTGCTTAGTGCACTGCCCCCTTTGCTGCTCACACTCTCATAGCTGGGGACTCACTCCTGCTTTGCTTTTTTTCACTCACCTTCCAGCCAGATTCCCTGTCGAAACCCGCCCCCTCTTCCTGGGTAATTGGGCCTGTCCGTTCCACTATTCCTTCACCCAGGAAACAGGGGACGCAGCCTTGACATTTCCGGACAACAATCCGCTGACTCACAGGTACCCACATACCCTGTCATCCTGAGTATGTACATATGTGGCCAATCAGTTCTTTAATGCAAGAATCATAGAAGGCATGTTCTAATTTTCAAGAGCAAATTGTACATTCCATCCAAAACAGTTTCACTTTGAACGACTTTGTGGCTCATATCAATCCACAAGATGACACTAATCTCATACTTCAAATTTTCAGTCGTAAATTCATTTCACCACAGATAGGTTGTGTATGTTCTGACTTCTGTAACATCATTTTGGTGATAATTATTCATACCTATTTGCTTCACAATATATTAATCTTCTTCTTCAAGGCTTCGGATTATAATGTTGTAAAAGTGAAATCAAGTTGGTGAAGTGTATGTTAACTGAAATGTGAAAGTAAGTGTCATCTTTACTATTTCTACTAACCACCTCATTGATGCTATTTTTTTCCTTTGGCAAGAAAACAAATGTTCCATCAATACACATGCTTTTCCTATTAATTTATCATGCTGGTAAAATAGAGGTGAGATTAGGGATCTACATAACATCTGTGGACTGTTAGTCAGCATGACACTTTGACAAGACCCACTGGGGTCTAGCTACCAATTTGACATAGCTTGTGCACAGCTGACCAGATTTGCGAGAAAAAAAATATTTTTATTCAATAACATGTTGGATGGAATGTCTAGAGGAAACACCCATAAAGTAGAAGTCACATCTACGAACACCACGCTCTACAATTGACGCCTCTTTAACCTCTTTCTGACCTTGAGGGCTCCGGCATTGATACAACTGGCATCTGAGGGAGATAACAGACTGTTCAATATGTGCCCTGGAGTTTTTTTTTTTTTTTTTTTACCCAAAAAGACTGTCTAGAAATAGGGTAAAACACAGCAAAAAAGGGTAATGTTTCCCTGATATGCCTCAATTTTTGGCACACAGAGAAATAGGAGTCTGAGAGTACAGATACCACACTGATCACTCTATGTAGCCTGTATTTTTTTAGTTTATACCCCAAAATATTGTACAGAACTAGGGTAACAGACAGCAAATGCAGTGGAAATATTAGGCTGGAAATGCCACAATTTCTGACAGCGATATCATACTGTCCAATATGTGGCCTGTATTTTTTACATTTTTAGCCCGAAATTGTGTTTACAGCTAGGGTAACACACAGCAAATAAAGGTGAATGGAAGCCACCAAAGCACACTTTGTAGCCCTCAGATACATGAGGCGCGTCACAGAGATACCAGACTGTTCAATATGTCGCCGGTCTTTTTGTATTTTTTACACAAAAAAAAATGTTTTGAGCTACTGTAACACACAGCAAAAAAAAGCTGAAGGGAAGGCTCAAAAGCACACTTTGTAGCCCACAGATGGATGAGGCGTGCCACTGAGATACCAGACTGTTCAATATGAGCCGGTATTTTTTTATTTTTTAGGCCAAAATAGTGTATACAAGACCTATGGTAGCAGACAGAAAACAAAAGGGCAAGGTAGGCTTGAAAAGCAACTGTTTGTAGAGCACAGATACAACTGACATCTGAGGGAGATAACAGACTGTTCAATATGTACGCTGGAGTTTTTTAAATTT
The DNA here is from genome assembly GCA_033576555.1 of Oophaga sylvatica. Taxonomy (NCBI): domain Eukaryota; kingdom Metazoa; phylum Chordata; class Amphibia; order Anura; family Dendrobatidae; genus Oophaga; species Oophaga sylvatica. The sequence continues at coordinate 134,119,687 of JARQOD010000001.1, read as the reverse complement.
TTTTTACTCAAAAAGACTGTCTAGAAATAGGTAAGACACAGCAAAAAAAAGGTAATGTTTCCCTGATATGCCACAATTTTTGGCACACAGAAAAATAAGAGTCTGACACAGATACCACACTGGTCACTCTATGTAGCCTGTATTTTTTAAGGTTATACCCCAAAATATTGTACAGAACTAGGGTAACAGACAGCAAATACAGTGGAATATAGGCTGGAAATGCCACAATTTGTAGACCACGGATAGATCTGACGTCTGACGGAGATAGAATACCGTTACATATGTGGGCTGGATTTCTTTTGGACCACCAAAATTGTGTCAATAACTAGGCTATGACACTAAAAAAAATTTGTCACAGTACTAAAATTGAAAAATAGTTATAGCATAATATGTGATGTGTGTGGCGTTAAAACACAGTGATAAATATAAGAACTGTAGATAAATATTTTTTGGCCACATAAAGATTTTTGGGTCAGCAAAATGGTGGTCAAAAATATTGTAAGACACTCCAAAAAATACTACAGTAACAAAAAAAAAAAAAATTCTGCGCAGTCAGATCTGATGCCTGGAACAAAAAAGCACTTTTAAATTGCCAGATTTTAACACTGTTGTATTAAAATGACCTGGCTGTAGTCTGCAGTGTGACAAAGCAAATAAATGTAGAAAAAAAAATGGGGTCTCTGGATTGGTTTGTAATAAAATTATCAGGATTCAGGTGCAAAAAAAAAATAATCCTAGCCACAGATACCTGCAGCTAGGTATATACACTGCTCAAAAAAATAAAGGGAACACAAACAACAGAATATAACTCCAAGTAAATCAAACTTCTGTGAAATCAAACTGTCCACGTAGGAAGCAACACTGATTGACAATCAATTTCACATTCTGTTGTGCAAATGGAATAGACAACAAATGGAAATTAATGGCAATTATCAAGACACACTCAATAAAGGAGTGGTTCTGCAGGTGGGGACCACAGACCACATCTCAGTACCAATGCTTTCTGGCTGATGTTTTGGTCACTTTTGAATGTTGGTTGTGCTTTCACACTCGTGGTAGCATGAGACGGACTCTACAACCCACACAAGTGGCTCAGGTAGTGCAGTTAATCCAGGATGGCACATCAATGCGAGCTGTGGCAAGAAGGTTTGCTGTGTCTGTCAGCGTAGTGTCCAGAGGCTGGTGGCGCTACCAGGAGACAGGCCAGTACACCAGGAGACATGGAGGGGGCCGTAGGAGGCAACAACCCAGCAGCAGGACCGCTACCTCCGCCTTTGGTCAAGGAGGAACAGGAGGAGCACTGCCAGAGCCCTGCAAAATGACCTACAGCAGGCCACAAATGTGCATGTGTCTGCATAAACGGTTAGAAACCGACTCCATGAGGATGGTCTGAGTGCCCGACGTCCACAGATGGGGTTTGTGCTCACAGCCCAACACCATGCAGGACGCTTGGCTTTTGCCAGAGAACACCAGGATTGGCAAATTCGCTACTGGTGCCCTGTGCTCTTCACAGATGAAAGCAGGTTCACACTGAGCACATGTGACAGACGTGACAGAGTCTGGAGACGCAGAGGAGAGTGATCTGCTGCCTGCAACATCCTTCAGCATGACCGCTTTGGCAGTAGGTCAGTAATGGTGTGGGGTGGCATTTCTTTGGAAGGTCGCACAGCCCTCCATGTGCTCACCAGATTTAGCCTGACTGCCATTAGGTACCGAGATGAGATCCTCAGACCCCTTGTGAGACCATATGCTTGTGCGGCTGGCACTGGGTTCCTCCTAATGCAGGACAATGCCAGACCTCATGTGACTGGAGTGTGTCAGCAGTTCTTGCAAAATGAAGGCATTGAAGCTATGGACTGGCCCGCCCGTTCCCCAGACCTGAATCCGATTGAGCACATCTGGGACATCATGTCTCGCTCCATACACAAACGTCACGTTGCACCACAGACTGTCCAGGATTTGTCAAATGCTTTAGTCCAGGTTTGGGAGGAGATCCCTCAGGAGACATTCCACTGCCTCATCAGGAGCATGCCCAGGCGTTGTAGGGAGGTCATACAGGCACATGTATGTCATACAGGCATGTGGAGGCCACACTACTGAGCATCATTTAGATTTGTTTTAAGGACATTACATTCCACTTTAATTTTGTAGGTGACTATAAATCCAGGCCTCCATTGGTTAATACATTTGATTTCCATTGATGATTTTTGTGTGATTTTGTTGTCAGCACATTCAACTTTGTACAGAACAAAGTATTCAATGAGAATATTTCATTCATTCAGATCTAGGATGTGTTATTTGAGTGTTTCCTTTATTTTTGAGCAGTGTATATAATAGGCAGCACCAGACAGTAATGGACCCTTATGAAGTATGCAGTCAGATCTATACACTCACATACAGTGCCTGCATGTCTTGCACTGGTGTGGATATGCGCACATAGACTCCACAGCCTACCTAGCACTGCAAACTATATACCCCCTAAATAGCCTTTAAAAGGACTGTTGGTTTAGTTGGATTTGTGGATTGAACAATGGTAGACCCACACTAATAAAAGCACAAATCTCTCCCTATCTCAGCAGCAGCCCTCCCTACACTGTCTGAATCCGGAATGCAGCGAGCAGGGCGGCGTCCGGTCTCTTATAGACCTGGTGATGCTGTGCGGCCAGCCAATCACTGTAATACAACAACAAAGATGGCTGCGGCATTACAGTGTGTGGCAGACAATCCCTGCATGTTCATTGGCCCTCTAAAGAGAGCCAAAATTGCAGGGAGAGACCCGAGCTCCTGCCGAATAATACCAGAAATGCTCGGTGCTCAGCGAGTACACCGAGTACAGTGATACTCGGGTGAGTAACGAGTAGTAGCGAGCATGTTCACTTATCACTAATGGGAATGTTAGCAGTAGGTGTCATGTTCAGGGGCAGTGAGTTTCACGGAGTGGTTGCAGCATCACTGCGAGTTTAATCATAAAACAACTTTTTTTTACTCCTACAATTCTATTCTAGAAAATAAAGATATTCATTTGAGATTTATTGAGTTTTTCCAGTGTTTCTCCTCCGTGTTGATAGACTTCATAACTCATGTGTATCACTGCGCTTGTCACAATGTCTCCAAATATTGTTGGGTCAATAAAATTGGTAAAGTAAATAAAAACATGTGGCACATTTCAATAAAGGTGAATGTTTTTCATTCTTCCTCCCTTCTTTATCTCAGTCTTTTTCCACATGATCCTTGAGGGTTCTCTAGCATATGAAGTTCATAAAAAAATAATATCTTTACGCAGATTAAGCAATTCTTCAGCAGGCAAGTAATTTAATTATGAGTCTTACAAATGAGAAACAAGTTGTTATTTACAGGGAAACGGATAAAGCTTAGATTTTATTTTAATGAAATTTGGAATTGGAAATAAAATTGATACAGTGCTAATATCAAATAATATTTCCCCTTGTCAGCATTTGAGACAATAAAAACAAAGATAATACAGAATAATTTCTTCTTGTTTGCTAATTGTAAGTTATAGATTGCATTGCATAAGTTTACATATAGAAGGGAATCTACAGTATAAGCTTAATTTAAATCCCCCTCCCAAAACTGTTTATATATGCATGTAGATCTTGCAAAGACATCTCCATCCATAACCTTTAGGTGGACAGTCTATTCCTCAGTTATTCAGAATTCATTGTATAAATCAATATGCAAATGACACTGAAGAGCTTTGAATGTGAAGGAGCACTTCTCAAGACTCTGTCTCCCCAGCTCCCTTTCCCTCTTTTCGGTTTCTCTTGCTTGACTTGACAGCTTCTTAGCTTGAGATTGGGTCGCACTTAGTACCAGGGCAATGGGTACTCGGAGCCGAGCCCATGGAAATCTATGGGAGTTGTCACTGGTAGCGGTGGCTCGGTCCGTGGCCCTGGGCGCTCATCCAATGGGGAATATTTACAGGGGATATTTAGGATAGGTAGTTCGTGACGCCACCTGTGGTATCTGGTTAATTGAACCAGCGCTGCTATAAGGACTTTCACAGGATGTTATGGGGGCAGCTTGGTAGTAGTCTCCCACAGGTGAGACGGGTCCCTGGAAGTCTATGGTGATGATGATGCAGGGTATAGATAATTCAGTCACACACGAAATAGCTTCTTTTCATACCTTTTACTGGTAGATGGTTCACGTAGATCCCGGGGAGCTGGTCGGGGTGGAGAATGCACATTCGGGTAACCGCTGAGCAGGTTAGAGGCCTCCTTTACTTCGAATGTAGGTGAGTCCAACTTGCCTGAAGCGAAGTTAACTCTGAATCTCCAGCTTTCTCAATAGCTATACTGCCCGGCCAACGTTGTGGTGGAAACTTCTAAGTGGTGAAAACTAAGTCTATATTTGCTGATCAGGCTAGACTCCTGTTTTCCCTGTCTCCGGTTACGTATTGACACTTAGGGCTGCTCTCTGCGACCTGTAGTCCAGATGCCTCCAGTGTTCTTGTTACTAAGCTTGAAACTGTAGCAACGCTTCGGACCCCGGTGTCCGGCAATTTAATGCAGGTAATCCAATACCTGTAGCACTTCTCTAACTTCTCCACTGCGCCCTTCGCCCTGCTTCTGCTCTTTGCATAAGCACTTGCAGCTTTCGATGGAAATAGTCACCTTTCTTCCAAGCTCGCTGAGCAGCTCTCAGTTTCCTCCTTGTTTCAGCTTCTACTGAGGTACTGATTAAGGGTAGCTCTGACTAGGCTAGGATGATACACTTCACCCGTACTAGCCTCCACTTCTCTGTCAGGTGAGCTACGCTAGCTCTGCGAGGATTCAGTCCTCTCTCCTAGTCCAGACTGAACTGGCACAGAACTGCACTGTCTGAAGACAGGAAACTATCTGACTGATCTGAGCTCTTCTCAGACAGGAAACAGACTGACTCTGCTACGTGTCACCACCTCCTATACCCCTAGTGGGTGTGTCTGAAATTGTAAGTGAAGTGCACGAATAGCAAGCTTTTGTGGTTACCTTCCTGTGCATTCTCCTGGATTTTATGTGTGTGCCTGCGTAGCTGGGCTACACATCCCCCCTTGGTAAAACACAGCACTCCCGGGCTGTAAAAGACAAAAAGAACATTTCGTTTTGCATTAACATAAACATTATAACTCTTCCCATCCGGGAGGTACGAATTCTTTAACGTTACAATTTGTACAATAGGAAAATACGAAAGTATCAAAATATCAAGATATCAAACGTGTTCATATATACAAGATACTTGTGGAGGACCCGCACCAAAAACCTCCCACGTGGGTCCTGGGTGGGCTGCAGGACTTCTGACTGCAGACCTCACTCTAGGCCACACCATACGGGTTTTTCTTCAGAGGTTGATAGTAATGGTTTCATGTCAAACCAAGATAATGCACCGAAGCGCAACTATTTACAAGACAAGTTCTTGGGCTGGCACAGTCCACAGCCACGCAGTCCATTGGCATGGTTAAAACACATTTCAAATAATTACATTAATACTTTTTCAAACTTTATACAATTTTCAGATGCAATAAACCCTATCTGGGTCTTGCTAACTAGTCTACTAGGACTACTCCTGATAGCGAATAGGTAGTTTACCTTTAGTGATACGTTCTGACCTACGTGGAGTGGCGTCAGGTATAGTAGTCTCTAACCTTTCTGTTCTGCGTAACGGCAAACTATAGACACGACTCTATCTCTCTAGGGACCTGGCAAGCATGCTAGTGACTGGAGGAGGCGGTACTGCTTCACCAGCTTCACCAGAGGACTCCACTTCTTGTGGTGCTGCTTCTTGCGGGTCCGCTTCTTGGGGTTTTAATGGTTGAGGGTCTGCCGGAACAGGTTCTTCTGGAACTGGCTCAACGGGCACAATTGGTAAGACTGGAGGTAGAGACTCCTCTTGCGGTTGATAAAACTGCAGCACAGGAATAATTACAGCGTCTCCCAATCTGGGCCAATCCGCAGGTAAATCTCCCAAATCCGTATGTATGACCGCTTCAGCATTCTCTTCTTGATGGACAACAGGGTTTTCTTCACGGAGCTTTAATGGGCCAGGACACAACTTTAAATGATCTCTAGACACGGTTGCCGTCGTTTTTTCCTCCATCCTTGCTGATGGTACAGACCTTGCTGTTATCAAATTGGAATTTTGCACGACATATGGCTCCTGTTCCCACTGATCATCCAACTTGTGTGTTCTTCTTTTCCTTTTGAGCACCATTTCTCCAGGCATTAAAGGCTTAGCGGGAGCATTTTTGTTATAGTTCTTCTCTTGCTTTTCTCTTACTTTGTTGAGACTGTCTTCTACGCAGGCTTGTACTCGCTTGTACTGTTCCTGTCGAGTTGTGTCCCAATCTTCAGCACTGTCATCAGCCTCTGGTTCTACCACTCCCAGCTCCAAATCCATTGGCAGTCTTCCAGGTCTTGCTCTCATAAGGTAAGCTGGAGTGCAGTTAGTGGAACTTACTGGGATGTGGTTGTACAAGTCAACCAGGTCGGGTAACAAGTCTGGCCACCGATTCCTTTCTTCCAGGGGTACAGTTTTCAGTAAATCCATGACAATGTGATTCATCTTTTCACAAAGGCCGTTGGTCTGAGGGTGGTATGGTGTTGTTCTGATCTTTTTGCATCCATACAGTTGACAGAATTCCTGAAACAGTTCAGCTTCGAATGCAGGACCTCGATCAGTCAGCACCTGCTCCGGATATCCGTGTGGTCTGCAGAAACTTGCTTGGAAGGTTCTTGCTGCTGTCTCTGCTGTCATATCTTTGACAGGGGTGACCACCAGAAACCTGGAATAGTGATCCACCATGGTCAGGGCATATGAGTATCCTGACCTGCTTGGGGACAATTTGACGTGATCCAATGCCACAATCTCCAAGGGACGAGTCGTCCGGATAGGCTGCAGGGGTGCTCTCTGACTATGATAGTCTTTTCGCCTGAGGCCACAGGGCCCACAGTTCCGGCACCACTTCTCGATGGAGCTGCGCATCCCTACCCAGTAAAACCGACACCTCAACAGGGTCTCCAGCTTTTTCCAGCCAAAGTGTCCTGCTTGATCGTGGTAAGCTTCCAACACCATTTGGATGTCTGCTTTGGGGACCACTATCTGCCAAACCATTTCATGGGTCCTTGGGTCGACGTATCTCCCGCACAACTTCTCTCGGTATATGAACAACCGGCTTCTTTCATTCCACAGGAGCTTTGCTGGCATGGATGCATCTTTCTCCAAGGAGGAACCTTCCTGTTTTATCAGCTCCTTAACATGGCTGACCACGGGATCGCTGTCCTGAGTCTCTTTCCAGCTGTGATGAGGTAAAGGGTTCAACATCTCACCACACCGCTTTCCGTAGACTCGTTGCTCTTGGACCATCCCATTTCGGTGGAACGCAGGTAGCTCAATTTCTTCCAGATCGTCTGACTCTTCCTCTGTGTCAGATTCATGCGGCATTCTGGACAAGGCGTCCGCGTTGGCATTTTTACGGCCTGCCCTGTACTTGATGGTAAACTGGTAATTTGACAACCGAGCCATCCAACGTTGCTCCATGGCTCCCAGCTTGGCTGTTTCCAGATGCGTCAAGGGGTTATTGTCTGTAAACGCAGTGAACCTGTTGGAGGCAAGGTAATGTTTAAATCTTTCGGTAATGGCCCAGACCAGCGCCAGGAACTCCAGTTTGAAGCTGCTATAGTTTTCCGGATTCCTCTCAGTTGGCCTGAGTTTTCTGCTGGCATACACGATGACTTTTTCTTGGCCGTTCTGCTTCTGACTGAGGACCGCTCCTAATCCTTCGTTACTGGCATCTGTGTATAGCAGGAACGGTTGGCTGTAATCTGGGTAGGCTAAGATTTCATCGCCCGTCAGAATCTCTTTCATCTCTTTGAATGCCTCAGCTTGTTCTTTTCCCCAATTGAATGGAGGGTTTCTGCTCTTAAGAGGTTGTCCTACCAGGAGGTCCTGCAAAGGCGCCGCTTTCTTAGTGTAATCTTTTACAAACCTCCTGTAGTAACCTGTTAGTCCCAGGAACTGACGCACCTCCTTTAGGTTCTTCGGCTCTGGCCATTTCTGAATAGCTGTGACCTTCTCGGGGTCCGGCGCTACTCCTTCGGAACTGACAATATGTCCCAAGTACTGTACCTTCCGTTTGAGCAGGTGGCATTTAGATGGCTTTAGTTTCATCCCAAACTTGGACAATGACTCAAATACCTCCGCCAGGTGCTTCAGATGATCTTCATATGTCTTAGAGTACACAATTACGTCGTCCAAGTACAGCAGCACAGTTTCGAAGTTGAGATGTCCTAGACAGCTCTCCATCACCCTCTGGAATGTTCCTGGGGCACTGCTGAGACCAAACGGCATCCTGTCGAACTCGCAGAGTCCCATTGGGGTGGTGAAAGCAGTTTTTCTCCCGGTCCTCCTCAGCCACAGCCACTTGCCAGTACCCACTAGTAAGGTCGAGGGTAGAAAAGTAGTTAGCCGTTTTCAGAGCAGCTAAGGATTCCTCTATACGTGGTAATGGGTATGCATCTTTATGTGTTATACGATTTACTTGCCTATAGTCTACACACATTCGCATGCTACCATCCTTTTCTTCACTAGAACCAGAGGTGCTGCCCAGGGGCTACAACTATCCCTTATCACCCCGGCTTTCTTCATGTCATGCAGCATTTCCTTAGCTTTCTGATAGTGGGCTGGAGGTATAGGCCTGTACCGCTCTTTGATGGGAGGATGACTGCCTGTAGGGATATGATGCTGTACTCCCTTAATGATCCCAAAATCAAGTGGATGTTTACTAAACACTTGTGCGTACTCTTGTACCACCCGTAGTACCCCCTGTTTCTGGTGGACGGAAGTGGTGTCTGCCCCTATATGAAGCTGCTGACACCAGTCCGCTACCGGGGTTGCCGGATCATTATCCTCCGCTGGTTGGCGGGAGGCTAAGGACTCGGTTGTGAGGATAGAATTATTATCTACGGCATGTAATTTAGCAACTGTAGCATAACGTGGCAAATTTACTTCATCGTCCCCCCAGTTGAGAAGTCGTACTGGTACTCTCCCATTTACTACTTCCACTACCCCTCTAGCAATCATGAGTGTAGGTCTGTGTTCTAAACGATGGGGTTCTACTACTGCTTGGTAGTTCTGTCCCCTCAGACCTATGGCTGCTCTACACCATATTAACATTTCACTCATTGGGGGTATTACAATGGGGTTCGAGTCTGTGACCCGTACATTACCGATTTCACCATCTGTAAGCTTCGCTTGCTGCTGGCACATCAGGGCCCGGATCTCCCTCTGGATCACTCCCTTCTGCTTTGGCTTGGCAACTTCAGCGAGCTGTTGGAGCAAAAACACAACTTCTCCCAGACAGTTACTGATAATGTTAGTACCTAGTATCACATTTAGACCATTTTCCTCATTTACAGTCCTGACTACTAGGAGTCCCTGATCCTTCAGCTCCACCCTGCCCACTTTTACATTTACGTTTTTGGCTCCAATTACTTCAACAGGGAGACCATTGGTAGCGTACACTGTCAAGTCAGGGCTCGGGGCTGGAGGCTGTCCATGGACCAAAATTTATTGTAAAGGACATCAGGTATGATGGTCACCTGAGATCCAGTGTCCAGCAGTGCAGGGATTGCAATCCCGTCCAGAATCATGGACAGGTAGGGCCGTCCACCCACGAACCTGCGGTTCCAGTCCAAGGGGCCTGATGAGTCTACTCCTGGGTGTTGGCCCTCTGACCCAGGATCGGCTCGTTTAAAGGACATTGCTGAGCCATATGACCTTTTTGGTTGCAGCGGTAGCAGACGATCTCCCGCCGAGGATGATGTTGATCAGGAGCCGCTCCTGGGGGTGGCGTGGTCCTCCTCCGGTGTGGCGACGTCCTCCATTTCCTCCGGTTCATCCAAGGGACATCCTCCGGACAGTCGGCTAGTAGGATCTTTCCTCCTTCCTCTTTCCGCAGTTGCAGGGCATCCATTACAGTGGCCAAGTTCTTAGTCAGCTGGCGCACTTCCGAGCGCAGACATTCCAATTCACTAGGGGGCGCCACCTGCGTTTTAGCTTCTGCCACCTGCGGAGAAAAGGTGGGTACTGCCGGCTTAAGAGTGGCTTCACCCGGGTGATACTGATTTGCCACCTTAGGCTTTTCCAGGGGTCGCAGTCCCCTTATTGCCATGTCCTTTAGAGCATCATAAGTGGCATCTGGATGATCCAAGGACCACCAGTTTACAGTCCTCCTTTCCTCTGGAGACCTCAGTCCCCGCACGAATTGCTCTTTTAACATTTGGCTCTCATCAATGGGACTTGTGGGGTTAGCCTGTTTAAGAGCTCGCAGGGCCCCCTGTAGTCGGCAGGCGTAGTCCCTAATACTGTCACCCGGTCCCTGGAAGCACTGATAAAATGCCATCCGGAGATCCGTTTCTGTGCGGTCCTCAAAGATGGCCTGTAGCTTTAAGAGTATCGCAGGTACCGACTCCTGGTCTGCAGTGGGCCAAGTCTCTACTTCTCTCTCAGCCGCACCAGCTAACTGTCCTATTACCACAGCAGCTTTTTGCTTTTCAGTCATTGAGTACATATCCAAGATGCTACATATTTTCCTTTTAAATCCTGGCAGGGCGCTTGGCTCGCCGCTGTACTGGGGGAGCCACTTCGCTCCAGGCATGTATGGGAGGGTTAGCGGCATTAGCGGGACCACCGGGCCAGGTGAGGGGCCTGCACCCCCATCCTGCGGTACGACGCCAAGCGGTGGGTTATTGGGGCCAGCGGCGGGGGCCGCTCCGTCTGCTGGTTGCTGCGACATATTGATGCCCCCTTGGTTAATCTGAGCCTACCTCTTTCACAGGCTGCAGCGGTGGAGACAGGACCTTTGTCGCTGGCGTTCTGATGATGCCGCGGTATCTTGGGATGCAGTTGGCGATGCGGATTGCAATGCAGTTTGTGATGCAGTTTGCGATGCGGATTGCAATGCAGATTGTGATGCAGTTTGCGATGCGGATTGCAATGCAGATTGTGATGCAGTTTGCGATGCGAATTGTGATGCAGATTGCGATGCAGTTTGCGATGCGGCTTTGCGATGCAGATTGCGATGCAGTTTGTGATGCGGCTCGCGATGCAGATTGGGGTGCAGGTTGGGGGCGTGTCCAGGAAACTGCGCGTTATTTTAGGTACGCCCCCCCTTCTTCACCAGCGCCTGAGGGCGCGAACATGGCGGTAAAATGGCGGAATTTGGCGCCAAACACAGCAAACAGTCTTTTTCACCAAACAGTTCAATATAGGCGCACAGGACTCACAATTGCAAGCTTTCGTATCCTGTTCGGGGACGCCAAAGATTGAGTCGCACTTAGTACCAGGGCAATGGGGTACTCGGAGCCGAGCCCATGGAAATCTATGGGAGTTGTCACTGGTAGCGGTGGCTCGGTCCGTGGCCCTGGGCGCTCATCCAATGGGGAATATTTACAGGGGATATTTAGGATAGGTAGTTCGTTACGCCACCTGTGGTATCTGGTTAATTGAACCAGCGCTGCTATAAGGACTTTCACAGGGGATGCTATGGGGGCAGCTTGGTAGTAGTCTCCCACAGGTGAGACGGGTCCCTGGAAGTCTATGGTGATGATGATGCAGGGTATAGATAATAATTCAGTCACACACGAAATAGCTTCTTTTCATACCTTTTACTGGTAGATGGTTCACGTAGATCCCGGGGAGCTGGTCGGGGTGGAGAATGCACATTCGGGTAACCGCTGAGCAGGTTAGAGGCCTCCTTTACTTCGAATGTAGGTGAGTCCAACTTGCCTGAAGCGAAGTTAACTCTGAATCTCCAGCTTTCTCAATAGCTATACTGCCCGGCCAACGTTGTGGTGGAAACTTCTAAGTGGTGAAAACTAAGTCTATATTTGCTGATCAGGCTAGACTCCTGTTTTCCCTGTCTCCGGTTACGTATTGACACTTAGGGCTGCTCTCTGCGACCTGTAGTCCAGATGCCTCCAGTGTTCTTGTTACTAAGCTTGAAACTGTAGCAACGCTTCGGACCCCGGTGTCCGGCAATTTAATGCAGGTAATCCAATACCTGTAGCACTTCTCTAACTTCTCCACTGCGCCCTTCGCCCTGCTTCTGCTCTTTGCATAAGCACTTGCAGCTTTCGATGGAAATAGTCAGCTTTCTTCCAAGCTCGCTGAGCAGCTCTCAGTTTCCTCCTTGTTTCAGCTTCTACTGAGGTACTGATTAAGGGTAGCTCTGACTAGGCTAGGATGATACACTTCACCCGTACTAGCCTCCACTTCTCTGTCAGGTGAGCTACGCTAGCTCTGCGAGGATTCAGTCCTCTCTCCTAGTCCAGACTGAACTGGCACAGAACTGCACTGTCTGAAGACAGGAAACTATCTGACTGATCTGAGCTCTTCTCAGACAGGAAACAGACTGACTCTGCTACGTGTCACTGTGTAGCCCTGGTATGTAAGGCACACAGGATCTGGAGAATGCACAGTAAGGTAACAGTTAAAGCTTGACATCACTCACTTACACTTCAGACACACCCACAGGGGTGTATAGGGGAGTGACGTGTAGCACAGTGGAGAGTCTAGTCTAGCTTCCTGTCATCGTACAGAGCAGTCAGGGCTAGTTCTTCTCAGACAGTGAGGATTCCTGTCAGAGCTCTGGGTGAGCAGAAGATTAGTTCCTGCCAATTCAACGAAGTGGAGTCTAGTAACGGATGACTAGTTATCATCCCGAGTCTAGTCAGAGTTACCTTTTACTCAGTCTGAACTTTGAGGAAACTGAGAGTTACTCAGTGAGACCAAGGAAGAAAACTGACTTTCTATCTTCACGCTTCAGTGCTACATTGAAAGCAGAAGCAGGGCGAAGGGCATAGTGGAAAGGATTCAGAAGTGCCTTAAGGATTGGACTATCCTGCACATTGTCACCGGTCACTGGGGACCGAAGCGTCACTATAGCTCCAGGCATAGTGATAGAAAAACCAGAGTCTTACTGGACCTTAGGTTGCAGAAAGCCGCCCTTAGAGTGCCAGTACGTAACCGAGTCAGGAGAACAAGGCTTCTGAGTCCGGCGCACGGCAAAAGAAAGTACTTAGTTCACCACTTATAAGGCTCTATCACAAAACCGGCCGGGCAGTACAGCTAGTGGGAAAAGCTGAAAACTATAGAGTTAACTTAGCTACAGGCAAGCTTGGACTCACTCATCATTCGGAAAGAGAAGGAGGCCTGTAACCTGCTCAACTGTTACCGCTACGTGCATTCATCCACCCCGAACAGCCTCCCTGGGACCTGCCTGAACAACTTGAAGTAAAAGGTATGGAAAGAAGCTTCTATGTGTGAGACTGAGTTATTTAATTGCATCCCTGCACAACCCCACCATAACTATCGACCTGAGGGAAGAGTCCCACCTGTAGGGGACCCGACATCTAGCTGCCTCACCATCCCCTCAGAGATCTACAGCAGCGCTGGTCTTAGTGATCAGAGAACTACAGGTGGCGTCACGAACTGTATATATACCTATCCCCTGTAAAATATACCCCCCAACATACGCCTGACCGCCAGGGCCACAGACCGAGCCACCGCTACCTGTGACAACCCCATAGACTTCCATGGGCTCGGCTCTGAGTACCCCATTGCTCTGGTAACCCACAATTGTGGTGCGTGGTCACAACAAAAACTTGGCGTCACGAACAGGATCCGAAACTTGCAGCATTGCGAGCCCTGTGTGCCTGTGGAGTGTTTTGGTGGAAAGGACTGTTGCTATTGTTTGGCGCCAAATACCGCCATATTTGCCGCCATATTCGCGCCCTGAGGCGCTGGAGAAGAAGGTGGGCGTACCTGAAGGAGCGCGCAAAGTCTTGGACACGCCCCCGACTCTGACTCAGCGGCAGGTCCTGCGACAGGAAGTGGACGCTCTGACATCAGAGCGCCTGCGACGAAGGTCCTGTTCCTACTGCTGTGCCTGTGAAATAGCAGCTTCTGAAACCGGTAGGCTCCGTTTAACCAAGGGGGCGCTAATATGTTGCAACAACCGGCCGACAGTGCGGCCCCAGCCGGAGGCCCCGACTCCGCACCGGGTGGCGTTGTAGTGCCAGAAGGGGGCGCAGGCCCAGCACCCAGTCCGGTGGTCCCGCTCATGCCACTAACGCTTCCATATATGCCTGGGGCGAAATGGCTTCCCCAGTACAGCGGCGAGCCAGGCACTTTAGCAGGATTCAAACGGAAGATATGCAGTGTCCTGGAAATGTACTCTATGTCTGAGAGGCAAAAAGCTGCAGTATTAATAGGGCAGCTAACTGGCGCTGCTGAGAGAGAAGTGGAGACTTGGGCTACCACGGACCAGGAGTTGGTGCCTGCAATCCTCTTAAAGTTACAGGCCATTTTTGAAGATCGCACCGAAACAGATCTCCGGATGGCATTCTATAACTGTTCACAGCAACCAAGTGACAGCATAAGGGACTATGCCTGCCGACTACAAGGGGCCCTGAGAGCCCTCAAGCAGGTTAATACCATAAGTGTCATTGATGAAAATAAGATGCTGAAAGAACAATTTGTGCAGGGACTGAGGTCCCAAGCGGAACGCAGAACTGTGAATTGGTGGTCTTTAGATCACCCTGATGCTACCTTTGATGCCCTAAAGGACATGGCAATAAAAGGGCTGCGGCCCCTGGGCAAACCTGAGGTGGCAACCCAACATCGTCAGGGTGAAGTCACTCTGGAGCCGGCGGCAACCCCCTTTTCCTCGCTAGTGGCCGAAACCAAAACGCAGGTGACACCCCTAGTGAATTGGACTGTCTGCGCTCAGAGGTGCGCCAGCTGACTAAAAATCTGGCTGCTGTGATGAGTGCCCTGCAGCTGCGGAAAGAGGAAGAAGGGAAGATCTTATTAGCGGACTGCCCAGAAGACGTTCCGTGGATGAACCGTAGAAGAAGGAAGACGTCGCCCCCCCGGAGGAGGACAACGCCACCCCCAGGAGCGACCTCTGATCAACACCCTCCTCGTCGGGAGATCACCTGTTACCGATGCAACCGGAAAGGTCATATGTCTCCACAGTGTCCTTTAAACGGGCAGAACCTGGGTCTGAGGGCCAACACCCAGGAGGAGACCCGTCAGGCCCCCTAGACTGGAACCGCAGGTATGTGGGTGGGCGACCCTACCTGTCTATCATTCTAGATGGTATTGCTGTTCCGGCATTGTTAGACACTGGGTCTCAGGTGACCCTAATACCTGATGCCCTATATACTAAGTTCTGGTCAATGGACAGTCTTAAACCCCCGAGCCCTGACTTTACCGTGTATGCTTCTAATGGTCTTCCTGTAGAAGTACTCGGGACAAAATGTGTAGATGTGAAAGTGGGCAGAGAGGAATTGAAAGACCAAGGGCTTCTGGTAGTAAAGACTGTAAATGAGGAGAACGGTTTAAATATAATTTTGGGTACTAACATTATCAGTAATTGTTTGGGAGAAGTTGTGTTCTTACTCCAACAGCTCGCTGAGATTGCCCGACCAAGGCAGAAAGGAGTAATCCAAAGAGAGATCCGGGCCCTGGTGTGTCAGCAGCAAGCGAAGCTTACAGACGGCGAAATTGGTAATGTACGGGTCACTGACTCGAATCCCATTGTGATACCCCCAATGAGTGAAATGATAATCTGGTGCAGGGCAGCCATAGGTCTGAGAGGACAGAACTACCAAGCTGTAGTAGAACCCCACCCGTCAGAACATAGACCTACACTTATGACTGCTAGGGGAGTAGTGGAAGTGGTGAATGGAAGAGTACCGGTACGGCTTCTCAACTGGGGAGATGATGAGGTAAACTTACCCCGTTATGCAACCATTGCTAAACTACATGCTGTTGACAATAATTCTATTCTCCCGGCTGAGTCCTTAGACTCCCGCCAAATAGCGGAGGACAATGACCCGGCAACCCAGGTGGCGGAATGGTGTCAGCAACTCCATGTTGGGACGGACACCACTCCCGCTCACCAGAAGCAAGGGGTATTACGGGTGGTGCAAGAGTACGCCCAAGTATTTAGCAAGAATCCACTTGATTTTGGGATAATTAAGGGAGTACAACATCATATCCCTACAGGCAGTCATCCTCCCATCAAAGAGCGGTATAGGCCTATACCCCCAGCCCATTATCAGAAGGCTAAGGAAATGTTGCGAGATATGAAAGAAGCCGGAGTAATCAGGGATAGTTGTAGTCCCTGGGCAGCACCTCTAGTCCTGGTTAGAAAGAAAGATGGTAGCTTGAGAATGTGTGTGGATTACAGGCAGGTGAACCGCATAACACACAAGGATGCATACCCGTTACCACGTATAGAGGAGTCATTAGCTGCTCTGAAAACGGCTAACTACTTTTCTACCCTTGATCTGACTAGTGGATACTGGCAAGTGGCTGTGGCTGAGGAGGATCGTGAGAAAACGGCTTTCACCACCCCAATGGGGCTCTGTGAGTTCGACAGAATGCCGTTTGGGCTCAGCAGTGCCCCAGGAACATTTCAGAGAGTGATGGAGAACTGCCTGGGACATCTCAATTTTGAAACCGTGCTGCTATACTTAGACGACGTCATCGTGTACTCCAAGACATATGAGGACCATCTAAAGCACCTGGCAGAAGTATTTGAGTCCCTGTCCAGGTACGGGATGAAGTTGAAACCCTCAAAATGCCATCTACTCAAACAGAAGGTACAATATTTGGGGCACATCGTCAGTTCGGAAGGAGTAGCGCCGGACCCAGAGAAAGTCACTGCCATCCAGAAGTGGCCGGAGCCGAAGAACCTCAAGGAAGTGCGACAGTTCCTGGGACTAACGGGTTACTACAGAAGGTTCGTGAAAGATTACACGAAGAAGGCAGCGCCTCTACAGGACCTCCTAGTAGGCCAATCCCTAAAGAGCAGAAATCCTCCCTTCAATTGGGGTAAGGAACAGGCTGAAGCATTCCAAAAGATGAAAGAGATCCTTACAGGTGATGAGATCTTGACGTATCCTGATTACAGCCAACCGTTCCTGCTGTACACCGATGCTAGTAATGAAGGTTTAGGAGCAGTTCTCAGTCAGAAGCAGAATGGCCAAGAAAAAGTCATCGCTTATGCCAGCAGAAAACTCAGGCCAACTGAGAGGAATCCGGAAAATTATAGCAGCTTCAAGCTGGAGTTTCTGGCGCTGGTCTGGGCCATTACTGAAAGATTTAAGCACTATCTGGCCTCCAACAAGTTCACGGCGTACACAGACAACAACCCGCTAACGCACCTGGAAACGGCCAAGCTGGGCGCCATGGAGCAGCGTTGGATGGCTCGGTTGTCCAATTACCAGTTTACTATCAAGTACCGGGCAGGCCGAAAGAATGCTAATGCTGACGCATTGTCCCGAATGCCGCATGACTCTGACACGGAGGAAGAATCGGACGACCTGGAAGAAATTGAGCTACCTGCGTTCCATCGAAATGGGGTAGTCCATGAGCATCGAGTCTACAGAAAGCAGTATGGTGCAACGTTAAATCCTTTACCCCATCACAGCTGGAAAGAGACTCAGGACAGCGATCCAGTGGTCAGCCGTATCAAGGAGTTGTTAAGACAGGAAGGTTCCTCTTTGGAAAAAGATGCACCTATGTCAGCAAAGCTCCTGTGGAACGAGAGAAGCAGGTTATTCCTATACCGTGAGAAGTTGTGCAGGAGATACGTCAATCCCAGGACCCACGAGATGGTCTGGCAAATAGTGGTCCCCAAGGCAGACGTCCAAATGGTGTTGGAAGCATACCACGATCAAGCAGGACACTTTGGATGGAGAAAGCTGGAGACCCTGTTGAGGTGCCGGTTCTACTGGGTAGGGATGCGCAGCTCCATTGAGAGGTGGTGTCGGAACTGTGGACCCTGTGGTCTCAGAAGAAAGGACTACGGTAGTCAGAGGGCACCCCTGCAGCCTATCCGGACGACTCGTCCCTTGGAGATTGTGGCCCTGGACCACGTCAAACTGTCGCCAAGTAGATCTGGATACTCATACGCCTTGACCATGGTGGACCATTACTCTAGATTTCTGGTGGTTGTACCAGTTAAGGATCAGACAGCAGTGACGGCAGCAAAAACCTTTCAAGCAAGCTTCTGCAGACCGCATGGGTATCCGGAGCAAGTATTAACTGATCAAGGACCTGCTTTCGAAGCTGATCTATTCAAGGAATTCTGTCACATGTATGGGTGTAAGAAAATTAGAACAACACCATACCATCCTCAAACCAACGGTCTTTGCGAGAAAATGAACCACATTGTCCTTGATTTGTTGAAATCCATACCGTTGGAAGACAGAAATCGATGGCCGGACTTACTACCTGATTTGGTTGACTTGTATAACCATATACCTGTAAGTTCCACTAACTGCACTCCAGCCTATCTTATGAGAGCAAGGCCCGGAAGACTACCAATGGATTTAGAACTTGGAGTGGTAGAACCAGAGGCAGATGACGCCATTGAAAACTGGGACATCAATCGGCAAGAGCAATACAGAAGAGTGCAAGTCTGTGTGGAAGAAAGTCTCAACAAGGCACGGGAAAAACAGGAAGATATTTACAACAGGAATGCTCCTGCCAAGCCTTTGATGCCTGGAGAAGTGGTATTGAAAAGGAAAAGGAAAATGCACAAATTGGATAACCAGTGGGAGCAAGAACCCTACGTCGTACAAGATTCCAAATATGACAATAAAAAAGTTTGTATCATCAGTAAGGACGGAGGAAGAACAATATCCACTGTGTCCAGAGACCATTTGAAATTGTGTCCAGAACCCTTAAGGTTTCGTGAAGAGAACTCTGTCATCAATCAAGAAGAAAGAAAAGAAGAGGTCATACACACGGATCTGGGAGATTTCCCTGCAGATTGGCCGAGACTGGGAGATGCTGTAATAATTCCGGTGTTGCAATTTTATCAGCCACAAGAGGAAGTTCTACCTCCAGTTGTGCCCATGGTGCCAGTTGAGCCAGTTCAGGAGTTACCTACTCCAGCAGCACCTCAACCTGCGGAACCTCAAGAGGAAGAATCATCGGAAGCAGCGCCCCATGCTATGGGAACCCCTGGTGAAGCTGACTCACACCGCCCAGCCATCAGTACGCTTGCCAGATCCATAGAAAGATTGAGACAGTTCTATAGTTTGCCGTTACGTAGAACAGTTGGGTTAGAGATTAATATACCTGAAGCTACTCCACGTAGATCAGAACGTACAACGAAAGGGAAGATACCTATTCGTTATCAACAGTAGTCCTAGCAAACTAGTTTACTAAGTATGGATAATTGTATAAAGTATTGTTATGATATGTAAATTACTTGAAAATGTTTCATGATGGACTCTGAGGCTGAGGACTGAGCCAGCCCAAGAACTGATCTTGTATATAGTTGCACTTTGTGCATCCTCTACCAGCACACCTACCTCTGAACATAAAACCCGTATGGTGTGGCACTGAGTGAGGTCTGCATTCAGATGTCCTGCAGCCCACCCAGGACCCACGTTGAAGGTTTGGTGCGGGTCCTTCACAAGAATATTGTCATCTATTTATATGAAAATGTTTATTTAGTATTTTGTATTTTTCTATGTCTAATGTTATAATGCAACGTTCAAGAAATCCGTACCTCCCGGATGGGAAGAGTTTAAAATGTTACTTGTTTAAATGAAAAACAAAATGTCTTTCTTCTTATATTTCACAGCCCGGGAGTGCTGTATTTTACCAAGGGGGAATGTGTAGCCCTGGTATGTAAGGCACACAGGATCTGGAGAATGCACAGTAAGGTAACAGTTAAAGCTTGACATCACTCACTTACACTTCAGACACACCCACAGGGGTGTATAGGGGAGTGACGTGTAGCACAGTGGAGAGTCTAGTCTAGCTTCCTGTCATCGTACAGAGCAGTCAGGGCTAGTTCTTCTCAGACAGTGAGGATTCCTGTCAGAGCTCTGGGTGAGCAGAAGATTAGTTCCTGCCAATTCAACGAAGTGGAGTCTAGTAACGGATGACTAGTTATCATCCCGAGTCTAGTCAGAGTTACCTTTTACTCAGTCTGAACTTTGAGGAAACTGAGAGTTACTCAGTGAGACCAAGGAAGAAAACTGACTTTCTATCTTCACGCTTCAGTGCTACATTGAAAGCAGAAGCAGGGCGAAGGGCATAGTGGAAAGGATTCAGAAGTGCCTTAAGGATTGGACTATCCTGCACATTGTCACCGGTCACTGGGGACCGAAGCGTCACTATAGCTCCAGGCATAGTGATAGAAAAACCAGAGTCTTACTGGACCTTAGGTTGCAGAAAGCCGCCCTTAGAGTGCCAGTACGTAACCGAGTCAGGAGAACAAGGCTTCTGAGTCCGGCGCGCGGCAAAAGAAAGTACTTAGTTCACCACTTATAAGGCTCTATCACAAAACCGGCCGGGCAGTACAGCTAGTGGGAAAAGCTGAAAACTACAGAGTTAACTTAGCTACAGGCAAGCTTGGACTCACTCATCATTCGGAAAGAGAAGGAGGCCTGTAACCTGCTCAACTGTTACCGCTACGTGCATTCATCCACCCCGAACAGCCTCCCTGGGACCTGCCTGAACAACTTGAAGTAAAAGGTATGGAAAGAAGCTTCTATGTGTGAGACTGAGTTATTTAATTGCATCCCTGCACAACCCCACCATAACTATCGACCTGAGGGAAGAGTCCCACCTGTAGGGGACCCGACATCTAGCTGCCTCACCATCCCCTCAGAGATCTACAGCAGCGCTGGTCTTAGTGATCAGAGAACTACAGGTGGCGTCACGAACTGTATATATACCTATCCCCTGTAAATATACCCCCCAACATACGCCTGACCGCCAGGGCCACAGACCGAGCCACCGCTACCTGTGACAACCCCATAGACTTCCATGGGCTCGGCTCTGAGTACCCCATTGCTCTGGTAACCCACAATTGTGGTGCGTGGTCACAACATCACCACCTCCTATACCCCTAGTGGGTGTGTCTGAAATTGTAAGTGAAGTGCACGAGTAGCAAGCTTTTGTGGTTACCTTCCTGTGCATTCTCCTGGATTTTATGTGTGTGCCTGCGTAGCTGGGCTACACAAAATCACACAGCAAAGGAGCTGCCAGTAATGTAAAAGAAGGCAGCACTAGGGGGGGGGAAGAGAGGTGGGAAGTAGAGGCATGGGAGGTACTTTAACACGCCCAAAGCACTTAAAGAGTGACTGTTATTGTAATTTTTAGTTCATAAATCAATAGTACACCTGAAAATAAGCATCTTTGTAATATGTTATCAGAGATCTATCTGCTTCTTTCTCTGACAGATTTTGATAAGTTATCACAATTCTTAATTCTGAGGTAAAATCTGTGTTCAGTGAAGACAGACTTTTGCATTACTGAGCTAGGAGATGGCAGCTGATACTGATGAGATTCTATGTAGATGGAGGAGGAGGACCCAGAGGCAAAGCTCCTCCCTCCTCCTCCCCCTTCTATCTATATAGAATCTCATCAGCAGCTGCCATCTTCCTTTTACATAAATCATTGATTAATGGGAACCTGTCAGGTCCCCCTTGCCCTCCAACCCAGCAGCATTCACATATGTATTACTAAATTCCCTGTCTAACCAGCCTTGTAAAATGTTATTCAGTTAATTAATATTTAAATGTTTAATGGGGCGTTACCTCAGACTAGTCAGCCCTCTTTCCATGCTGTCACACCCCTGTGGGCATGATAACATAATTTGCACAAGCCGGCATCAAAGCCAGCTCTTGCAAATCTCGCTTATGTGCACAGCTCATTTCGGCTGCATCACTGCTACTTTGTAGCTAGGTGTATACTTCCCAGCATCAGAGGCGCACTTCTCATGACTGGAAGTTAAGAAGACGGCTCTCCTGAACTTCTGGTCATGTGCAGCCTCTGAAGCAGGGAAGTGTATACTTTGCTACAGAGGCGCACATATGAGAGATTTGCATGAGCTGGCAGTTACACAAGCTCATGTAAATTATGTTATCACTCTTACAGGGGCGTGATAACATGGAAAGAGGGCTGAATAGCCTGGGAAAACTAACACCCCATCGACTAGTCAAAGGCCTAATTAGCATACTGTAAAGTGGCTGATGGACACATAGTAAATTGGAGATATGTATCACAGAGGTGGATGTCCTCTGTGATGTAAACTTGGAGTAATGCTTTAGAATACATTGTACTGACAGGGGTTAATAGGCCATAACAGGGCCAGGTTTAATCAAGTAATGTAGAATTTTGTCCGCAGCACTCATCAGGGACATCCAGGAAACCAGGTCATTATACCCACAGATAGATGCATGTCCAAAGATACAAGGAATTCCCTTGGAAACATCAACCATAAAAAGAGTAAAAGCATTAATAAATCTTATTTTGCCAAATAAATGCATGTATTTGGCAGAATAAAAGAAGATTTATTTACTTCAGCCAAGTTTGGATGCTGTCCTTTTACCCTTTTTAGTGCAGGATTTAATATTAGCAGTAAAATTGGGCAGGATGGCTGCTCACTATATCTCCATACCTTGGGTGTGGTTCACATTGTAAAATGGGTCCTATTTGTCTCACATGGTCTTTGTGTGAAGGTGTGCAAACTATCCCAAGTGGGCAAACCTGCACTAATGCATAGACTTTTTACTTTATGTTACATTTTATGCAGGACAAGAGCTGTCTTTAAGTTTTCCTGTGACGTGGTTTATGAGGAGTGAAATAAACCAGCCGACTTTAAAAAAAAATGGTTCCTGTGATACCTCATCCCGTTCCCAAGAGAGTAGCTTTGTTACTATAGGAAAAGAGAACCTTAGAAATGCTTTCATCCTCGGACCAGCATCCCTTAGTAACCTCATTTGCGGTCTAGGACCGTACCAGAGGTAAGAGTTTAGTACTGCACATTGCTTTGGTCTTCTCTAGTGCTACATTAATCTCTAATTAGGGATGAGCAAACCTGAACTGTAAAGTTAGGGGTTCATACCTAGGTGTCCAGTGCCGAACCCCGAACACAGAATTCATACTGTATGTCTGCATTATTGTTCAGGTTTGGCAGACTAATAAAGCTTGTTGAAAGCCTATCAACAAGCTTTAAGGCTGTGGGTACTTCCGTCCTTATCACAGCCATGCCAAAAAATTAAAATGGCTGTGATTGGCTGGCACACCATGTGACCTGGCCCGACAGTGTAAAAAAAATGTAAAAAAGCAACGTGCAGTCCCCCTATTTCTAATAACCAGCCAAGGGAAAGTAAAAATCTGTAAGCTGGCGTAATTATGCTGGGATGGGGACAATATCCATGACTCTTCCCATCCATTTAATATCAGCCCCCAACGGTCTGCATTAAAAATGTGGGGTATCTTATCAAAATGACACAGGGACCCCCTATTTTTAATAACCAACTAAAGCAAAGCAGATAGCTGAAAGCTGATATTAATAGGCTGGGAAGGGCCATAGATATTGGCCCCTTACCAGCCTAATAAGACCAGCCCTCAGACACCCAAGAAGTGGCGCATCCATTAGATGCGCCAATTCTGGTGCTTAGTCTCTTCCCGGTTGCCCTGATGCGGTGGTTATAGGGGTAATGGGATTGTGAGGCTGATGTCAACTGTGTAATGTCTGCTGACATCAAGCCCACAGGTTAGTAATGGAGATGTGTCTGACTCTCCCCTTACTAACACAGTATGTAAAAAGAGAAAACACACAGAAAAAAATATTTATTTAAAAAAAAAAAGCACAATTTCCCCTTTTTCACCCTTTATTAAAAAAAAAACTCACTTCAGTCCGTCATTGTCTAAATGAAGGTCCCATGATGATCCCCGTCTCCATCTTCCAGTGTATGGTGCAATGGCACTCTATAGACTGGAGAAGCAGCCACCAGCTGGTCTCACTCAGTAGTCTGCTAGATCTTGCAGAGTACAGCGTGAGACCGGAATGATGAGTGGTGACATGACCAGGAGTGACTTATGCAGCCTAGAGAATGAGGTTTCATAGGTCACTCACGGTTATGTAACCGCTCATCATTCCGGCTCTCATGCTGCAATCTGTGAGAATCGGTGGCAGTGAACTGAGGTGACGTCATTAAGGTTACCTCAGTTCACAGCTGCTGGGTCTCGCAGAGTGCAGTGTGAAACCCGGCAGCTGCTGCCGATTAAGTCTATGGGGCTTCATTCTCGGAACGGCGTGGACAGATTACCATGGGGATTCGATATATACTACAGTGGACTGGTGTGGGTTTTTCTATTTTTAAGTAAATGGGTAAAAAAGGAGTGATTTTTACAAAGGACATTTGTGTGTGTACGTTTATTTCTTTGATTGCAGGGTCAGTAATGGGGGTGTCTGATAGATGCCTCTCCCTTACTAACCTCTTGGCTGGATGCTAGCTGGCATTACAAAGCTGACATCAACCCCATAAACCATTACTCCAATTGCCACCACACCAGAGCAATCGGGAAGAGCCAATGTTAAGTGCCAGAATTGGCACATCTAATGGATGCGTCATTTCTGGGGTGCCTGAGGGCTTGTCTTATTAGGCTGAGACGTAGCCAATATCTATGAACCTTTCCTGCCTATTAGTATTAGCCCCCAGCTGTGTGCTTCACTTTAGTTCATTATTAAAAATAGGGGGGACCCCACATCACTCTTTTGGGTCCTTCCATTTTTAATAACCAGCAAAGGCAAATCAGACAGCTGATGGCTGATATTAATAGGCTGGGAAGCTCAATAGTTATTGGACCCTTTCCAGCATAAAAATACCAGCCCCAAGCTGTCTGGTTTGCCAAGGCTGAAAAATAGGAGGGACCCCATGACATTTTTTTGGGTCCCCCTATTTTTAATAACCAGCGAAGGCAAAGCAGACAGCTGGGGGCTGATATTAATAGGCTGGGAAGCTCCATGGATATTGTCACCTTCCCAGCATAATAAGACCAGCTCACAGCTGTCTGCTTTCCCTTGGCTCGTTATTAAGAATAGGGGACCCCACATCATTTTTTCATATATTTATTTCTTTAGTAACAAGTTTAGTAAGCTACACATAGAAATCACTGCTATATTCCTCCACTTGGACTGCCTACTGGTTCTAAATTTTTTTTTTGTCTGTTATTTTAAGGCATTTTCCTATCCACATTTGTTTGCAGGGCAGTTGTCCTGCTCTTACCCACATTTTGCTTCCTTTTGCAGCCCCCTAGCACTTACTATGGCAATTTGGAAGCCATTTTACAGCACCAATGTTTGGGCCCCCATAGACTTATGTGTGGTTCGGGGTCAAGTTTGGGTTAAGTTCGAGTACTGGAACCGAACTTTGGATTAAAGTTCGGGGAACCCGCCGAACCTGAACTTCCATGGGTCCGATCATCACTGTCTCTAACCCATTCCTTTCTAGAATGACAGCAAATTTAACGTACAATGGAAAAGGAAGTAAACCTAGGACATTTATATAAAGCTTACATAGCACCAACAAATTCTGCAGTACTGTACAGATATTGTCACCATCACATCCGATTACCTAATTTTGCTATATGCGGCACATGCTTTACAAATGTCTTAGGAAGACAGCAAAACTATCAGTTTGTATGGCACATGAAGTTTATCTTCTATTTTACACTTACATCTGCAGTCTTATAAAATGGTAGAAAAAAAGGAGCTCTGGGCTGCAGAAAGTGTAAATCCAGGTCATGACCATTTTTTTTTATCAACTAAGTATATTCATTGAAGTGTAAAACCAGTCTGGATTCTAAGTAAATTCTTTCCTTTGAGACCCAGAATATCTTGAGTTTCTCCAAAAACCAGAGAAGCAGGATTATGGGTATTACATAGATTACAGACCTAAGCAGTTGACAAAAGCAAGATTTGTTAGAATTCAAAGCAAACGCTCTGTAAAATAGGAAAGATACCAGGGGTCGAAGAACAACTTTAAACCAATAATATCGTAATAAAATAATGTATTTCTACATAAGCATGTAAGCTGCCTCTTGTCTTGTAGTGTTGGCGACTACTAAAGTGATTTAATGGTATTTGGTGTGTCAGTACTGGGCAACCCGTCTCTTACACTTTTGCTCTTGTGTACGGAGTATATTCAATACTGTGATAAAGTTTTAGGCTGGAGTAAAAAAATGCTTAAATATAAGAATGCTTGAAAAAAATAGAAGTGTTAACAGTTTATTTTTTATCAATTAACAAAATGCAAAGTGAATGAACAAAAGAGAAATCTAAATCCAATCAATATTTGATTTAACAATCCTTTGCCTTCAAAAGAGTATGAATTTCTCAGAGGCGTAATTTGGGGCTCAGCACAGAGAGAAAAAAAATAAAAGCTGAGTGGATCCCTCTCCTTGGTAAGCAAGTTTCCAACTATGGTGGCGCAGCCATATCATATTAGGTATCCCAGCAGATGTCCATTCTGTTACTGAAAAAAAGTCGCTATAAAAAGTATAACATCGATATTACCGTTATATTGTGATCATATAGTAGTAGATGGGAGTTCTGCAGATGGTATGAGAAATTACGGTACAGATATAGATAGTGTAGGGATTCGCTCTGGTAGGCCGAGGCCGGGCACGCAGTAATGAGGCAACACACAGGCATTAAGTCCAAAAATAACGGTTTACTGTCTCTTTAAGACCAGGTAACAACAACATGACAAAACATAAATGCATTCCATCTTTGCAAACTACTGGTCCCAGACTCACCCTTGCATGGGACGGGCTTGACTAAGCGGCTGCAAGCCAGCAGGGACCGCCAGGTGCCTTCCCGGGTGATCTGGACTCGCTTCCAGTGCTCACGGACACATTGTAACAGAAAGTCACTTCCAGGCTAACTCCAGCCAAACTCCTCAATAGAACCGCATGGTTCTCAGTGTGGGACCATCACAGGCTCCGCACACACATGTGTCCTGTCCGGGTGCTATTTAGGACCCCAGTCCAAAACCCCGGCCACCAAGTTCCAAGTCTCACCACGTGCTTCCAGGAATATGATCCAACACCGACAGACCTTCCAGGAACCTTCCAGGCAGCCCTGTGCAGGACACACTCTCCACTTGTCTCAGCCAGACTCCCTTGAGACACTTCCCAGTCTCAGACAGAATCCCTTGAGACAGACTACAGAGACACTTCCCAGTCTCCCACGATCTCCACTCCATGTGCCCAGCACTGCCTTTCATACCTGTAGCCACTCCCCAAGCCAAGGTATGAATCACATGGTCTGGTCACGTGTTCATGACCTCATCACAGGTCCTTCACCACATACAATCACAAGTATGTACCATTCATTCTCCCACCACCAGTGGTCAGTGTATGTGTGGTTAGCATGTCCCACCCAGCTCACAAGCTAACCCTGTAGGTTCACCCTTAACAAGAATCAGAACTCTTATGGGACTATAAGTCCCAGAACAATTTTACTGACCTACAGCACAGAATAGCTCTGTGACAAATACTTTCCGTTTAGCCCCATACCAGGGACTGGTTTCCCATCTCTCTCATGCCTCCAGGCATAATTTGAGCAACTTATACAGCGCCCCCTAGGTGACACATTAGTCATTATACCACAATAGTGATTTACTACTGACTTCTTTCTCATGGAGTCATTCACTTTTAAATGAAGCCCAGACCAGCACAATGACTTCTTCCATCCAGGACTCGTCTGCAGAGGTTATAACGAAGATACACATTTTTACATTTTCACATTTCACATTTCACATTTTCAACACCGTCCTTGTCATGGGTTACCGTGACAGTGTGGAGCCAGAAGACCGCAGCTTCTGAATGCTCCTACTTAGGCGCTGAGAATAAGCACTTCTCCTTCATTCCTCTGTTATATGTGAGTGAATATTTTGTATGACTGGAGTTTTCTGTTAAGCATAACAGAAAAAATTGGAGTCCGGCTCAACAGGACTGGATTTTCCTTTTCTTTTTCTTTCTCAAAAGAAAATATAGCGCATACAAAAGAAAAATTTACATGGCTGACATGACCCAGTTGACTTGTTTCGACACCACTAAGCAGTCTTACTCATGAGTCATGAGTAAGACTGCTTAGTGCAGTCGAAACGCGTCGACTGGGTCATGTCGACCATGTAAATTTTTATTTTGTATGCATTATATTTTCTTTTGAAAAATAAAAAGATAAGGAAAATCCAGTCCTGTTGAGCAGGGCTCCAATTTTTCTATTATCCTTGTTGTGAGGCCAGGGCTAGGCCGGTGTCTGAGCTCCAGGTTGATGAGAATAGAGCAACTGGATGAGCTTGAATCAAGTTTTTATAGTTTTCTGTTAACCCTTGTTTGTGTTGCCTTGTCGGGTTGGAGTACCCATTCCTGGGTGTGGGAAGAGAACAGACAGAGGGCTAAGGCTACTTTCACACTTGCGTTTTTTAGCGCTGTGCATCGTGCGCTATCGGTCGCATGCGCAATGTTCCCCTATCATTAACATGGCGGGCGCAGGGTCTAGCGCTTGCACACGCTCATCAGCGTTTGGCGTGCGCTGCGCATTTTCCAGGTGTGCGCCCAGACGCGCTAGACGCTACATGTTGCATTTTTTTTCCGGCACACCAATTTAAAAAGGCGCGTGCGCACGTGCGCACGCTGTGCACATATAAATAGCATTGCCGTCTATGGGGCGCTGGGGGGCGCGTGGCTGTGCGCTTGTCAGTGCTTGTGCGCGCACGCGATTTTTGAGTAAACAATGTCTAGACACTTGTCTAAAACACCCCCTACACAAGATACATTGTTTGTGAGGGGAGTAGATAAAGGAAGGTGTCTTCAGTGCCAGACAGAGCCCTACTCAGACTGCCTGGAGACTGCATGCTGATAAAGAGACCAGAAGATACAGCCTGGACCCTTATAAAAGGCCTGAACATACAGCCTGGACCCTACTACACTGCCTGGAGACACTCCATGAGACTGGAAGATCCATCCTGGACCCCTACTACACAGCCTGGACCCTAATACTGCCTGGAGACACTGCGCCTGGACCCCA
The DNA here is from genome assembly GCA_033576555.1 of Oophaga sylvatica. Lineage (NCBI taxonomy): Eukaryota > Metazoa > Chordata > Amphibia > Anura > Dendrobatidae > Oophaga > Oophaga sylvatica. Next base: position 134,090,766 of record JARQOD010000001.1, on the reverse strand, counting down.
AGTACAGCCTGGACCCTAATACTGCCTGGAGACAGTGCTCCTGGACTCTGACTGCGTTGAAGACACAGCAAGACCGATCCAAAGTGCAAGAATGTGAGTATTCTTTAACCAAATGACTGCCTGTCCTTTACAATGTAATATGTACTCATGTTTTTTTTTTGTTTTTTTTTTGCAGCATGTCTTCTGGATCCCAATATTCCCCATCCCGGCAAGAACTGGCCGAAGCAGAGCGTGATGTGAGTATCTTCCTGCCTTTGGGTAAGTATAGCTGCTGAATCTACAAAAGGCTAAAATTTGGGTTCCTTTTTCAGACATCATCGTCGGACACGGACATTGAGGAGTTACAGCAGGAGCAGTCGCAGCCGAGTCAAGTCCCGGTGGCGAGACGGAATGTAAGTATCTAGCCTTTGAATGTCTATTTCTTTTTTGTTCCTATCTTTTTTTATTTCTGAAAAATATACAAGATTGTAATTTTTTTTTTGTTTCTTCTAGGTTCCACAACGGGACGAGGACCTGTATGTGGACAACGAGGCCCTCATTTGCCAGGTCCATGAGTGTGTCCCGTTGTGGGACAGCCGTGATCTGCAGTACAAGGACAATGTGGTGAGCCGGCGGCTATGGAACGAGGTGGCCGCAGCGTTGATGGAAGGCTGGGACAGCGCCTCTCCAAACCTCAAAAAGGCGTTTAGTAAGTATTTTCATTCTCTGTAATGCCGCAGTCACTCTTGTTCCTGATGGCACTGTTGGGTTTGCTGGCAGATATATTCTACCAGCAAACCCAACAGTGCCATCTGGTTCAACAGTGACTGCCCTGTGTATGCTATTGCTATGTGTTGTGCATTCTATTGAGTTTTTTCTGCTGCACTCACTCTTGTTCCTCATGGCACTGATGGGTTTGCTGGCAGATAGATATATTCTACCAGCAAACCCAACAGTGTCATCTGGTTCAACAGTGACTGCCCTGTGTATGCTATTGCTATGTGTTGTGCATTCTATTGAGTTTTTTATGCTGCACTCACTCTTGTTCCTCATGGCACTGATGGGTTTGGTGGCAGATATATTCTACCAGCAAACCCAACAGTGTCATCTGGTTCAACAGTGACTGCCCTGTGTATGCTATTGCTATGTGTTGTGCATTCTATTGAGTTTTTTATGCTGCACTCACTCTTGTTCCTCATGGCACTGATGGGTTTGCTGGCAGATATATTCTACCAGCAAACCCAACAGTGCCATCTGGTTCAACAGTGACTGCACTGTGCATTGTATAGCTTTTTAATGCTGCATTGACTGTTTGCCATTTTCACTCAGGTGTGTGTGATGAGACAGATTTTACCCTCACTGCATTGTATAATTATTATTTTTTTCCTCTACAGTGAACAAAGTCCGCACACGATGGCGCTCGATGAAGGACCGCTTCAACACTGATGTTCGAGCAGAGGGACAGGTTCGCAGTGGTTCAGCAGCAAGGGCCAGAAGGAAATATCGATACTATCACGAGTTGGCGTTCCTGAGACCGGTCCTTGCCAGCAGAGCGTACGTTTTTTCTAATTTTTTACTAATTTTTTTTTTTTTTTTTTAAATTTTTCCACAGCTGATGCTTCTTGTTAATGCATTATAGTAATGTTTTGGTTTTCTTTCCACAGCACCTGGAGCAGCACCATGCAGCCTGTCCCTGAAGCTGTCCTTCCTCGGATGACCTTAGACCTGTCCCAGCCATCCGACAGCCTGGAAGCAACTTGCAGGTCAGCAACACGGACAGCTGGTGACCAGGAAGCTGGTCCATCAGGTCTTCCCCTCTCCCAGGTCTCTGCCACTGGTTATGCGGGCTCTTCTTACCATCAGCAGAGGGCCATGGAGAGGAATGTCTTGCCCGAGTTCATGCACTTGAGCGAGGCCTTTCATGGCAATATCAAGTCGCTGGCAGGCACAGTTGGAAGCTGTTTTTCACTGATGGAACGGGGTTTTACACACATGGATCACCGCTTCAACTGTGTCGAACAGCGTCTTGATCGCCTGGAGGCCGACCTCAACAGACCAGCGCACCATTTTTTCAGTAAAATTGAACGGGGCATGGCGGAACACCTTAGTCCTGAGCAACAGCTGAGTGTGTTGCAGGCCTGCAACACTGCTTACTTGCAGGCTATGCAGCAGAATTGGTACGTGCAGCAGTTAGTGGTTGCATATCCAACTGTGCCACCACTGACTCGACACACATCCGTACCGACTTCTGCTGCATACCACTGCACGGCCACCAGCATTCCGAGTCACCACTACACCACCACAAGTCCGAGTACTGCTGGACACTCCACCGTCGCCACCACCATGGCAAGTGCTGCTCCTGTCTGGAGCACCACCACCACAGACACTGGTCCACAGTCTTGGACTCATGCCACCGCAGTACCTGCTTGGGTCACCGCACCCACTTCTCCTTCTAGGAGTACCGCCACCAGTCAGCAACAATTTAGGGCCACCGCACCCACTTCTCCTCCTAGGAGTACCGCCACCAGTCAGCAACAATTTAGGGCCACCACACCCACTTCTCCTTCTAGGAGTACCGCCACCACTTGTGCTACTCAGAGCACCGCCAACACTTCTCCCACCACCGCCACTGCCACCACCGAGCATGAGACGGGTGACCCACATTCACTGTTTTATGTGTCAAGGCCACGGTCCACCAGCTCAAGGCGGACACAGAGAAGTCGGTCCATGCAGGGTACTCCTGCCCCAAGAAGAAAAAAAGCAAAACTTTGTTGGTCCATCCACCCTCTCCTCCTAATGTGTCTCAAACTGCCTCTACTTCCATGTCTGATCTTTCTTCACCCACTACTTTTGTCGCCCCTTCCCCTCGAACCCCTTCATCGCTTTCCAGCCGCTCTTCATCTCTGCACACCCCCAGAGTATCCAAATCTCCACCTAAACGTCATTCGCAATAAAATTTTGTTTTGTAATTGTACTAAGTTTCAAAATCTGCACACAATCGTGTATGTGTACCATTGTACATCTGATTTCTAAACTTCTGGGCCAGTCACAATCTGGTGGTCATGTTGTACACAAATTGTACTAATCTGATTTTTCTACAACTTCTGGGGCAGTCACAAACGGTGGTCATGTTGTACACAAATTGTACTAATCTGATTTTTCTACAACTTCTGGGGCAGTCACAATCCAGTGGTCATGTTGTACACAAATTGTACTAATCTGATTTTTCTACAACTTCTGGGGCAGTCACAATCCGGTGGTCATGTTGTACACAAATTGTACTAATCTGATTTTTATAAACTTCTGGGGCAGTCACAATCCGGTGGTCATGTTGTACACAAATTGTACTAATGCTTTTTTATAAACTTCAGCGGCAGTCACAATCCGGTGGTCATGTTGTACACAAATTGTACTAATATGCTTTTTCTAAAACTTCAGCGGCAGTCACAATCCGATGGTCATGTTGTACACAAATTGTACTAATATGCTTTTTCTAAAACTTCAGCGGCAGTCACAATCGATGGTCATGTTGTACACAAATTGTACTAATATGCTTTTTCTAAAACTTCAGCGGCAGTCACAATACGATGGTCATGTTGTACACAAATTGTACTAATATGCTTTTTCTAAAACTTCAGCGGCAGTCACAATACGATGGTCATGTTGTACACAAATTGTACTAATATGCTTTTTCTAAAACTTAGCCAGTCCCGGGCAGTGTCACAATTACGTAATGGTCATGTTGTTGACACAAATTGTACTAATATGCTTTTTCTAAAACTTCAGCTGCAGTCACAATCCGGTGGTCATGTTGTACACAAATTGTACTAATATGCTTTTTCTAAAACTTCAGCGGCAGTCACAATACGATGGTCATGTTGTACACAAATTGTACTAATCTGATTTTTCTACAACTTCTGGGGCAGTCACAATCCGGTGGTCATGTTGTACACAATAAATGTAGTAATCTGATGTTTCCAAAATGTCAGTGGCAATCAAAATGTGGTTTTCTTGCTGCACTTAATAAATGTACTAATCTGATCTATCCAAAACGTCAGTGTCAATAAAAATGTGGTTTTCTTTTTGTACTAAATAAATGTACTAATGTGATCTATACAAATGTAATCCAAAATGTCAGTGCCAATTAAAATGTGGTTTTCCTGTTGTACAAAATAAATGTGCCAATCTTCTTTTAGTAATTTTGGTTTGCTTTGTGTTAATTTCGACGCCTACACACTGCGCCGTAGACACACTGTGCCGTACACTTTGCGTTTTTGACTACACATAACTCTAGGAATGACACATGTTTGTGTCTTTCCTGGAGATATTTTTACTCCAAAACACAAATATATGACTTGTATTTTCGCCACCAGTCTGTCTGTATGCTAATATTGCACAGACTGAATAGAGGATGGTGTTGAGTGCAAGGCATATCTATTTTACCTTGCCAGATATCATAAAAAGTTAAATGAGTCTGGTGTGTTTTTCACATAATTTCATTTTGTGATACAAGGCCAGAGATTCTAGATATAGCTTGTAATTGAGATCATCCTCTATTCAGTGTGTGTTGAAGAAACTGAGGAGATGATGGTGAAAATACACTTTATATGTACAATACCCTGGACTTGTATCATTACTATCACACCTGGCCAGGTGAATAAACATGAGTTTTAACCTGCATCGTCGCTTCAGTCTGCATATATTTCAAGCATACTATAGCGATGCATCAGTTTGTAACTCATGTGTACTCACCTGCCCAGCCTTGTATCATTACTATCACACCTGGGCAGGTGAATAGACATGAGTTTTAACCAGCAGCGTTGCTTCAGTCTGCATTTATTTGAAGCATACTGTAGCGATGCTGCTGTTTATAACTCATGTGTACTCACCTGCCCAGGCCTGATACATTCTGAAGTGACGATGCGTTATTTGGGGAATCACCACTTCAGCATGACACCAGGCATTGGTATTGAACAAGATGTATAATCTTTATTATCTCTGCGTTCCAAATCAAGTCACAGTGATGATAATACAAATTATATTTATAGTCACATGGTCAGGTATAAAAAGTTAGAGATGCTTGTGCATCCCCAAATCAATGTTTGAAACATCAGGCCAGGTGACACAAATATTAGTTGTGTTATCTCCACCGTCACTGCAAATGGAACTGTCTTGACCCGCACCACAATTGTGGTTTACCAGAGCAATGGGGTACTCAGAGCCGAGCCCGTGGAAGTCTATGGGGTTGTCACAGGTAGCGCTGGCTCGGTCTGTGGCCCTGGCGGTCAGGTGTATGTTGGGGGGAATATTTACAGGGGATAGGTATATATATACAGTTCGTGACGCCACCTGTAGTTCTCTGATCACTAAGACCAGCGCTGCTGTAGATCTCTGAGGGGATGGTGAGGCAGCTAGATGTCGGGTCCCCTACAGGTGGGACTCTTCCCTCAGGTCGATAGTTATGGTGGGGTTGTGCAGGGATGCAATCAAATAACTCAGTCTCACACATAGAAGCTTCTTTCCATACCTTTTACTTCAAGTTGTTCAGGCAGGTCCCAGGGAGGCTGTTCGGGGTGGATGAATGCACGTAGCGGTAACAGTTGAGCAGGTTACAGGCCTCCTTCTCTTTCCAAATGATGAGTGAGTCCAAGCTTGCCTGTAGCTAAGTTAACTCTATAGTTTTCAGCTTTTCCCACTAGCTGTACTGCCCGGCCGGTTTTGTGATAGAGCCTTATAAGTGGTGCACTAAGTACTTTCTTTTGCCGCGCGCCGGACTCAGAAGTCTTGTTCTCCTGACTCGGTTACGTACTGGCACTCTAAGGGCGGCTTTCTGCAACCTAAGGTCCAGTAAGACTCTGGCTTTTCTATCACTATGCCTGGAGCTATAGTGACGCTTCGGTCCCCAGTGACCGGTGACAATGTGCAGGATAATCCGATCCTTAAGGCACTTCTGTATCCTTCCTACTATGCCCTTCGCCCTGCTTCTGCTTTCAATGTAGCACTGAAGCGTGAAGATAGAAAGTCAGTTTTCTTCCTTGGTCTCACTGAGTAACTCTCAGTTTCCTCAAAGTTCAGACTGAGTAAAAGGTAACTCTGACTAGACTCGGGATGATAACTAGTCATCCGTTACTAGACTCCACTTCGTTGAATTGGCAGGAACTAATCTTCTGCTCAACCAGAGCTCTGACAGGAATCCTCACTGTCTAAGAAGAACTAGCCCTGACTGCTCTGTACGATGACAGGAAGCTAGTCTCTCCCTCCCCTATGCTACACGTCACTCCTCTATACACCCCTGTGGGTGTGTCTGAAGTGTAAGTGAGTGTCAAGCTTTAACTGTTACCTTACTGTGCATTCTCCAGATCCTGTGTGCCTTACAAAACCAGGACTACACATTCCCCCTTGGTAAAATACAGCACTCCCGGGCTGTGAAATATAAGAAGAAAGACATTTTGTTTTCCATTTAAACAAGTAACATTTTAAACTCTTCCCATCAGGGAGGTACGGATTTCTTGAACGTTGCATTATAACAATAGGCATAGAAAAATACAAAATACTAAATAGACATTTTCATATAAATAGATGACAATATTCTTGTGAAGGACCCGCACCAAACCTTCAACGTGGGTCCTGGGTGGGCTGCAGGACATCTGAATGCAGACCTCACTCAGTGCCTCACCATATGGGTTTTATGTTCAGAGGTAGGTGTGCTGGTAGAGAATGCACAAACTGCAACTATATACAAGATCAGTTCTTGGGCTGGCTCAGTCCTCAGCCTCAGAGTCCATTATGAAACATTTTCAAGTAATTTACATATCATAACAATACTTTATACAATTATCCATACTTAGTAAACTAGTTTGCTAGGACTACTTTTGATAACGAATAGGTATCTTCCCTTTCGTTGTACGTTCTGATCTACGTGGAGTAGCTTCAGGTATATTAATCTCTAACTCAACTGTTCTACGTAACGGCAAACTATAGAACTGCCTCAATCTTTCTATGGATCTGGCAAGCGTACTGATGGCTGGGCGGTGTGAGTCAGCTTCACCAGGGGTTCCCATAGCATGGGGCGCTGCTTCCGATGATTCTTCCTCATGAGGTTCCGCAGGTTGGGGTGCTGCTGGAGTAGGTAACTCCTGAACTGGCTCAACTGGCACCATGGGCACAACTGGAGGTAGAACTTCCTCTTGTGGCTGATAAAATTGCAACACCGGAATTATTACAGCATCTCCCAGTCTCGGCCAATCTGCAGGGAAATCTCCCAGATCCGTGTGGATGACCTCTTCTTTTCTTTCTTCTTGATTGATGACAGAGTTCTCTTCACGAAACTTTAAGGGTTCTGGACACAATTTCAAATGGTCTCTGGACACAGTGGATATTGTTTTTCCTCCGTCCTTACTGATGATACAAACTTTTCTATTGTCATATTTGGAATCTTGTACGACGTAGGGTTCTTGCTCCCACTGGTTATCCAATTTGTGCATTTTCCTTTTCAATACCACTTCTCCAGGCATCAAAGGCTTGGCGGGAGCATTCCTGTTGTAAATATCTTCCTGTTTTTCCCGTACCTTGTTGAGACTTTCTTCTACACAGACTTGCACTCTTCTGTATTGCTCTTGCCGATTGATGTCCCAGTTTTCAATAGCGTCATCTGCCTCTGGTTCTACCACTCCAAGTTCTAAATCCATTGGTAGTCTTCCGGGCCTTGCTCTCATAAGATAGGCTGGAGTGCAGTTAGTGGAACTTACAGGTATATGGTTATACAAGTCAACCAAATCAGGTAGTAAGTCCGGCCATCGATTTCTGTCTTCCAACGGTATGGATTTCAACAAATCAAGGACAATGTGGTTCATTTTCTCACAAAGACCGTTGGTTTGAGGATGGTATGGTGTTGTTCTAATTTTCTTACACCCATACATGTGACAGAATTCCTTGAATAGATCAGCTTCGAAAGCAGGTCCTTGATCGGTTAATACTTGCTCCGGATACCCATGCGGTCTGCAGAAGCTTGCTTGAAAGGTTTTTGCTGCCGTCACTGCTGTCTGATCCTTAACTGGTACAACCACCAGAAATCTAGAGTAATGGTCCACCATGGTCAAGGCGCATGAGTATCCAGATCTACTTGGCGACAGTTTGACGTGGTCCAGGGCCACAATCTCCAAGGGACGAGTCGTCCGGATAGGCTGCAGGGGTGCCCTCTGACTACCGTAGTCCTTTCTTCTGAGACCACAGGGTCCACAGTTCCGACACCACCTCTCAATGGAGCTGCGCATCCCTACCCAGTAGAACCGGCACCTCAACAGGGTCTCCAGCTTTCTCCAGCCAAAGTGTCCTGCTTGATCATGGTATGCTTCCAACACCATTTGGACGTCTGCCTTGGGGACCACTATTTGCCAGACCATCTCGTGGGTCCTGGGATTGACGTATCTCCTGCACAACTTCTCACGGTATAGGAATAACCTGCTTCTCTCGTTCCACAGGAGCTTTGCTGACATAGGTGCATCTTTTTCCAAGGAGGAACCTTCCTGTCCTAACAACTCCTTGATACGGCTGACCACTGGATCGCTGTCTTGAGTCTCCTTCCAGCTGTGATGGGGTAAGGGATTTAACGTTGCACCATACTGCTTTCTGTGGACTCGATGCTCGTGGACTACCCCATTTCGATGGAACGCAGGTAGCTCAATTTCTTCCAGGTCGTCCGATTCTTCTTCCGTGTCAGAGTCATGCGGCATTCGGGACAATGCGTCAGCATTAGCATTCTTTCGGCCTGCCCGGTACTTGATAGTAAACTGGTAATTAGACAACCGTGCCATCCAACGCTGCTCCATGGCGCCCAACTTGGCCGTTTCCAGGTGCGTTAGCGGGTTGTTGTCTGTGTACGCCGTGAACTTGTTGGAGGCCAGATAGTTCTTAAATCTTTCAGTAATGGCCCAGACCAGCGCCAGAAACTCCAGCTTGAAGCTGCTATAATTTTCCGGATTCCTCTCAGTTGGCCTGAGTTTTCTGCTGGCATAAGCGATGACTTTTTCTTGGCCATTCTGCTTCTGACTGAGAACTGCTCCTAAACCTTCATTACTAGCATTGGTGTACAGCAGGAACGGTTGGCTGTAATCAGGATACGTCAAGATCTCATCGCCTGTAAGGATCTCTTTCATCTTTTGGAATGCTTCAGCCTGTTCCTTACCCCAATTGAAGGTAGGATTTCTGCTCTTTAGGGATTGGCCTACTAGGAGGTCCTGTAGAGGCGCTGCCTTCTTCGTGTAATCTTTCACGAACCTTCTGTAGTAACCCGTTAGTCCCAGGAACTGTCGCACTTCCTTGAGGTTCTTCGGCTCCGGCCATTTCTGGATGGCAGTGACTTTCTCCGGGTCCGGCGCTACTCCTTCCGAACTGACGATGTGCCCCAAATATTGTACCTTCTGTTTGAGTAGATGGCATTTTGAGGGTTTCAACTTCATCCCGTACCTGGACAGGGACTCAAATACTTCTGCCAGGTGCTTCAGATGGTCCTCATATGTCTTGGAGTACACGATGACGTCGTCTAAGTATAGCAGCACGGTTTCAAAATTGAGATGTCCCAGGCAGTTCTCCATCACTCTCTGAAATGTTCCTGGGGCACTGCTGAGCCCAAACGGCATTCTGTCGAACTCACAGAGCCCCATTGGGGTGGTGAAAGCCGTTTTCTCACGATCCTCCTCAGCCACAGCTACTTGCCAGTATCCACTAGTCAGATCGAGGGTAGAAAAGTAGTTAGCCGTTTTCAGAGCAGCCAATGATTCCTCTATACGTGGTAGCGGGTATGCGTCCTTGTGTGTTATGCGGTTCACCTGCCTGTAATCCACACACATTCTCAAGCTACCATCTTTCTTTCTAACCAGGACTAGAGGTGCTGCCCAGGGACTACAACTATCCCTGATTACTCCGGCTTCTTTCATATCTCGCAACATTTCCTTAGCCTTCTGATAATGGGCTGGGGGTATAGGCCTATACCGCTCTTTGATGGGAGGATGACTGCCTGTAGGGATATGATGTTGTACTCCCTTAATTATCCCAAAATCAAGTGGATTCTTGCTAAATACTTGGGCGTACTCTTGCACCACCCGTAATACCCCTTGCTTCTGGTGAGCGGGAGTGGTGTCCGTCCCAACATGGAGCTGCTGACACCATTCCGCCACCTGGGTTGCTGGGTCATTGTCCTCCGCTATTTGGCAGGAGTCTAAGGACTCAGCCGGGAGAATAGAATTATTGTCGACAGCATGTAGTTTAGCAATGGTTGCATAACGGGGTAAGTTTACCTCATCATCTCCCCAATTGAGAAGCCGTACCGGAACTCTTCCATTCACCACTTCCACTACCCCCCTAGCAGTCATAAGTGTAGGTCTATGTTCTGAATGGTGGGGTTCTACTACAGCTTGGTAATTCTGTCCTCTCAGACCTATGGCTGCCCTGCACCAGATTATCATTTCACTCATTGGGGGTATCACAATGGGATTCGAGTCAGTGACCCGTACATTACCAATTTTGCCGTCTGTAAGCTTCGCTTGCTGCTGACACACCAGGGCCCGGATCTCTCTTTGGATTACTCCTTTCTGCCTTGGTCGGGCAATCTCAGCGAGCTGTTGGAGTAAGAACACAACTTCTCCCAAACAATTACTGATAATGTTAGTACCCAAAATTATATTTAAACCGTTCTCCTCATTTACAGTCTTTACTACCAGAAGCCCCTGGTCTTTCAACTCCTCTCTGCCCACTTTCACATCTACACATTTTGTCCCGAGTACTTCTACAGGAAGACCATTAGAAGCATACACGGTAAAGTCAGGGCTCGGAGGTTTAAGACTATCTATAGACCAGAACTTCGTATATAGGGCATCAGGTATTAGGGTCACCTGAGACCCAGTGTCTAACAATGCCGGAACTGCAATACCATCTAGAATGATAGACAGGTAGGGTCGTCCACCCACATACCTGCGGTTCCAGTCTAGGGGGCCTGACGGGTCTCCTCCTGGGTGTTGGCCCTCGGACCCAGGTTCTGCCCGTTTAAAGGACACTGTGGAGACATATGACCTTTCCGGTTGCATCGGTAACAGGTGATCTCCCGACGAGGAGGGTGTTGATCAGAGGTCGCTCCTGGGGGTGGCGTTGTCCTCCTCCGGGGGGGCGACGTCTTCCTTCTTCTCCGGTTCATCCACGGGACTTCTTCTGGGCAATCAGCTAATAAGATCTTCCCTTCTTCCTCTTTCCGCAGCTGCAGGGCACTCATCACAGCAGCCAGATTTTTAGTCAGCTGGCGCACCTCTGAGCGCAGACAGTCCAATTCACTAGGGGGTGTCACCTGCGTTTTGGTTTCGGCCACTAGCGAGGAAAAGGGGGTTGCCGCCGGCTCCAGAGTGACTTCACCCTGACGATGTTGGGTTGCCACCTCAGGTTTGCCCAGGGGCCGCAGCCCTTTTATTGCCATGTCCTTTAGGGCATCAAAGGTAGCATCAGGGTGATCTAAAGACCACCAATTCACAGTTCTGCGTTCCGCTTGGGACCTCAGTCCCTGCACAAATTGTTCTTTCAGCATCTTATTTTCATCAATGAGACTTATGGTATTAACCTGCTTGAGGGCTCTCAGGGCCCCTTGTAGTCGGCAGGCATAGTCCCTTATGCTGTCACTTGGTTGCTGTGAACAGTTATAGAATGCCATCCGGAGATCTGTTTCGGTGCGATCTTCAAAAATGGCCTGTAACTTTAAGAGGATTGCAGGCACCAACTCCTGGTCCGTGGTAGCCCAAGTCTCCACTTCTCTCTCAGCAGCGCCAGTTAGCTGCCCTATTAATACTGCAGCTTTTTGCCTCTCAGACATAGAGTACATTTCCAGGACACTGCATATCTTCCGTTTGAATCCTGCTAAAGTGCCTGGCTCGCCGCTGTACTGGGGAAGCCATTTCGCCCCAGGCATATATGGAAGCGTTAGTGGCATGAGCGGGACCACCGGACTGAGTGCTGGGCCTGCGCCCCCATCTGGCGCTACAACGCCACGCGGTGCGGAGTCGGGTCCTCCGGCTGGGGCCGCACTGTCGGCCGGTTGTTGCAACATATTAGCGCCCCCTTGGTTAAACGGAGCCTACCGGTTTCGGAAGCTGCTATTTCCCAGGCACAGCAGTAGGAACAGGACCTTCGTCGCAGGCGCTCTGATGTCAGAGCGTCCACTTCCTGTCGCAGGACCTGCCGCTGAGTCAGAGCCGGGGGCGTGTCTAAGACTTTGCGCGCTCCTTCAGGTACGCCCACCTTCTTCTCCAGCGCCTCAGGGCGCGAATATGGCGGCAAATATGGCGGTATTTGGCGCCAAACAATAGCAACAGTCTTTTTCACCAAAACACTCCACAGGCACACAGGGCTCGCAATTCTGCAAGTTTCGGATCCTGTTCGTGACGCCAAGTTGTCTTGACCCGCACCACAATTGTGGTTTACCAGAGCAATGGGGTACTCAGAGCCGAGCCCGTGGAAGTCTATGGGGTTGTCACAGGTAGCGCTGGCTCGGTCTGTGGCCCTGGCGGTCAGGCGTATGTTGGAGGGGATATTTACAGGGGATAGGTATATATACAGTTCGTGACGCCACCTGTAGTTCTCTGATCACTAAGATCAGCGCTGCTGTAGATCTCTGAGGGGATGGTGAGGCAGCTAGATGTCGGGTCCCCTACAGGTGGGACTCTTCCCTCAGGTCGATAGTTATGGTGGGGTTGTGCAGGGATGCAATCAAATAACTCAGTCTCACACATAGAAGCTTCTTTCCATACCTTTTACTTCAAGTTGTTCAGGCAGGTCCCAGGGAGGCTGTTCGGGGTGGATGAATGCACGTAGCGGTAACAGTTGAGCAGGTTACAGGCCTCCTTCTCTTTCCAAATGATGAGTGAGTCCAAGCTTGCCTGTAGCTAAGTTAACTCTATAGTTTTCAGCTTTTCCCACTAGCTGTACTGCCCGGCCGGTTTTGTGATAGAGCCTTATAAGTGGTGCACTAAGTACTTTCTTTTGCCGCGCGCCGGACTCAGAAGTCTTGTTCTCCTGACTCGGTTACGTACTGGCACTCTAAGGGCGGCTTTCTGCAACCTAAGGTCCAGTAAGACTCTGGCTTTTCTATCACTATGCCTGGAGCTATAGTGACGCTTCGGTCCCCAGTGACCGGGACAAAGTGCAGGATAATCCGATCCTTAAGGCACTTCTGTATCCTTCCTACTATGCCCTTCGCCCTGCTTCTGCTTTCAATGTAGCACTGAAGCGTGAAGATAGAAAGTCAGTTTTCTTCCTTGGTCTCACTGAGTAACTCTCAGTTTCCTCAAAGTTCAGACTGAGTAAAAGGTAACTCTGACTAGACTCGGGATGATAACTAGTCATCCGTTACTAGACTCCACTTCGTTGAATTGGCAGGAACTAATCTTCTGCTCAACCAGAGCTCTGACAGGAATCCTCACTGTCTAAGAAGAACTAGCCCTGACTGCTCTGTACGATGACAGGAAGCTAGTCTCTCCCTCCCCTATGCTACACGTCACTCCTCTATACACCCCTGTGGGTGTGTCTGAAGTGTAAGTGAGTGTCAAGCTTTAACTGTTACCTTACTGTGCATTCTCCAGATCCTGTGTGCCTTACATACCAGGGCTACACAGAACCAAAACTGGAGAGATAATAAAGGTCATACAACTTGTGTGCATGTATAGTGAACTACCTAGTCAGGATTACAAATAAATTCATGATGCACCCAAAAATATGCATCATGAATTCACTGGTAAACCTGGCCAGTTCATAATTGTTTTTGAGTTTAAAAACAGAGACTGCACGTGGTACAGGTATAAACAGAGGTATTTTATTAACATACAGACAACAAGGTATTTTATTCACATACAGACAAGAACATTATTTTACACCATTTGTTCTTGCCATTCCACCCGTCCTACATCTGAGATGAAGTAGGCCGCAAATTGGTCCCTCATTTGGCTGACTTCAACAGAAGACTTGAGAGGGTGCTGAGTGATCTCAGGCAATGGGTTAGGAGCTGCATCATCAAATTCAAAGTTTGGGTGCTCTTTCGCCATGACAAAGTTATGTAGCACCACACAGGCCTTCACAACTTCATCCACTGTTTGCACTTTCAGATGAATGGCTGTGCCCAGAATGCGCCATCTGGAAACAAGTAAACGAAGCAGGAGAGATGGGAGCACTAGATACGTAATAGTAGAGGGGGGGGGGTGCGAAACGGTAGAGAGAGCAATCATGGAAATAAAAAGAAAAGAACCACCGTATATGACGCACACCACACCAAAATACAAATATATATACAAAATACAAAACTTTGTTGGCACACACAAGAAAAATTACAATAAAACACAATTAAAAATACAAGAGAACATGTCACAGAAAGCTGCCTGAGTGGAAAAATGCAAGAAAATATATATACATGTATTTATAACATAATTCAAAGTGGCTAAATAGTCAATCCATACCCACATGCAGATATATAGTAAATGCTGCAGAGTAAAGGCTGGAAAGAGAGTACCCTGTATGGACCCAAAAATAGATGGTACCAGGAGGGGGAAGGTATAAAAGGGAGGGGAGCGACACAGGAGGTTGCTCATGGAAGATGAGAATTGAGAACCAGAAGTGATACAATAAGGGGTCACAGCCTGCCTGGAATAGAATCAGGGCACTCTCTTTCCAGCCTTTACTCTGCAGCATTTACCATATATCTGCATGTGGGTATGGATTGACTATTTAGCCACTTTGAATTATGTTATAAATACATGTATATATATTTTCTTGCATTTTTCCACTCAGGCAGCTTTCTGTGACATGTTCTCTTGTATTTTTAATTATGTTTTATTGTAATTTTTCTTGTGTGTGCCAATAAAGTTTTGTATTTTGTATATATATTTGTATTTTGGTGTGGTGTGCGTCATATACGGTGGTTCTTTTCTGTTTATTTCCATCTGGAAACAAGTATACCGAAGGCACACTCTACTGTTCTTCTTGCCCTGGTCAGCCTGTAATTGAAATTTTTTTTGTTGTGGTCCAAGTCCCGGCTGGAGAAGGGTTTTAGCAGGTGTTGGCTCATCTGGAATGCCTCATCCCCAACCATGACAAATGGCAGTGGTGGACCTTCGGTGTGGGGAAGAGGCCGTGGCATGGGGAAATTGAATTGGTTTCCATACAACCTCTGGCCCATGTCCGAGTTCTTAAACGCCTGTGAGTCATTCCCACGGCCAAATGCCCCAATGTCCACCGCAACAAACATACAGTCTGCATCCGCAATGGCCATAAGAACTGTAGAAAAGTACTTCTTGTAATTGTAGTACTCCGAGCCTGTTCTTTTAGGTTTGATAATCCGTATGTGTTCCCCATCAACTGCTCCCAAACAGTTGGGGAAATTGCAGGTTGTCCAGAATTTTTCGGCTATTTCTAGCCACTTTTCTGTGGTGGGCAGGGGCATAAATTCCGGACAGAGAACATTCCACAATGCCCGGCAGGTGTCAACAACAATTCCTGACAACGTGGAGATACCAATCCGGTACTGGAAGTGGAGTGAAGACAGGCTCTCTCCAGTAGCAAGGAATCTAGAGAAAGAAAAAAAAATATTATTGTATATTTTTTTTAAAACATTAATAAAAAAAGTACATGCCATAAAAATAATTCTGCAGGTCTTTGTTTACTAGATAGCAGAACAATAATTGTGGCAGCTTTGGAATAGTACATGGCATAAGTAATAAAATGATGCAGGCATTGGTTTCTCAATATTACGTACCGTAATGTCACCAGGAGTCTTTCCTCTGGAGGAATCGCCCGACGGAGCTGTGCGTCCTGTCTCCTGATTAATTGTTGGACCCGAGCAAGTAAATCCCTGAAGGTTTGTTGTGACATCCGGGTGTAGTCAGTAAATTTCTCAGGGTTTGCCTGCAGCTCACTGTAGAGAGTGTGATACGCTCCACGGCTCTCCCGGAGTTCTACAATGGGATGTACCCACAAACGCCGCCGCTGCCGTCTCCGATGTCTCTCTCTCTCCCTTTCTTCATGGCAAGCCACTGCATAAGCCTGAGCCATAGCAATGTCCAGATCCAAGTTGAAGTGGAAAGTCTTCCAGCGCAGATCCATGTTCACAAAGGCAAATGCAAGCAAATGTGAAGAATGGCTGTGAACAGGCTCTATATAAAGATTTCCCATAAGACACGCCCACTGGTGTCCCATTGGTGGGTTCTGTTGAAAGAATTTTTCAAGGATTTTCCTCCTGTGAAATGCGCCGAAAAAACGCAAACGCATGCAAAAACGCTTGAAATCGCATACAATCGCATACAATCACTGCGTTTTTTAAAAGCAATGCGCAAGCTTCGACTGCAAAATATCGCAGCGATTACAAGCGTTTGCACACGTTTTTTTCCTGCGTTTTATGTGCGCTCGATACGCAGCGCTAAAAAATGCTAGTGTGAAAGTAGCCTTACTCAGGAGAAAAGGAAAGGGTGGAGACCCCGGCATTTTCAGTCTGGAGGTGGCAGATTTACACATGGTGGTTTTGCAGCACCCTGATACATCTGGTGTGGGACTCCCATCTCCCCAGGAAACCATAGTGGAGCCCAAGATCGCTTTGCCTGACAGGTTCTCTGGGGGTGTGTGACAAGTTTCCTGTGTTCCGGAGGCCTCAGGTACAGAGAAGAAACATGTGAGGATAGTAATCTCGCTACTCCAGGGGACCCCAAGCTTGAGCATTTTCTCTCCCGACTCTCAGATGCTTTAGACGGTGGAGGGATTTTTTCTGGCACTGGACCTTATATATGATGACCCCGATTGTATCTCCTTAGCTGAGTCCACATTACGCCAACTTCAGGAAGGAGACCAGCTGGTGGAGGAATATAGCTCTGAGCTCCAGAGGTGGGCCACAGACACCAAGTGGAATGACCCAGCACTCCACAGTCAGTTCTGTGAAGGGCTCACAGTAAGAGTGAAGGATGCCTTAGCTCTGTATGAGACTCCTGACTCCTGTGAGGCAGTCATGTCTCTGGCGATCTGGGTTGATCGCCATGTTAACAAGAGACATAGGAAGTCACCTCTGTGCGCTGGAGGTCCGGAGTCAAGGGAGGTCAGTACTGAGCCTACTGAGGAACCCATACAGGTGGTGGTGGCATCTCAATCTGGTAAACTACCTTTTGTCGAGTGTAAAGGGCGAGTGTGTTTCAATTGTGGTAAAAAGGGCCACTTCGTGGGGACATGTCCCTCCCGATCACATAGTAAACAACTGCCAGGAAAACTAGGTGGCCCGAGTTGCGGGCGGATTAGCAACCCAGGAGTCTTCATCATGTCGGTGGTAGGACACAATTTTTCCTACCAGCTGTAATCCACCTGGGTGGGTTTAAAGTGGATGTGTCTGCATTTCTGGACAGTGGAGCGGGGTTTATTTGATCAACGCTAGGTTCATCCAGGTCCAAGGCCTCATCCCACATACTCTGTCCAGACCCATACCCATAATCTCCACCTTGAAACAGGGACATTTTAGTCAAGTCATCCGAGACTTGCAGATTCAGGTGGGGGCTATGCACACTGAGGTGTTAGACTGTTATGTGCTAGAGGGTCTGCCCTCGTCTGTGATACTGGGACTTCCTTGGCTTGCACTGCACTATTCTGTATTAGATTGGCAGACACTAGAAGTAGTAAAATGGAGTGGGTATTGTCAAGGACACTGCTTGGGTACCTGGTTTGCTAGGGTGGATACCCAGTCTGTGCCTAGTTACCTGTCAGATTTTGGGGATGTGTTTTTGGAGCAGGGGTGCCAAGAACTCCTACCTCATTGTCCTTATGATTGCGCTATTAATCTCATTCCTGGTGCCAAGCTGCCCAAGAGCAGACTCTGTAATATTTCTGGTCCAGAGAGATAGGCCATGAAGGACTACATCGCGGAAATCCTGGCTAAAGGTAATATCAGACCATCCACATCCCCATTGCCATGGGTTTCTTTTGTAAAGAAAAAGATGGGGGGTTATGCCCGTGCTTGGATTTCCGTGAACTCAATACGATCACTGTCCATGATCTTATCCGCTCCCTCTCATTCCAGACCTCTAATCAAATTGTAGGGTCAAAATGGTTCTCTAAGATGGACCTCAGGGGACATATAATCTTATCCCCTTTAAAGAGGGGGATGAGTGAAAAACAGCATTCAATACGCCCAAGGGACACAATGAGAATCTGATGATGCCTTTTGAGTTGACGAACGCGCCTGGCATCTTTCAACATTTTATAAATTACATCTTTAGTCATCTGGTAGGCAGATTCGTGGTTATCTATCTGGATGACATATTAATTTATTCATCTGACCTTGAGTCACACCAGGTACATGTCAGGCAGGTCTTACGTATATTCCGAGACAATAAATTATATGTCAAACCCGAGAAGTGTATCTTCTCGGTTGAGGAGATCCCTTTCCTAGGATCATAGAATCATAGAATGGTAGAGTTGGAAGGGACCTCCTGGGTCATCTGGTCCAACCCCCTGCTTAAAGCAGGATTCACTAAATCATCCCAGACAGATGTCTGTCCAGCCTCTGTTTGAAGACTTCCATTGAAGGAGAACTCACCACCTCTCGTGGCAGCCGGTTCCACTCATTGATCACTCTAACTGTCAAAAAGTTTTTTCTAATATCTAATCTGTGTCTTCTCCCATTCAGTTTCATCCCATTGTTTCGAGTCTTTCCGTGTGCAAATGAGAATAAAGATAATCCTTCTACAATGTGACAGCCCATGAGATATTTGTAGACAGCTATTAAGTCTCCTCTCAGTCTTCTTTTTTGTAAGCTAAACATTCCCAAATCCTGTAACCATTCCTCATAGGACATGGTTTGCAGACCGGACACCATTCTGGTCGCTCTTCTCTGAACTTGCTCCAGTTTGTTGATGTCTTTTTAACCCCTTAACCCCCAAGGGTGGTTTGCCCGTTAATGACCGGGCCAATTTTTACAATTCTGACCACTGTCTCTTTATGAAGGTATAACTCTGGAACGCTTTAAT
The DNA here is from genome assembly GCA_033576555.1 of Oophaga sylvatica. NCBI lineage: Eukaryota > Metazoa > Chordata > Amphibia > Anura > Dendrobatidae > Oophaga > Oophaga sylvatica. The sequence goes on along the minus strand of JARQOD010000001.1, from coordinate 134,071,765 downwards.
GGATCTTCGCGATTCTGAGAATTTTTATTCCCTTAAAACAGAGAAATATGTCACCCAAAATAGTTAATAAATAACATTTCCCACATGTCTACTTTACACTAGCACAATTTTGGAACCAAAATTTTTTTTGTTAGGTTAAAAGTTGACCAGCGATTTCTCATTTTTACAACAAAATTTACCAAGCCATTTTTTTAGGGACCACCTCACATTTGAAGTCACTTTGAGGGGTCTATATAGCAGAAAATACCCAAAAGTGACACCATTCTAAAAACTGCACACCTCAAGGTACTCAAAACCACATTCAAGAAGTTTATTAACCCTTCAGGTGTTACACAGGAGCTGAAGCAACGTGGAAGCAAAAAATGAATATTTAACTTTTTAGTCACAAAAATGATCTTTTACAAACTTTTTTCTATTTTCACAAGGGTAAAAGGAGAAAATAGACAGATAAAGTTGTTGTTCAATTTCTCCTGAGTACGCCACTACCCCATATGTGGGGAAAACCACTGTTTGGGCACACGGCAGAGCTCATAAGGGAAGGAGCGCCGTTTGACTTTTTCAAACCAAAATTGACTGGAATTGAGATTGGACGCCATGCCGCATTTGGAGAGCCTCTGATGCGCCTAAAGAGGGGAAACCCCCACAAGTGACACCATTTTGGAAACTAGACCACCTATGGAACTTATCTAGATCTGTTGTGAGCACTTTGAACCCCCAAGTGTTTCACAAAAGTTTATAATGCCTGGGTGTGAAAAAAAAAAATTCCACAAAAATGATTTTTAGTCCCAAATTTTTGATTTTTCCCAAGGAAATTGGACCCCAAAAGTTGTTGTCCAATTTGTCCTGAGTACGCTGATACCCCATATGTGGGGAGGAAAACTGTTTGGGCGCACGGCAGGGCTTGGAAAGGAAGTAATAACTTTTTGGAATGCAGACGTTGATGGGGTCATGTTCCGTTTGCAGTGCCCCAGATAAGCCTAAACAGTGGAAACCCCCCACAATTAACCCCATTTTGGAAACTAGACCACCTAAGGAACTTATCTAGATCTGTGGTGAGCACTTTGAACCCCCAAGTGCTTCACACAATTTATAATGCCCGGGCATTAAAATAAAAAATCCTATTTTTTTCCCACAAAAATTATCTATTAGTCACCAATTTTTTATTTTCCCAAGGGTAAAAGGAGAAATTGGACCACAAAAGTTGTTGTCCAATTTGTCCTGAGTACGCTGATACCCAATACGTGGGGGGGAACCACTGTTTGGGCGCACGGCAGAGCTCGAAATGGAAGGAGCACCATTTGACTTTTTCCAACCAAAATTGGCTGGAATTAAGATTGGATGGCATGTTGCATTTGGAGAGCCCCTGATGTGCCTAAACAGTGGAAACCCCCCACAAGTGACCACATTTTGGAAACTAGACCCCCTAAGGAACTTATCTAGATCTGTGGTGAGCAATTTTAACCCCCAAGTCCTTCACACAAGTTTATAACATAGAGCCGTAAAATTAAAGAATCATATTTTTTCCACAAAAAGGATCTTTTCACCCCAATTTTTATTTTCCCAAGGGTAACAAGACTCCAAAAGTTATTGTGCAATTTGTCCTGAGTACGGTGATACCCCATATGGGGGGTAAACCACTATTTGGGTGCATGGCAGAGCTTGGAAGGGAAGGAGCGCCGTTTGACTTTTTCAACGCAGAATTGGCTGGATGCCATGTCGTGTTTGAAGAGCTCCTGATCTGCCTAAACAGTGGAAACCCCCGACAAATGACACCATTTTGGAAACTAGACACCTCAAGGAATTTTTCTAGATGTGTGGTGAGAACTTTTAACCCCCAGATGTTTCACTAAAGTTTATAAAGCCCGAGCATGAAAATAAAAAAATCATATTTTTTCCACAAACATGATCTTTTAGTCCCCAACTTTTTATTTTCCCAAGGGTAACAGGAGAAATTGGACCCCAAAAGTTGTTGTCCAATTTGTCCTGAGTACGCTGATACACAATAAGTGGGAGAAAACTACTGTATGGGCACACGTTGGGGCTCAGAAGGGTAGTAGTGACGATTTGGATTGCAGACTTTGATGGAATGGTCTGCGGGCGTCATGTCGCATTTGGAGAGCCCCTGATGTGCCTAAACAGTGGAAACCCCCCACAAGTGACCCCATTTTGGTAAAAAACACCCCACAAGGAACTTATCCAGATGTGTGGTGAGCACTTTGAACCCCGAAGTGCTTCACAGAAGTTTATAACGTACAGCCGTAAAAATAAAAAATCTTTTTTTTTTTTTACAAAAATGATTTTTCGCCCCCAATATTTTATTTTCACAAGGGTAACTGTTATGTTTCGGTAACTGAGGAGAAATAGCAAAAATAGCCAAAGTAGCAATACACCAGAGAGGCTGGAAACTATTGGGTTGCAGGGCCCTGAACTAACCGCAATACCAGAAGTAGCCGTGGAGCGTACCTACGGTGATCCTAGACGCCTTGTCACAGCCGGAGAGATAGCTACACCTAAAGGCAGAAAGATGAAAGCTAACTGTCCCGTAGCAGAACCCCCAAAGAAATAAGAAGCTCCCAAACATGTAATGGCAGTTAGACAAGAGGAAAATACGAACACAGACAGAAAATAGAATGAGTAAACGCTGGGGCCCAATACTCTCTAGATAGAAAAGTATAGGAAAGAATTCTGACTGCAACCCAAAAAACCCTGACAAAAATGCCAACACTTCTGATTAACAAAAACCTGAGATCACACGACCTCTACCACCTAAATCAGATCTCTGGTGTAACACACAGCAATTCAGCAAATAAAAAGTGTCACTGGAACAGAGCAAAAGTGCAAACACAACTGAGCACAAATGCAGCACCAGGTCCCAAAAGAGGACCAGGCTGAAGTCTACTGCAAGGCAGCAAACCAACAAGGAAAATCCATCCAGATGAAAAAAAACAGCAAATCACTTATCTGAATGAAAGCAGGAATGCAAGCTGAGCTCCAAGCAAGACCTGAAGAACAATTGATTACCGGCAAGGCTGCTGGGAGTTCAGGTCACTTATATCAGACCATTCGGATCCAGCTGAAAGCCATTCAGCAATTAGTTCCTTACCCTCAGCAACCACCAGAGGGAGCCCCAGCTCCGAAGTCGCCTCCACCGTATTCACAACAGTACCCCCCCTTGAGGAGGGGTCACCGAACCTTCACCTGCGCAACGAGGTTGAGGTCGATGAGCTCGATGATAGGCACGGATCAGTCTCCTAGCATGGATGTCCGAAGCAAACACCCAAGAATTGTCCTCCTGACCATAACCTCTCCACTTAACCAAATACTGGAGTCTCCATCTAGCAAAACGAGAATCCAATATCTTCTCAACCACATACTCCAAATTGCCCTCAACCAAAACAGGGTCGGGAGGCGCAGCCATAGGAACCACTGGCTCGACAAACCTCTTCAATAAGGACTTGTGGAACACGTTATGGATCTTAAATGTCCCTGGAAGAAGCAAACGGAAGGAAACCGATTAAGAATTTCCATGATCTTATAAGGTTTAATGAACCTTGGCTTAAATTTTGGAGATGCAACCTTCATAGGGATATTTCTCGAGGACAACCAAACCAAGTCCTCCACTTTAAAACGAGGACCATCAGTCCTATGGCGGTTGGCAAACCGCTGGGCCCTCTCTTGAGAGAGAGACAACCTCTCCACAACCTGGTCCCAAATCTGCTGCATTCCACAATTGAGTCAACACCCGGACAGACAGAAGCCTCCTTCTGTCCCGAAGAAAATCGAGTGTGAAACCCAGAATTGCAGAAAAATGGAGACATCAAGGTGGCAGAGCTAGCCCTATTATTAAGAGCAAACTCAGCCAAAGGCAAAAAGGAGACCCAGTCATCCTGATCAGCAGACACAAAACATCTCAGATAAGTCTCCAATGTCTGGTTTGTTCTCTTGGTTTGTCCATTGGTCTGAGGGTGAAATGTAGAGGAGAAAGATAACTGAACACCAAGTTTAGAACAAAATGTCCTCCAAAATCAGGAAACAAACTGGACTCCTCTGTCAGACACAATGTTCTCAGGAATGCCATGTAACCGAACCACATGCTGAAAGAACAGAGGCACCAATTCAGAGGAGGAAGGCAACTTAGGTAATGGCACGAGATGTATCATCTTGGAAAATCTATCACAGATTACCCAGATAACAGTCATTCTCTGAGAGACAGGGAGGTCGGAAAAAAAATCCATAGAGATATGAGTCCATGGCCTCTTGGGCACAGGTAATGGCATTAACAAACCACTAGAGAGAGAGCAAGGCTTGGAACGAGAGCAAGTCCCACAGGACTGCACAAAGTCCCTAACGTCACGAGACAAAGTAGGCCACCAAAAGGACTGACTCACCAAGTCTCTGGTACCAAAAATGCCGGGATGACCAGCCAATGCGGAACAATGAATTTCAGACATCACACTCTTCTTCCACTGGTCTGGGACAAACAATTTCCCAACAGGGCAGCATTCAGGTTTATCCTCCTGACACCACTCCAGAGCCAGTCTCAAATTGGGCGAGATGGCAGAAAGAACTACACCCTCTTTCAGAATAACAGCAGGATCAGTTAACTCAGGAGAATCCGCAAAGAAACTCCTCGAGAGGGCATCCGCCTTAACATTCTTAGTGCCCAGAAGAAAAGAAACCACAAAATTAAAACGTGTGAAAAACAAGGCCCACCTGGCCTGTCTAGGATTAAGTTGCTTGGCTGATTCGAGATAAACCAGGTTCTTATGGTCCATGAGGACCACCTCCTTCCAGCCAATGTCTCGACTCTTCAAAGGCCCACTTCATGGCCAATAACTCCCAATTACCCACGTCATAATTATGTTCAATTGGAGAAAATTTTAGAGAGAAAAAGGCACAAGGGTTACTCTTAGAGGTCTCTGGATCCCTTTGGGACAAAACGGACCTTCCCCAATCTCAGAAGCATCAACCTCCACCTGAAACGGCAGAAAAACATCAGGCTGCCGTAGAACAGGAGCAGAAATGAATCTTTGGTTAAGTTCCTGAAACGCAGAAACTGCCTCAGGAGGCCAATTCACCACATCGGAACCCTTTTTGGTCAAATCAGTCAATGGTTTAACAATACCGGAGAAATTACCAATAAATTTACGATAAAAATTGGCAAAACCCAAAAATCTCTGAAGAGCCTACAATGTAGTAGGTTGAACCAAATCACAGATGGCCTGAACCTTGACTGGGTCCATTTCAATAACAGACGGAGACAAAATGAATCCCAGAAATTAGACCTTCTGTACGTCAAAAAGAGACTATGATCCCTTCACATACAGTGCATTGTCTCTCAAAATCTGGAACACAGTCTGAACATGTTTCACATGAGAGTCCCAGTCATTGGAAAAAATGAAGATATCATCCAAATAAACAATCAGAAATGTATCCACAAAATCCCTGAAAATATCATTCATGAAGGATTGGAAGACGAAAGGGTCATTAGTAAACCCAAAAGGCATCACTAGGTACTCAAAATGCCCCTCTGGGGTATTAAACGCCGTCTTCCATTCATCCCTGTGCTTAATGCGAATAAGGTTATACGCCCCCCCTGAGGTCAAGCTTGGTAAACCAACTAGCACTTTTCACTCTGGAAAATAGGTCACAAATCAAGGGCAACGGATATTGATATTTAACAGTGATTTTATTCAGGAGGCGATAGTCAATACACGACCTCAATGAACCATCCTTTTTGGCCACAAGAAAAAACCGGCACCCAAGGGTGAAGAGGATGGTCTGATAAGACCCTTCTCCAAAGACTCCTTGATATAAGATCGCATAGCATCGTGTTCAGGTACAGATAAATTAAAAAGGCGACCTTTAGGAAATTTACCACCAGGCACTAACTCAATAGCGCAATCATAGCTCCTGTGAGGAGGTAAGGATGCAGACACACTCTCGCTAAACACATCAGAAAAATCAGTCAAAAAGTCAGGGACATCCTGAGACTGGGAGAGGCAGAAAAAACAGGAGTGTCAGTATTAACACATTGGCAGCCCCAACTGGTCACAGACACAGATTTCCAATCCAAAACAGGATTATGAGTCTGTAACCAAGGGAAACCCAGTACAATAATGTCATGCAGATTATGCAATACCAGAAATTTGCAACTCTCCTGATAATCTGGTTCAACCCTCATTATCACCTGAGTAGAAAACTGGGTTTTATTCTCCGCCAAAGGGGTAGAATCAATGCCCAGCAAAGGAATAGACTTCCGCAGGGGTATCATAGGAAACCCACAATGTTTGTCAAAGTCAAAATCCATCAGGTTAATAGCTGCTCCTGAATCAACAAAAGCCTGAGCCGAAATTGTGGACAAGGAGCAAATCAGGGTAGCAGTCAACAGAAATTTAGTCTGAACACTACCCAAGACAACTGAGAGTGCAAAATGTCTTCTCCGCTTAGGGCAGACGGAAATAGCATGAGAAGCGTCACCACAGTAGAAACATAACCCATTGCACTTTCGAAACTCATGACGCTGAGCCCCAGAAGTCACTCCGTCACACTGCATGGGCTCAGGAGCTGGCTCACAAGGCAACACTATCTCACGCATACCTCTGCGCTCACGCTAACGTCTGTCAATTTGAATAGCCAAAGACATAGAATCATTGAGACCAGAGGGAACAGGGAATCCCACCATAACATCCTTTACATTTTCTGACAGACCCTCCCGAAAAAGGGCTGCCAAAGCATCATCATTCCATTTGGTCAGGACTGCCCACTTTCGGAATTTCTGACAGTACAGTTCAGTGTCTTCACAACCCTGATTTAATACCAACAAGGTCTTTTCAGCTTGATCAGTGACATTAGGTTCATCGTACAATAACCTCAGAGCCTGAAAGCATACATCAACATCATTCAAAACAGGATCCCCAGGTGTCAGGGAAAAAGCCCAATCCTGAGGGTCACCGCACAGCAGAGAGATGACAATTTGAACCTGGTGTGCTGCGTTTCCTGAGGACTTAGGCTTCAAGGCAAAAAACAACTTACAGTTATTTTTGAAATTTAGAAATTTAGACCGATCCCCCAAAAATAAATCTGGTATGGGGATCCTAGGTTCCATACCTGGCAACCTAGCAAGATAGGTAGCAATACTCTGAACCTCAGAGGCAAGCCACTCCACATGGCCAGACAACTGTGCAAACTCTATTGAGGAAAAAAAAATTCCTCCTCAGCACCCAGAGAAAAAGAGGGAAAAAATGCAAATAATAGAAAAAAAAAATTTCTGACAACTCCCTTTTTTCTTTTTCCTTTTTTACAAATTTTCCCTTCTGTTGAGTACCATATAATTTTCAGTTTGGCCGGTAATACTGTTATGTTTCGGTAACTGAGGCGAAATAGCAAAAATAGCCAAAGTAGCAATACACCAGAGAGGCTGGAAACTATTGGGTTGCAGGGCCCTGAACTAACCGCAACACTAGTGATCCTAGACGCCGCGTCACAGCTGGAGAGATAGCTACACCTAAAGGCAGTAAGATGAAAGCTAACTGCCCCGTAGCAGAACCCCCAAAGAAAGAGGAAGCCCCCAAGCATGTAATGGCAGTTACACAAGAGGAAAATACAAACACAGACAGAAAATAGAATGAGCAAACGCTGGGCCCAATACTGTCTAGATAGAAAAAGTATAGGAAAGAATTCTGACTGCAACCCAAAAAACCCTGACAAAAATAACAACACTTCTGATTAACAAAAACATGAGATCACACGACCTCTACCACCTAAATCAGATCTCTGGTGTAACACACAGCAATTCAGCAAATAAAAAGTGTCACTGGAACAGAGCAAAAGTGCAAACACAACTGAGCACAAATGCAGTGCCTGGCCCCAAAAGGGGACCAGGCTGAAGTCTACTGCAAAGCAGCAAACCAACAAGGAAAATCCAACGAGAGGAAAAAAAAATAGCAAATCACTTATCTGAATGAAAGCAGGAATGCAAGCTGAGCTCCAAGCAAGACCTGAAGAACAATTGATTACCGGCAAGGCTGCTGGAAGTTCAGGTCACTTATATCAGACCATTCAGATCCAGCTGAAGGCCATTCAGCAATTAGTTCATTACCCTCAGCAACCACCGGAGGGAGCCCCAGCTCCGAAGTCGCCTCCAACATATTCACAACAGGTAACAGGAGAAGTTGGACCCCAAAAGTTGTTGTTCAATTTGTCCTGAGTACGCTGATACCCAATATGTGGGAGAAAACTACTGTATGGGCACACGTCGGGGCTCAGAAGGGAAGTAGTGACGTTTTGGATTGCAGACTTTGATGGAATGGTCTGCGGGCGTCATGTCGCATTTGGAGAGCCCCTAATGTGCCTAAACAGTGGAAACCCCCCACAAGTGACCCCATTTTGGAAAATAGACCCCACAAGTAACTTATCTAGATGTGTGGTGAGCGCTATGAAGCCCCAAGTGCTTCACAGAAGTTTATAACGTACAGCCGTAAAAACAAAAAAATCATTTTTTTTTTTACAAAAATGATATTTTCGCCCCCAATTTTTTATTTTCCCAAGGGTAACAGAAGAAATTGGACCCCAAGAGTTATTGTGCAATTTGTCCTAAGTACGCTGATACCCCATATGTGGGGGTAAACTACTGTTTGGGCACATGGCAGAGCTCAGAAGTGAAGGAGCACCGTTTGACTTTTTCAATGCAGAATTGGCTGGAATTGAGATCAGACGCCATGTCACATTTGGAGAGCCCCTGATGTGCCTAAACAGCGGAAACCCCCCAATTCTAACTCCAACCCTAACCACAACACACCCCTAACCCTAGTCTCAACCCTAACCATAACCCTAACCAAAAACCTAACCCTAATGCACCCCTAACCCTAATCCCAACCCTAACCCTAATTCTAACTTTAGCCTCAACCCTAACCCTAAAGGGAAAATGGAAAAAATACATTTTTTAAATTTTATTATTTTTCCCTAACTGAGGGGGTGATAAAGGGGGGGTTTGATTTACTATTTATAGCGGGTTTTTATGATTGGCAGCTGTCACGCTAAAAGACCCTATTTATTGCAAAAAATAGTTTTTTGCATCACCACATTTTGAGAGCTATAATTTTTTTATATTTTGGCCCACAGAGTCATGTTAGGTCTTATTTTTTGCGGTATGAGTTGACGTTTTTATTGGTAATATTTTTGAGCATGTGACATTTTTTGATCGCTTTTTATTTCGATTTTTGGGAGGTGAGAATGAACAAAAATCAGCAATTGATGAATTTCTTTTGGGGGGGCGTTTATACCGTTCCGCGTGTGGTAAAATTGATAAAGCAGTTTTATTCTTCGGGTCAGTACGATTACGGCGATACCTCATTTATATAATTTTTTTATGTTTTGGCCCTTTTATACAATAAAAACAGCATCGCTTTATTCTGCGAGCTATAATTTTTTATTTTTTTGCTGATGATGCTGTTTGGCAGCTCGTTTTTTGCGGGACAAGATGAAGTTTTTAGCGGTACCATGTTTATTTATGTCGGTCTTTTGATCATGTGTTATTCCACTTTTTGTTCAGCAGTATGATGATAAAGCATTGATTTTTTGCTTTTTTTTTAAAGGGTTCACTAAAGGGGTTAACTAGTGGGGCAGTTTTATGGGGGGGTTTCTACGGACGCGGCGATACCAAATATGTGTACTTTTATTGTTTTGTTTTTTTTATTTACAGGAAGAAATTAATTTATTGGGGAATATTTTTTTTTCCTTTATTTTGGATTTTTTTTTTTACACTTGATTTTCATTTTTTTTTAACTTTTTTACTTTGTCCCAGGGTGGGACATCACTGTATTTTATCAGATCGCTGGTCTCACCAGCGATCTCACAGGCAGTGCTGCAGGCTTCCTCAGCGCCTGCTCTCAGCAGGCACTGAGGAAGCCACCTCCCTGCAGGACCCGACGGCCATCTTGGATCCGGGGTCCTGCAGGAGGAAGGCCTCAGAACAGCGCGATTACATCGCGCTGTTCTGAGGGCCTCAGGGGAGCGCACAGGGAGCCCCCTCCCTGCGCGATGCTCCCTGTGCCCCCGGTAAACCGCGATCATATTTGATCGCGGTGTGCCAGGGTTTAATGTGGCGGGTGTCAGCTGTGATAATCAGCTGACACCCGGCGGCGATCAGCTGCGCTCCCCCCGGGAGCGCAGCTGATCGCCTTGGATGTACTATCCTGTCCCTGGGAATTAAGTCCCAGGTCACATGGACGGGATAGTACGTCCGATGACAGAAAGGGATTAAAATGTGGTGCCCAAAACTGGACACAGTATTCCAGATGAGGTCTGATTAAAGAGGAGTAGAGGGCAATAATGACTTCACGTGATCTAGACTGTATGCTTCTATTAATACATCCCAGAATTGTATTTGCCTTTTTTGCTGCTGCATCACACTGTTGACTCATGATCAGTCTGTGATCTATTAGTATACCCAAGTCTTTTTCACATGTACTTTGCTTATTCTTATTCCTCCCATTCTGTATACGCTTTTTTCACTAAAGGGGTTAACTAGTGGGACAGTTTTATAGGGGGTTGTTACGGACGCGGCGATACCAAATATGTGTACTTTTATTATTTTTTTTTTATTTACAGGAAGAAATGAATTTATTGGGGAATTTTTTTTTTCCTTTATTTTGGATTTTTTTTTTTACACTTCTGATTTTCATTTTCTTTTACTTTTTTACTTTGTCCCAGGGTGGGACATCACTGTATTTTATCAGATCGCTGGTCTCACAGTGTACTCAGCACTCTGTGAGACCAGCGATCTCACAGGCAGTGCTGCAGGCTTCCTCAGCCCCTGCTCTCAGCAGGCACTGAGGAAGCCGCCTCCCTGAAGGACCCGGCGGCCATCTTGGATCTGGGGTCCTGCAGGGAGGAAGGCCTCAGAACAGCGCGATCACATCCCCCTCCCTGCGCGATGCTCCCTGTGCCCCCGATACACCGTGATTATGTTTGCCTCCTCAACCATTTCCTCCCTGTTTATAAGGATTAGATCCAAGGTAGCAAATCCCCTTGTTTTCTCCCCTACCTTTTGGAAGATAAAGTTGTCAGCAAGAGAGGATAAGAAATTCCTGGACCTGTTAGTTTTGCCTGAGAGAGATTCCCAACAAATGTCTGGATAGTTGAAATCTCACATGACAACTATGTCATATTTTTTGGAGAACTTGGCCATTTGATGCATAAAGAGTTCATCCATATCTTCAGCTTGCACAGGCGGCCTGTAGTAAATGCCTACAATGGTGTCCTTTCCATTGTTCTGTCCTTGTATTCTTACCCAAACAGTTTCCACAGAACTCCCAGTCTCTGAAGCTTCAATCTCTGTGCAGATATACGCTTTTCTAACATGCAATGCCACACCTCCTCCTCATTTATCTAGTCTGTTTCTTGCAAATAAGTTGTATCCTTCTAGCCTTGTATTCCAATCATGTGTATCATCCCACCAAGTTTCAGTGATTCCAATGACATCATACTTTTTCTCCTGCGTTAGTAGTTCCAGTTCTCCTTGTTTGTTGCCCATGCTTTGTGCATTTGTATAGAAACATTTTAGTTTGTGATTGGTTTCTCTTCCTCCAATATTTTTATTATTTAGATTTTTTTGTCTTCGTTCTTCCTTTCCTCTTCTAATAGCCGAGTTCTTAATAGCATCTGTCAGGTGTATGGATTTTTCTGGCCTTTTGCTTCCCTTCCCATATTGTTCTAGTTTAAAGCTCTCCTGATGAGTGTAGCAAGGCGACTTCCAAATACATGTTTTCAGTCTTCGTAAGGTGCACCCCATCTCTAGCAAGTAGTCCATCGTATAGGTAATTCACTCCCTGATCCAGAAATCCAAATCTTTGCTGACGGCACCATCATTGTAGCCATGTTGTTCCATGACCATCCACTGGGAGGATGGATGAGAAGACCACCTGCGCTCCCAGTTCTTTCACTTTCTTGCCTAAGTTTCCAAAGTCACTGCAGATCGTTTCCAGGTCACTTCTTGTGGTGTCATTTGTCCCCACATGTATTAGCAGGAATGGGTAGTCATCTTTAGGTGTGAAGAGTCCTGATATCCTGTCAGACACATCTTTAATTTTTGCACTTGGAAGACAGCACATTTCTCTTGAGGTTATATCCGGTCTGCAGATAGCAGCCTCTGTTCCTCTCAACAGGGAATCCCCCATGACCACAACTCTCCGTTTCATCTTCACAACATTTTTCTTTCTCCATCCAGGAGGACTCTGAGAGCGTACAAGGTTGTTTTTTGTGGGCAAAGTCTTATCCTGATGTATTTCTTCATCATTCTCCTGTGTGAGAGCCTGGTACTGGTTCCTGAGCATTATGGGTGCTGACTGCCTCCCGATCCTCCTGCTTCTCTGGGTCACATGCTTCCATTCCTCTGTTTCTTCAGGTACACTTCGAATTTCTTCTCTTTCTGTACCATGAAGAGATAATTCTGCTTTGTCTAAGAACTCTTCATCTTCCTTAATGATCTTCAATGTAGCTAACCTCTCTTCTAGATTTTGCAACTTTTCCTCCAACATGGACACAAGCTTGCATTTGTGCATGTGAAATTTGGCTTTTCCACTGGTAAATCTGTGAACATGTAGCAAGAAATGCAGCTCACCAAATGGCTCCTGGCCTCTTCCATACTCTTATTGTTAAAGAGATATCAAAGCGGTAAAAAACGTATCAAAATTCACGCGCCGCTAGGCGCCTGACTTACCGATGTCCTCCTTTCAGCTGTAACGGCCAAAACCCAGTGTTCTTGGAGCTCGCGGAGACACTTCACTTATCCTAGAATGAACTGGGAACATGCAAATGATCTCCTCAGGACTCCTCCCCTGGTTTACCGATGTCCTCCTTTCTGCTACAACGACCAAAACCCAGTGTTCTTGGAGCTCGCGGAGACTCTTCACTTATCCCAGAATGAACTGGGAATATGCCAATGATCTACTCAGGACTCCTTCCCTGGTTTTTGGACTCCCCCCTGGATATGTGTTGTCTTCCACCGGTTTTTGCATGGATCTGGCAAAAGTCCAGGTGGTATTAGATTGGGATCATCCTGAGGATTTGAAGGCATTACAAAGGTTTTTAGGTTTCACCAACTACTACCGTTAATTCATAAAGAACTTTTCGGTAGTAGCCAAATCTCTTACGGATATGACCAGGAAGGGGATGGACTTCTCCAAGATCCAAATCTGCCAGGGATGCATATGATGCATTGAAGAGGTGTTTTTCTTCTACGCCGATACTTATACAGCCTGATGTCTCTCAGTCTTTTCTCGTTGAGGTCGATGCATCTGAGGTTGGAGTGGAGGCTCTATTGTCGCAGGGTGTGTCCTGGTAAATGGCAACTGTGTGCTTCTAAAAACCTGTCACCTGTTGAGAAAAATTATGACATTGGTAACAGGGAGCTCTTAGCAATCAAATGGGCTTTTGAAGAGTGGTTTAATTTTTTGGAGTGAGTGGTTCACCCAGTTATAGTAATCACAGATCATAAGAATCTGGTATATTTGGAATCGGCGAAACGTCTAACACCTCGACAGGCAAGATGGGCATTGCTCTTTACCAGGTTTAACATTTTTGTCACACATAGGCAGGGGAATAAAAACATTAAGGCAGATGCCTTATCCTGTTGCTTTCCTGGGAGACGAGATAAGTGTGAACCGGTACCTATTCTTCAAAAAGGAGTGGTTATGGTGTCTATTTGCTCTGATCTGGAAAGAGAGTTTGTTGACGCTCAGGGGGACATCCCTGCTGCCTGTCCACTGGGTAAACTGTTTGTTCCTGTTAATCTCCGTCCTTAGTCCTTAGCAAACATCACCATTCAGTGTTGGCTAGACACCCTGGTAATAAAGCCACTGCTGATCTGCTTACTCAGCATTTTTGGTGTCCAGGTGTCATCAGGATGCCAGGGAGTATGTAGCTGCCTGCAGTGTCTGTGCGGGTTCTAAGACCTCTCACACTCGCCCACCAGGGACTCTTCAACCGTTGGAGATTCCCAGTAGACCTTGGACACACTTCTCGGTCGATTTTAGCACAGATCTTCTCGTGTCAGAAGGGAATACTGTAATACTGGTGGTGGTAGATTAAGTAAAATGTCTCATTTATCACTTTACCAGCTTTACTAAATGCCAAATCCTTGGAGCAAATATTCGTCAGGGAAATAATTAGATTGCATGTGGTCCTGACCGATATTGTTTCTGATTGGGGAGTGCAGTTTGTCTCCAAGTTTTAGAAAGCATTTTGCACCCATCTGGGGATCCACTTGTCATTTTCTTCCGCTTTTCAACCGCAGTCTAATGAGTAGACTGAACGAGTTAACCAGAATCTATTTTGTATCAGAAAATCAGGAGGACTGGGTTACATATTTACCGTTAGCTGAATTTGCTGTAAATAATCGTTGTCAGGAATTGACTGGTAAGTCACCATTTTTCGGGGCATAGGGGTTCCATCCTCAGTTTAGTTCATTTAATAGTAATCTCCCTTCTGGTTTACAGGAAGAAGAATGGTTTTCATCTTCTGTTACCATCATATGGCAGGGGGTTATGAATAATTTGAGGAAGATGGAATCCAAATATAATAGTGTGGCTGCTTGGAGATATTTGGTGGGTCCGGACCTGTGTATTGGTGACTTGGTGTGGCTGTCCACTAGAAACATTAAGCTGAAGGTTCCGTCTTGGAAACTGGGTTCTAGGTTTATTGGTCCTCATAAGATCGTAGCCATCGTCAATCTCGTAGCATTTCACCTTGCTTTACCGCCTACCTTTAGGATTCATAATGTATTCCATCAATCTCTCCTCAAAAAATACATTGCATCTTCTGTACCATCACTTCTACCATTGTATCCTGTCATTGTCGATGGAAACTTGGAGTTTCAGATTTTGAAGATCTTGGACTCTCATGTTGTTCGTCGGTCGCTTCAGTATCTGTTACATTGGAGGGGTATGGTCCTGAGGAGAGGATGTGGGTACCAGCATCTGATGTTCATGGTTCTAGACTGGTTCAGGCTTTTCACGTGGCACACCCCGATGGGCTTGGTCCTGAGGTTATGGAGGTCCCTTGTAAAAGAAGGGGTACCAGAAGACTTCAGTGTCTGATTGCTCATACTCGGGTGCTGAGAAGAAGCACTTCTCCTTCATTTTAAATGTGTTTATTTTTTCTGGCAGAACAGGGGGTTAATCACCTATGTTGGATATCCCTGTTCTCACAGCTGTGCTCGGTTAGCCACTTCTTTCCCCTTTATAATCTGGGCTCTGTTACAAATCCTTGTCAGAGCAAGTTTTTGCTGCATGGCTAATGAAGGGAGAAGAGTTCATATGAGGAGAGTTGGAGGAATTATCTGTGACTGTTGTTTGGTTTGTAAGTGTGGTAATTCCCTATTCTACTCTATTTTGGTTTACTCACCTACATCCACGCCCCAGTTCATTCCTCTGTTATATGTGAGTGAATATTTTGTATGTCTGGAGTTTTCTGTTAACCCTTGCTTGTGTTGCCATGTTTGTCGGGTTGGGGTAGTACGGTGCACAGTAGTGCCCCTCTTGCCTGGGTGGGGGCAGAGAACAGATGGAGGGCTCACTCAGGAGATAAGGCAAGGGTGGAGGCCCTGGCATTTTCACCTTCAGAAATATCCTGGGGAGTAGGATGAGCTAGGGCGCTCCCTAGTGTTAGGGACAGGGAAGGAGCCCCTAGTCCCGAGTCACCCAACAGCTGTGTCATGATAGTCCCCATATATTCCCAACCTACACAAACTTCACATCCAGCTAGAACCCCAATGCTATGTCGCTGCTATTGAATGTGTCCTTTTTTCTGGACTCAATGTGTGGCATATTAACAATACTACTGCCCCACATATTAATAATGCCCAACATGGCTGCCCTTATATAGTGAAATACCTTATATGTGCCCTGAAGAGAATAAAATTGCCCCTAGAAATTATAAATGTTCTCCGTGATTGCCCTAGATAATAGTGCCCACATTTTTCTGTCTAGAAAGTAATAATGATTTCTATGGTCCCTTTGTCAGTTGTAACACCATAAGTGCCCCTATAATGTAATCACACATATTATAAAGGACTTTATATCAGGTCAAAAACATGTGACATGCAGAAGTAGTGCTGCCTGCTCTTGCTTCAAAAGCATCCAGCAACTAGATGGGTTAACACAGTCACAGGAGACATGGAGTGGTTAGCAGAGCCCCAGGGGGATTGTCTGGCAGCAGCAGAAGGGATGAGTGGTGTGTGATATGCCTCTCACAAAAGTTCAGGACAATGAACCATAGGGACACATGATTTCATTAAAGAGTGAAGCTGGGATAACCCCTGTACTGCTAGTTGAAAAAGTCTATCAGGAGCAGGAACATAAGGACTGGAAGGAATTGTGTCATAGGGATCATCTCCTTCAGCAACCCCCCCATCTCCTTTGTAAAGAGTCTTAAGGGTATGCCACACTGAACAATATCGCTAACGGGATCGCTAAAAAACGTCACTATTTGCGATCCCGTTAGCGATGTTGTTCAGTGCGGCAGCTGCCAGCGACGAGCTTCCTGCTGTGATCTCGCTCGTCGCTGGAATCGTTCCGGACCCTATTTTCTCGTCGGCGCTCCCGCTGGGTAAGTATATATCGCTAGTGTGGCACCTTTTCTTAGCGATTTAGCGGTACTTTTGTACCGCTAAAGTCGTTAAGAAGATCGCTAACGGCGATAGCGTCGTTAACTATATCGCTAAATGTGGCCGCACTTAGCGATATAGAAACAATCCCGCTAGCGATCGCATTAGTATGCGTCGTTATCGTGATCGCTAGCGGGATTGTTTAGTGTGGCAGTACCTTTAATCTGTGCTGAACTGTGCTATCAAAAGAAACTGTTAGTCAATGTGCCTTTAAGGAGCAGCTGTACTGTTTATGAGGCCTGTGCTTAAAGGGAACTTGTCACCCCCCTGGCTGTTTTGAAGTAAAAGAGGCACCTTCAGCAGCACTAATGCAGCAGTCTGTGAAGGTGGCTCTTTTTTTTTTGTACCCCTGCAATGCCGAAATATTCACTTTTAAAAATCGCTCCCCATAACTTAGATGTGTCCCTGAGGTGTGGCTTCTGCCCGGGACTCATCTTCCCCCCAGCCGTCCATCAAGGTACTTCAGCATCGCCGCTCCTCCAACAGCGTTTTTTCACTTTCCTTTCTGTTGTGTGGGGCGTCTGCGCTGTAGTAACAGTCCTCGGGCATGCGCAGTGTGCGCTGCCCGGGAACTGTCAGAAGACTACTGCGCCCTGCAGTGTGTTATCATGTATTCACACTGCGGGGCTGGCAATCTGGCGCCTGCGCAGTCTACATGTTTAGCATGTAGACTGCGCAGCTAAACATGAAGACTGCGCAGGTGCCAGATTGCCAGCCCCGCAGTGTGAATACATGTTAACACACTGCGGGGAGGGAGCTGGGGAACCACAGAGACGCAGGTGTAATAGTGTTGTGACAGTTCCCGGGCAGCGCGCACTGCGCATACCTGAGGACTGTTACTACAGTGCAGGCGCCACACACAACAGAAAGGAAAGTGAAAAAACGCTGTTGGAGGCACGGCGAGCTGAAGTGCCTTGATGGAAAGATTAGTCCCGGGCAGAAGCCACACCTCAGGGACACATCTAAGGTATGGGGACCGATTTTTAAAAGTGAATATTTCTGCGTTGCAGGGGCACAAAAAAAAGGAGCCACCTTCACAGACTGCTGCCTTAGTGCTGCTGAAGGTGGCTCTTTTACTTCAAAATGGCCGGGGGTGACAAGTTCCCTTTAAGAGACTTGAATTGTATTGGATGTGCTGTGATATTAAACTACACTGTTCATCTGTTCATGAGGACTCTATCAATTGTGTCTGAGTGAGCAAGTGGATCCATCTTGTTGCTGAGGAAACTGCAGTGCATGATCGTCCTGAGTTGTGTCTGTGTGAGCAAGTGGATCCATCTTGTGCCTGAGGAAACTGCAGTGCATGATCGCCCTGAGTTATATCTGTGTGAGCAAGTGGATCCATCTTGTGCCTGAGGAAGCTGCAGTGCATGTTCGCCTTGAGTAATGGTTCCCCCAGAGTTCCAAAGAATTCATGAGACCTGTCCCACCCCTATCTGAATCTAGCGGCGTGCACTTAACAAACAGTTTCTGCTATTGCTCCAAGTGTCTGTTATAGTCTGCTCCACTTAAAGGGAATCTGTCACCCCATTTTTCGTATATCAGCTGCAGCCACCGCCATCAGGGGCTTATCTACAGCATTCTGGAATGCTGTAGATAAGCCCCCGATGTAACTTGAAAGATAAGAAAAACGAGTTATATTATACTCACCCGGGGGGGCGGTCCAATGCAGTCCAGTCCGATGGGCGTCGCGGTCCAGGTCCGGAGCCTCCCATCTTCTAGTGATGACGTCCTCCTTCTTGCTTCTGGTGCGCTCCTGCGCAGGAGTACTTTATCTGCCCTGTTGAGGGCAGAGCAAAGTACTGCAGTGCGCAGGTGCTGGGCCTCTCTGACCTTTCCCGGCGCCAGCCACACACTCCGGTCTGAGTGCCGGTGGCAGTGTCGGGTGTTCATGCAAGAGACTCACACGAGAATCGTGCGAGTTTCTCGCATATGTGACTCCGGCCTTAGATATACAATAAAACCTAAAGCACTAAATCATTAAAAATTGGTATATACCATGTTGTAAACTATGTACATTTAATATGCAAGACAAATATATAAGTTATGTATAATTCCAGCATGCATAAATATTGGGTAAAGAATAAGTGAATATTATGATTTATAATCTCTGGATAACCCTAGTAATCCCTATCTTACCGCAGAGGTTGGGACCCTAAATGTAATGATATGGCATTCTCACTCAGCATAAGCTAATTACCTGGTCTTTTGAAAACCCAAATGTGTGTGTGAACAATGATAACAGCAGTCATAAATATACAGAGAAAGGCCAGAGTCAGACTAGCGTATGGCATCCGATGCGAGAGCATTGGATGCGATATGCTAAAGACCCTCGGGAGCCGAGTGTCATGCGACTGTGCTCCGAGCCCCTTGCACAGAGTGGATTGGAGCACAGCTGCGGAGGACGCAGAGAAACTAATTTCTCCATCTCCTCCATTGCCGGGGTCAGCGTATATCGAGTGATGATGATATCTGTGTGATGTACGTTGTCTCACTCGCCCCCATATGCTTATATGGGGGCGAGTGAGCCGAGACTCGGCCGAGTGTTGGTGACAATCGCAGCATGCTTCGATTTCACTCGTACGCTATATTGGGCCGAGAAAAAAAAAACGCTGATGGGAGCTGCCCCATAGATGAATACTGGTCCGAGTGCTATGAAATGTTTTATCGCATAGCACTCGTCCATATTCATCGCTAGTGTGACCCCGGTCAAAAGAAGTAATTGGACTAGAAAATAATTACAGACAATGCCATCAGTCCATTATTAAGGGCACAGGAATAATCATAAACTAGCCCTAAATTAAATCAACTGTCTCAGAACATAAAAACAAGAGAATGGAAATTCAATAAATAAATCCCAACACTCAAAAAGTACTTAAATGGGTTCATTGTCCCAAACCAGAGGTGTATCTAGGTTTTCCGGCAAGAATTCAGATTGGCGCACCACCACCTATCCCAAGCGCATATGCAAATTGTATACTTAGGCCGGAGTCACACTTGCAAGTGTGATGCGAGAAACTCGAGCTAGTCTTTCACATCAATACCCGGCACTGCGGCTGGCACTCGGACCGGAGTGTGTGGCTGCATAGAAATACATGCAGCCACACACTCTGGTCCAGAGTGCCGGCAGCAGTGGCGGGTATTGATGCAAGAGACTCACGTAAGTTTCTCGCATCACACTCACAAGTGTGACCCCGGCCTTATAGTCATGTGCTGACAAGTTGCTCTCCCTAATTCTGTCAATGTTCAGTGAAAACCTGAGAGAAGCAGGAAGAAATGCTAGTTGTCACGTGACAGTAGTATGAAAATTGCATATGAGTGAAATGTGATGACTGCTGGAACCAGCAAGTAGAGCTGAATCCCGACTGTGAGTATATTACATGCTATTAGGATTGGCATGCTACGGGGCTTCATTTTATAATTAAAGTTTGCGTCCAAGTTTGAGATGAAAGTCTGCAGTCACTCTATGTGACTGCAAGCTTCTGAATTCTCACAGCACACACTGAACACTTTTAGGATTCTCCCTTGCTGGTGGCAAGAGTGGAAGGTCATGTGAGCAAAAGTATGCAATTTGTATACTCCTGGCCACTTTCCGACTAGATGTGTCCGTCCTTGCTCAATTTTCTTTCATTGAGTGAAGCCATGCATGTGTAAACAGCTGCGGGAATGCAGTAATGCAGGGCAAGTACTGCAGAACAAGGCTGTAACAATATTATTTAACCCCTTACTGCCATCGGACGTACTATCCCGTCCATGGTACCTGGGCCCGTATGACCGGGGACGGGATAGTACGTCATAGGCGATCAGCTGCGCTCCTGAGGGGAGCGCAGCTAATCGCCGCCGGGTGTCAGCTGATTATCACAGCTGACACCCATGACTGTGTGTCAGGAGCGGTCACGGACCGCTCCCGGCACATTAACCCCTTGCACACCGCGATCAAACATGATCGCGGTGTACTGGGGGCACAGGGGAGGATCGGGCAGGGTGGGGGCTCCCTGCGCGCCCCCCTGAGACCCTCAGAGCAGCGCGATGTGATCGCGCTGTTCTGAGGGCTTCCTCCCTCCCAGGACCCGGATCCAAGATGGCGCCGGGGTCCTGGAGGGAGGCGGCTACCTCAGTGCCTGCCGAGAGCAGGCACTGAGAAGCCTGCATCTATGCCTGTGTGATCGCTGGTGTGACAGAGTGCTGTGCACACTGTCACACCAGCGATCTGATAAAATACTGTGATGTCCCACCCTGGGACAAAGTAAAAAAGTTAAAAAAGTAAAAATAAACATGTGTAAAAAAAAAATCCAAAATAAATAAAAAAAAAAAAAAATATTCCCCAATAAATTCACTTCTTCCTGTAAATAAAAAAAAAACAACAATAAAAGTACACATATTTGGTATCGCCGCGTCCGTAACGACCCCCCCTATAAAATTGTCCCACTAGTTAACCCCTTTAGTGAACCCCTTAAAAAAAAAAAAAAAAAAAACGAAGCAAAAAATCAATGCTTTATCATCATACCGCCGAACAAAAAGTGGAATAACGCGCGATCAAAAAGACCGATATAAAAAAACATGGTACCACTGAAAACGTCATCTTGTCCCACAAAAAACGAGCCATCATAAAGCATCATCAGCGAAAAAATATAAAAGTTATAGCTCGCAGAATAAAGCGATGCAAAAATAATTATTTTTTATATAAAATTGTTTTTATTCTATAAAAGCGCCAAAACATGAAAAAATGATATAAATGAGGTATCGCCATAATCGTACTGACCCGAAGAATAAAACTGCTTTATCAATTTTACCACACGCGGAACGGTATAAACGCCTCCCCCAAAAGAAATTCATGAATTGCTGATTTTTGTTCATTCTAACCTCCCAAAAATCGAAATAAAAAGCGATCAAAAAACGTCACGTGCTCAAAAATGGTACCAATAAAAACGTCAACTCGTCCAGCAAAAAATAAGACCTCACATGACTCTGTGGGCCAAAATATGCAAAAATTATAGCTCTCAAAATGTGATGATGCAAAAACTATTTTTGCAATAAAAAGCGTCTTTTAGCGTGACAGCTGCCAATCATAAAAACCCGCTATAAATAGTAAATCAAACCCCCCTTTATCACCCCCTTAGTAAGGGAAAAATAATAAATTAAAAAAAGTATTTATTTCCATTTTCCCATTAGGGTTAGGGTTAGGGTTGCGGCTAAAGTTAGGGTTAGGGTTGGCGCTAAAGTTAGGATTAGGGTTAGGGTTGGGATTAGGGGTGTGTTAGGGTTAGGTTTGTGGTTAGGGTTGGGACTAGGGTTAGGGGTGTGTTGGGGTTAGGGTTGGAGTTAGAATTGGGGGGTTTCCGCTGTTTAGGCACATCAGGGGCTCTCCAAATGTGACATGGCGTCTGATCTCAATTCCAGCCAATTCTGCGTTGAAAAAGTCAAACGGTGCTCCTTCACTTCTCAGCTCTGCCATGCGTCCAAACAGTAGTTTATCCCCACATATGGGGTATCAGCGTACTCTGGACCCCAAGAGTTATTGTGCAATTTGTCCTATTTCTTCTGCTACCCTTGGGAAAATAAAAAACTGGGGGCGAAAATATCATTTTTGTACAAAAAAAAATATTTTTTTGTTTTTACGGCTGTACATTATAAACTTCTGTGAAGCACTTGGGGCTTCATAGCGCTCACCACACATCTAGATAAGTTCCTTGTGGGGTCTATTTTCCAAAATGGGGTCACTTGTTGGGGATTTCCACTGTTTAGGCGCATCAGGGCTCTCCAAATGCGACATGACGCCCCCAGACCATTCCATCAAAGTCTGCAATCCAAAACGTCACTACTTCCCTTCCGAGCCACGACGTGTACCCATACAGTAGTTTTCTCCCACATATTGGATATCAGCGTACTCAGGACAAATTGGACAACAACTTTTGGGGTCCAATTTCTCCTGTTACCCTTGTAAAAATAAAATATTGGGGCAAAAAAATCATTTTTGCAAAAAAAAAAAGGATTTTTTATTTTTACAGCTGTGCGTTATAAACTTCTGTGAAGCACTTCGGGGTTCAAAGTGCTCAACACACATCTAGACAAGTTCCTTGTGGGGTCTATTTTCCAAAATGGGGTCACTTGTGGGGGGTTTCCACTGTTTAGGTGCATCAGGGGCTCTCCAAATGCGACATGACGCCCCCAGACCATTCCATCAAAGTCTGCAATCCAAAACGTCACTACTTCCCTTCCGAGCCCTGACGTGCGCCCATACAGTAGTTTTCTCCCACATATTGGGTATCAGCGTACTCAGGACAAATTGGACAACAACTTTTGGGTTCCAATTTCTTCTGTTGCCCTTGTGAAAATAAAATATTGGGGGCGAAAAAATCATTTTTGTAAAAAAAAAAAGGATTTTTTATTTTTACGGCTGTACGTTATAAACTTCTGTGAAGCACTTCGGGGTTCAAAGTGCTCACCACACATCTAAATAAGTTCCTTGTGGGGTCTATTTGCCAAAATGGGGTCACTTGTGGGGGTTTCCACTGTATAGGTGCATCAGGGGCTCTCCAAATGTGACATGATGCCCCCAGACCATTCCATCAAAGTCTGCAATCCAAAACGTCACTACTTCCCTTCCGAGCCCTGACGTGCGCCCATACAGTAGTTTTCTCCCACATATTGGGTATCAGCATACTCAGGACAAATTGGACAACAACTTTTGGGTTCCAATTTCTTCTGTTACCCTTGTGAAAATAAAATATTGGGGACGAAAAAATCATTTTTGTAAAAAAAAAAAAAAGATTTTTTATTTTACGGCTGTACGTTATAAACTTTAGTGAAACACCTGGGGGTTAAAAGTTCTCACCACACATCTAGATAAGTTCCTTGAGGGGTCTAGTTTCCAAAATGGCGTCATTTATGGGGGTTTCCACTGTTTAGGCAGATCAGGAGCTCTCCAAACACGACATGGCGTCCAGCCAATTCTGCGTTGAAAAAGTCAGACGGCGCTCCTTCCCTTCCAAACTCTGCCATGCACCCAAACAGTGGTTTACCCCCACATATGGGGTATCAGCGCACTCAGGACAAATTGCACAATAACTTTTGGAGTCTTGTTACCCTTGGAAAAATAAAAATTGGGGTGAAAAGATCATTTTTGTGGAAAAAATATGATTTTTAAATTTTACGGCTCTACGTTATAAACTTGTGTGAAGCACTTGGGGGTTCAAATTGCTCACCAAAGATCTAGAAAAGTTCCTTAGGGGTCTAGTTTCCAAAATAGGGTCATTTGTGGGGGGTTTCCACTGTTTAGGCACATCAGGGGCTCTCCAAATGCAACATGGCATCCAATCTCAATTCCAGCCAATTTTCGTTGGAAAAAGTCAAATGGTGCTCCTTCCATTCCGAGCTCTGCCGTGCGCCCAAACAGTGGTTCCCACCCACATATGGGGTATCAGCGTACTCAGGACAAATTGGACAACAACTTATGTGGTCCAATTTCTCCTGTTACCCTTGAGAAAATAAAAAATTAGTGACTAAAATATAATTTTTGTGGGAAAAAAATAGGATTTTTTATTTTCATGCCCGGGCATTATAAACTTGTGTGAAGCACTTGGGGGTTCAAAGTGCTCACCAAAGATCTAGATAAGTTCCTTAGGGGGTATAGTTTCCAAAATGGGGTCACTTGTGGGGGTTTCCACTGTTTAGGCTCATCTGGGGCACTGCAAACGGAACATGACCCCCATCAACGTCTGCATTCCAAAACGTTACTACTTCCTTTCCAAGCCCTGCCGTGCACCCAAACAGTTCCCCCCCCCCACATATGGGGTATCAGCGTACTGAGACAAATTGGACAACAACTTTTGGGGTCCAATTTCCTTGGGAAAATTCAAAAATTTGGGACTAAAAAATCATTTTTGTGGAAAATTGTTTTTTTTTTTTTTTCACACTCAGGCATTATAAGCTTTTGTGAAACACTTGGGAGTTCAAAGTGCTCACAACAGATCTAGATAAGTACCTTAGGGGGTCTAGTTTCCAAAATGGTGTCACTTGTGGGGGTTTCCACTGTTTAGGCGCATCAGGGGCTCTCCAAACACGACATGGCGTCCAATCTCAATTCCAGCCAATTTTAGTTTGAAAAAGTCAAACGGCGCTCCTTCGCTTACGAGCTCTGCCGTGTGCCCAAACAGTGGTTTTCCCCCACATATTGGGTATTGGCGTACTCAGGAGAAATTGCATAACAACCTTATCTGCCCATTTTCTCCTTTTACCCTTGTGAAAATAAAAAAAAAGTTTGTAAAAGATCATTTTTGTGGCTAAAAAGTTAAATATTCATTTTTTCCTTCCACGTTGCTTTAGTTCCTGTGAAGCACCTGAAGGGTTAATAATCTTCTTGAATGTGGTTTTGAGTACCTTGAGGGGTGCAGTTTTTAGAATGGTGTCACTTTTGGGTATTTTCTGCCATATAGACCCCTCAAAGTGACTTCAAATGAGAGGTGGTCCCTAAAAAAAATGGCTTTGTAAATTTTGTTGTAAAAATGAGAAATCGCTGGTCAATTTTTAACCCTTATAACTTCCTAACAAAAAAAAATTTTGGTTCCAAAATTGTGCTGATGTAAAGTAGACATGTGGGAAATGTTATTTATTAACTATTTTGTGCGACATATTTCTCTGTTTTAAGGGAATAAAAATTCAAAGTTTGAAAATTGCAAAATTTTAAAAATTTTCGCCATATTTGCGTTTTTTTCAAAAATAAACGCAAGTTATATCGAAGAATTTTTACTTCTAACGTGAAGTACAATATGTCACGAGAAAACAGTCTCAGAATCGCGAAGATCCGTTGAAGCGTTCCAGAGTTATAACCTCATAAAGAGACAGTGGTCAGAATTGTAAAAATTGGCCCGGTCATTAACGTGCAAACCACCCTTGGGGGTGAAGGGGTTAATTTCTTAACGAAAGAGATGGCAATGGCCTCCTTGCAGGGAGTTAATAAACAATGACTAATAACAAGGGGTAAACAAAGGGTTAACACGACAGTCTGATATGTAAATAGCACTTAGCGTGGTCTTCTCTGGTCCTCACCTGAATACAGTCTGATGGGGCTTGTGGTACCAGCAACAGCTGGCATGATGTCCTCAGATGATTCCAGCAACTCCCAGTCCAGCTTCTGGTGGCAACGTGCGGTCACCAGTTTTACCCGTTGAG
The DNA here is from genome assembly GCA_033576555.1 of Oophaga sylvatica. Taxonomy (NCBI): domain Eukaryota; kingdom Metazoa; phylum Chordata; class Amphibia; order Anura; family Dendrobatidae; genus Oophaga; species Oophaga sylvatica. The sequence goes on along the minus strand of JARQOD010000001.1, from coordinate 134,045,928 downwards.
CCACTAGTCCATAAACCTGTGCAGCCAACGTGTGGAGCACTGCAGGAGTCTCTGTATAACAAGTGCACCGCAGAGCGTCTATCAATGATGAATAACACACCTCAGAGCCCTGCACTCTAAACCCTGTTATGATTCGGTAACCAAGGAGGACAATAGGAAAAATAGGCTAGGCAACCAGACACCCAGAGAGGTTGGTAACTTAGCAGATTGCAGACCCCTAAACTGACAACACAACTAGAATTAGCCGTGGGACGTACCTACGATGCCCTAGACGCCTCGACACAACCAAAGAGTTAACTAAGCCTAAAGAGAGAAAGGAGAAAGCTAACTGCCCTGGAGTAGAGCCCCAAAGGAATAGATAGCCCCCAAACATATTGACGGTGAGAAAGATGAAGCACAAACACAGACAGAAAATAAAGTAAGCAAATGCTGGGGCCCAAACTGTCTAGATAGAACAGGACAGAAAAGGATACTGTCTGCAATCCAGCAAAAACCCTAAGAAAATTTCCAACATGGCTGATATGCAAAAATACTGAGGCCACACAACCTCTCCCCCGTTAAATCAGAACTCTGGTGTGAACTGGACGCAAATCAACAGATACTGAAATAACAGGGAACTAGAAATACATAAGCTGTGGCAAATGAGAAACAGAGTCCAGCACAAGTCCCCGCAGGGAACCTGGCTGAACTAACTCCAGCAATGCAGAAAACTGAGAAAAGCAAAAGGTAAACAAATGCCACAGAAATAAACAGCCAAATAACTTATCTGAAAGATGCAGGACACAGCAGGAAGCAAGCAGACTTCCAAAAGGCTCAGGAAGAAAACAAATCACCGGCAAGAACCAAGGGAAGGCTGCTCACTTAAATCTCCCCAGTCAGTAACACCTGATCTCCAATCATCCCCCTCAGGTGAATGACTTCTGACAGCCAGAGCAGCTTCATTATCAGCAGCAACCACCAGAGGGAGCCCAAATTCAGAAGCCAGATTAAAATTGTTCACAACACCTCTCCTCTGGGCGGACACTGCAATCTCCTTACCCGGTCGCACGATGCTCTGCACATTCGCTGTCTTATTAGAGCGTCCATGTGAACTCTGCCAGGGCACGACTATGCATTGTTTCTCACGCTGCGGAGCGCACCGCATCTCTGGCCCTGCTTTTGCTGCCAGCGGAAAACTGACTGCTTTTTCCCACGCCTCGTACTCTTTTTCCGGCTTAACCATGCCCCCTCTCTCTGGGTCATGAGACCTGTCTGGTTCACTATTCTTTCTCCCCGGCAACACAGAATGCAGCCCTTACAGTTCCGGACCTGGCATGACACAAGTACCCGCAGCCCGGTCTTCCTCCTTACACATGTCTAGTCGGCACATGACTGTATGTACACTGGCACCAGAGAATCCTGACAGTGCTCAGTATTCCTAGCATAAATAAAAATATGAGAATTAGCCAGTATCACAAAAAACATTTACATCCAAGCAGGGCTGTGACCATGAATTTTAGGGCTCCATGCCAGCAAAATTCTCGGGCCCCTTTGAGACCCCCCCCAGGATTCACCACAGCTCCGCCTCCACCCCTTGAACCTTTCACAGTCCCACTCTCACTCTTGCGAAAACTCCAGTTCTGCATCATGTCCTCACCAATCACACATTAACAGTTCCCAATGAGCATCATATCACATAAATAGCCATTAGCTTTTGATTTGACCAAAAGATTTTTTAAGCCGTCACATCTACAACAAGGTAGACTCTATTGGCCGGTCCCTACTCTACTATAACCTATTAAACATTTCTTAAAACATCCACTACTCTTTTTAGGTATATTTTTATTTATTTTTCTTTAAGGGAATGTGTCATGTACATTTTTTAAAATGATCAATAATACCACCAAATCGTAACTAGACCACATATTATCACCACATAGTGCCTGAATACTACAATACTGATCATTTATAAAAAAACACAATACTAATATTAGCATAAGTGCCATTATACACAGGAGCTCTGTACATAGTATACAGTGTATAGTGTAAGTGTACAGTGACTCACCAGTGACATTACACATGAGCTCTGAATATAGTTCACAATATATAGTTTCAGTGTACAGGTTACACACTGACTCACCAGTGACAATACACACAAGATTTCTGTACATAGTGTCAGTGTACAGGTAATACAGTGATCAGCAGTGACATTATACACAGGAGCTCCGTATATAGTGTACAGGTAATACAGTGATCACCAGTGACATTATACACAAGAGCTCTGTATTTACTGTCAGTGTACAGGTAATACAGGGATCACCATTGACATTATACACAGGAGCTCTGTATATAGTGTCAGTGTACAGGTAATATAGTTATCAACAGTGACATTACACACAGGAGCTCTGTATATAGTGTCAGTGTATAGATAATGCGGTGATCAGCAGTGACATTATACACAGGAACAATGTATATAGTGTCCATGTACAGGTAATACAGTGATAACCAGTGACATTATACATAGGAGCTCTGTATATAGTGTTAGTATACCGGTAATACAGGGATCTCCAGTGACATTATACACAGGAGCTCTGTATATAATGTCAGAGAAGGTAATAGAGGGACTCACCAGTGAAATTATACACAGGAACTCTGTATATAGTGTATAGTGTACAGGGTCGGTGTGCCAGAAACATATCCTTTCCTTTTCCTACATTTGCTGAATGCACCAGCAGGTTCGGCACCCTCCAGACACATTCTAGCAAACTCCCTTGAATTCCAGCTGGATACTACTCACGGAGACTCCCAGTCCCTTTTACCAAATAAGTGTTTTCCTGTTTTCATAAGATGCAACCCATCTCTAGCAAGGAGTCCATCATACAGCTAATTCATTCCATGGTCAAGAAACCCAAAACCTTGCTCACGGCACCACCAACTTAGCCAGTTGTTCACCTGTACAATCCTGTTCAATCTCCTTGGTCCATGTCCATCCACGGGGAGGATGGATGAGAAGACCTGCGCTCCCATTTCCTTCTCTTTCCAGCCTAGGTCTTTAAAGTCTCTGCCTATAGTAGTCAACATCAACATCAACCTAGAAACCCAGCGAAGAGAAGCTCTTCATTCAAACCTAATGGAGAGAAAAAGTTCAAATTAAGAAAACAACCGGATTCCAGTTGCAGTAGCTGTTTATGACAGCTGATGTTTGTGCAATATTTTTGCAGTCCCACTATACGTAACGTACCATGATAATGAAGGAGGAAATGTGGAGCAATTGAGCTGTGTCTTACCTATCTATTTGTGAGACGCAACTAGGTTGATGGTGGACACATTTTTTTGAGTTTCTGCGAGGTCTGGCCTACATAGACCTTGCATAGATCACAAGTTTTACAATTGATTATAGATTTTAGCGGGTAACATTTGGAATCTAGGGGATTAACAAATAAGTCTCAGGTAGGATACATGAATTGACAAATGTTGCAGTTCCCACAGGGAAAGGAACCCATGACAGAAATGCCCTGATTTAATTTAGCCATGGGTCTGTTAAAGTGACTTCTTATGAGGAAATCATCCAAGTTAGGAGCCCTTCTTGCTGTCAATAATGGTCGATCACTCAACAAGGGATTCGTGTGGGAATCAACCAAAAGAATGTTCCAGTGATTTGTAGAATGCCCTTCATCTTCTCCCACTGGTTGTTGTAATCAGTAATAAAACAGAGTTGTTGATCATGCTCCTGGTTTCAAGACTAGGTAACCTCTTTGATTGAAACATTCAATTAAGAGATGTTCCTGAGCCAAAAAGTCCCCATCATGTGCACAGTTCTGACTGGTTCTCTGGAATTGCCCAGTCAGGATCCCTCATCTCATATGAAGAGAGTGGAAACTGGAAAATTTAAGTAAACTATTTGTAGCAGTCAGCTTATGAAACAAATCAGTAGTGAGTGGATGATCCTGAATGGAGTTGGTCAGATCCAAAAATGTAGAGTGGGTGGAGGAAATAGAATGAGTCAAGATGATATTCAGGGAGTTGTGTTTCAGAAAAGGGATGAACTGCAAACATTCCTGTTTGGTCCCTGTCCACAAAAAGAACAAGTTGTCTGTATAGTGATGCCAGTGAGTGACATGAACTTGAAAAACCCATTCGATGGATATACAATAGTAGCTTCCCACTAACCTATAAAGAGGTTTGCGTATGAGGGCTAAATGCGCCCCCACTGAAACTCCAGAGGTTTGCTGGAAAAAGTTTCTGTCAGACACAAAGTAATTGTGGAAGGATAAAGTCCAAGAGAGCTATGACAAAAGAATAATGCATCGTGTCAGAATGCACATGAGAATCAAGAAAGTACATGGCAGCCATCATTGTGGGAAATATTCAAATATAGGGACTTTATGTCGCAAGTTACCAGTGGGCATCTGGCTGAGGTGTGAAATCCTGTACATGCTGGATAACATGAGTAGTGTCCCTGGTGTAAGATGGTAGTTGTTTCACCAGTGGTGGTAAAAAAAATCCACATATGTACCAGCCTTCTTACATAGGCTGACAATACTGGAGACTATACCAGAGGTTTCAAAATATCCTTAGTCACCTTAGGTAGCATGTAGAATGTGAGCTTAATTGCTGGTCCACTAAAAGAAAATGTTTCTTCTTCAAGGTAATGATGCCATGTCTATGAGCTGAATCAAGTAATGAGAATAGTTTGTTGGCAAAAACAGACGTAGGGTCAGAGGGTAGTTTAAGGTAGAAGAATGGGTTGTATAATTGTCTCTTCTAAATGCATAGAAATAGAGAACAACATTGCCTCCCTTGTCTGCTTCATTAATCAGAAAGGAATCATTGTTTTTTAACTGGAAAAGGGCCTTCTCTCCTGAGGACAGAGATTCTGTTCATGGTATGCATTATTGGACAGTTTTAGAATATCAGCTCTGACTACTGTAGTTCGAAAAATACATGGACAGAGGAAACCAGAGAGAGAGGAGGGGAAGCTGTTGATTTACTTCTGACAGGCAAATATCTCCTTAATGCGCTACAGTCATTTTCGTGAAGTAGATCAAGAAGATCATGGAAAACCTGCCGTTCATCCTCAGCCAGAGTCCATGATTTTAGGTTGCTTGTAAATAACACTACCACTTTATATAGTGCTTTGCAGTAAGTGTTATGTCCTCTACTACGTTATATAGTAGTTTGCAGCGTGTGTTTCTATTGTTCTTGGTTATGGTATGTGCCATCTACCTCTTTATATAGTGGTTTTCAGTGTGTTTGCATGTTTTTAATGTTTTTATTATTGTATACTGTTCTTTTGGTCAAAAAATTTACACTTTCATAGGTGTGCTCATTGCTATGCTTCCTGTGATATATGATTTGGCACCCTGTTTTACATTATTTTTCCTCTTGTTCTGCAAGTTAGGCATGCCCATGAAAGCATCATGTATTCCAGTTGCCAGAACATGGATATTTAGAAAAGGCCATTTCCTAAAAGATGTGATCAATATAATGAGACACATTATTAAGATACCAGCAGAGACAAATGAGATACTGAAATTATTAATACACAAAACACAAAAGATGAGTGGCGCAAATGATTTACCAAAGGTGAGAAAAGTTGAAATATAAGGAAAGTTGTAAATGGCAGCAGGGAATAATTATGAAAGAGGATCAGATTGATATACTGTATATTCCCAATATATCCAAGAAAAATGTTGTAAAGACGTGGTGTTAAGTAAACTCCCCAACAGCTGTACCAAATAAGTGCACAAAATTTGATGCAAGTACTGATAAACCAATCAGTCCAAGTGGCTGAAGCAACAATAGTGATAATGAAGACATAGCCAAGAAAAAGCCAAAGGTCACGCTCACACTTTCAGTATATGGTCAGTATTTTACATCAGTATTTGTAAGACAAAACCAGGAGTAGGTGATAAATACAGAAGTGGTGACTAGTGTTGAGCATTCCGATACCGCAAGTATCGGGTATCGGCCGATATTCGCTGTATCGGAATTCCGATACTTAGTTCTGATATTTTTCCAATATCGTATACCGGAATCGGAAGTTCCCATAATTCTTTGAGAGGCAATGTGATTTTAGTCAGCCAATGAGGAATCTTATGAAGTGTGGGCACATCCTGTAATGCTGCGGTCATCTTAACTAATGGCATGGCTGTGATTGGCTGCTGAAATGATGTCAGAATGCACTATAAAAGGCGCCGCCGCCATTTTAGCATCACTGTGCTGTGAACTCAGTTAGGGACAGAACGCTGTTCTGCTGACTTTGAGGGACAGTTAGATATTGCGATTTTGTGTACTGGGCTTTAGGCAGGCTAGTTTACCAACCGCTGTGTAAAGCTTCCTTTTGCCAGTGTTGTTTTAACAGCTCTGTGCAAGGTGTGTGTGAGAGTGCAGGTGACGCTGCAGTTTGCTCTGCATGCAACGCTGTCTGTAGGCATCTGCACGTGTCACTCACTGACTCTTTTTTTTTTCTTCAGTGTAATTCTTGCTGCTCCATGCAATTTAACTATTAGTGTGACGCGCTTCCATCCATATCCAATATATTGGTTGCAAACACTATAGAAGTAGACAAAGGAGTAGCCTTTCACAGCTTGTGAACAGTTGTGTTTCAGTGTTCACTTCAGTCTGTGTTTTTTATTTTTTGAGTGCACATCACGCTCCAGTTACTTGTTCAAGCACTGCTGCTTGTACTCTGCTGAGCGTGTCTCAGTGCCTCATCCTTTTCATTTATCTCCAATTGGTGCTGCTCCATTCCATTTAAAATCTAATCTATTAGTGTGATGGGCTTCCATCCGTATCCAATACATTGGTTGCAAACACTATAGAAGTAGACAAAGGAGTAGCCTTTCACAGATTGTGAACAGTTGTCTGCAGTCTCTGAGGAATAACCACACTTAGGCCTTATAACTTTTCTGACTTTCTTTATCAATCTACCAAGATGAAGAAGGCAGGGAGTAAGGCACGTGGTCGTGGCCGTGGAGTTTCAGCAGGGAGAGGACGTGGGGATTCTGTGGCTGCTGCCGCACCCAGAGACACAGCATCCACCAGTTTTCCCCGTGAGCGTTCCTTTATGCGCACTTTTGTAGGAGCTCAGCGTACCCCCCTGCTGCGGGAAGAACAAATTGAAGCCGTTGTTGGTTGGATGGCAGCCAATGCATCGACTTCAATTCCTTCCACCTCCTCTCAGGACCACAGCACTGTTGAACAACCATCTGTCTCTTCACCGCCTGCCAAATTGCCCAGGCAGTCAGAGAGTTCTGAACTGGAGCCAGCTGAGTCTCTGCTTCTGTTCTCAGAATCTGTTGGCTTGCAAACAGGGGCCCAGCCAAGCAGCATTCTGGAATGTGAAGAAGAGGCAGTATGCAGTGATGCGCAACAGCTGTGTCTCTCTGAATGTGAAGAGGCGGGTGAGCCAGTGCCGATGGTCAGCACACCGCAGAACGCATCTGATGATGATGAGACTCAGGTGCCATTTTCTGTTGAGCATGGTGCTGGCCAGACCACCCAACAGCAGCAGGTGTTGGAAGAGGGTAGTGGAGATGATGAGGTCCAAGACCCAACATGGCGTGAGGAACAGGAAGGTGGTGGTAGCAGCTCTGAGGAAGAGATTGCCTCAACGGTCCAAACAGTAGGGAGAGGTAGGCTGCAGACTCGGTTGCCTGTAGCCTCCAGTTTGGCACCCGTTTGTAGCAGTTCTCTTCCAACAGCCAAAACGGGCGCTCCCAGGACTTGCACTGCGTGGTCCTTTTTTGACACACTTTGCAGATGATATTTGCTATGTCAAATGCAAGCTGTGTAATCAAAAAGTAAAAAGAGGTAAAAATGTCAGTAACCTTAATACCACAAATATGTGGAAACATGTGCGGTCAAAGCACATGGTTGAGTTCCAAAGACACACTGGAGATGTAGGCCAACCTACAGCAGCACCTACATCTTCAGCTCGTGTTGGAGCCTCTTCCTCCAGCTCACACACAGCTGGTTCGGCTTCCTCACAGGATCGCCATGGAAGAACCTTTGTCACTGTTGTCCAGAGACCCAGTGTTATTCCACCCACAGCTGCAAGTTCCCTGTCATCCTCACACTCCCAGGCCACAAAACAGCCATCGGTAGCACAGGCATGGGATAAAAGACGGCCATACTCGGCAAACCATCCACGAGCACAGGCTCTGAATGCTGGCATTGCAAAACTCCTGTCCCTTGAAATGCTGTCATTCAGGCTGGTGGAGACTGACAGTTTCCGTAACTTAATGGCATTGGCAGTCCCACAATACAATGTGCCCAGCCGATTTTATTTCAGCAGGCAAGCCGTCCCTGGTCTGCAAAAGCATGTTGAGGGAAAAATTAAACATGCGCTACTAAACGCCGTCAGTAGCAAGGTCTACCTGACCACCGATGCGTGGACCAGTACCCATGGCCAGGGACGATACCTTTCCCTCACTGCCCATTGGGTCAATGTTGTGGAGCCGGGTACAGATCTTGCGAGTGGCGCTGTACGTGTTCTGCCAACTCCAAGGATTGCAGGAATCAAGTCTGTCCACATTGACTCCTCCTCCTACTCCAGTTCCTCAGAATCATCGCTGCAGGAGCCGTCACGGTCTACCTCCACATGGACCCGTGAACGCTTACCTGATGCGACCGATATGAGCACAGCCGTGGCCAAACGTCAACAGGCCGTCCTCAAATTAATTTCAATGGGAATCGAAGCCACACAGCGCAGGAGGTCTGGAATGCCATCAAGAAGGAGAGCGACGTGTGGTTTTTGCCAGCGAATCTCCAGCCAGGCTTGGTAGTGTGTGACAATGGCCGAAATCTGGTGTCAGCTCTGGGCCTTGGCAACCTCACTCACATACCATGTCTGGCACATGTGCTCAACTTGGTCGTGCAGAGTTTTTTGAGGGACTATCTGGATCTTGATGCACTGCTGCACAAGGTCCGCCTAGAGTGCGCTCACTTGCGACGTTCCAGCATGGCCAGATCGCGCATTGCAGCTCTGCAACGCAGATTTCGCCTTCCTGAACATTGCATCATATGTGACGTACCCACCAGGTGGAATTCCACGTTACATATGTTTGGGAGCGGTTGTGTGAGCGAAACCCAGCAGAATGGAGTATCAGCTGCATCGGCGCAACAACTGCAATTTCCCCCTTTTTCCAAAATTTTCACCACAAATGGTGGGCCTATAAGGACATCTCCCTTTTTTGCACCCTTTTGATGATCAACGGGGGGGGCGAGTGAGATGATGCACTTTTCAGCCTGACTGTCCCCCTTTCTCCCTGTTTAAAAAAACACTGAAAAGCACTAAGGGGGGGTTTTTTTGGGAAGGGGTTTTTGGAGGATAAAGGGTAAAAAAATTTCCCATCACCTTCGGGAAAAGTCGCGCAACGGGGTTTCCCACAAAGGCGGGGGGGGGTTCCTTTGTGAGGGGATGGGGGGGAAAAAAGGAGGGGGGAAGACATGTCCGGGGAGGTCCCAAAACGCTCTAGTCAGTATGTAAGCGGGGGTTTGGGGTAAAGGGAGAGCAGGCAAAAGATGACCCCCTCTTCGGGGACGCGTTTGTTGGCCAGTTGGGTGTCGAAAAGCCTGGTTAAATTTCATGCTGCAGTGCGTGAGAAACGCCCCCGAAACCCCCACATTTCCCACGTTGATTATTGGGTGTACCCCCCCTAGACCCTCGCCCCGGGGGCAATTTTTAAAACCCTCATCACACCTTTTAACCCCGGGGGCTTTAAAATGGGGGGGGCCCAAAAAAAAACATTTGGGCAATCCAAATTTCTCCATTCCACCCCAGGCACTGCTGCGGTATGCTTACAAAAGTTTCTTGCGTCGAGGCAGTGGGGGACAGCTCTGCAACAAAGGGAGCACAAGGCGCCTCTGGGGGGGAAGCCCGTATGTTCCAAATGTTGCAAAGTTTTGTGGCGCGCCAAAAAATGTCTACCCACCCCAGGGGGCCCCCGCGCAGGAGGCAACGTTTCCGTAAGATGGTGACAGTTAAATGTCTTTCCCCCTCAGGGGTACCCCCCGAGGGCCTTTCCCCATTCAATTTTTGGGGCTCAAAAGCTGGATACAGGGCCGAGCTTGGGCCCGTATGCATTGGAGGGGGGGTTTTCCCCCCCTGCCAGTGTTTATCGGAGCGGTTTTTGGCTGCAGTGGTGTACAAAAAGACCGTCGCATGGATTCCCCCCAAAAAGTAGCCCCGGGTTACTTTTTCTAAAAAAGAAAAAGGGCCCTGGATTCGCCAGAATTTGTCTGCCCCTTTTCGTTTAAAAAACGGTTCGCAACGAAAACCATGCCCTCCTGTTTTTTTCTTTTTACCCCCTGAACTTATCCCCGGGTACAAAATGGAAAAAGCTGTCGAAGTTCGTGTCCACAGACCTACACAAGCTATAGTGTTACTGGGTTCAGTAATGTCAGCTGTTCCCCCCCCGTGTGAACGGCAAAAAATCATGCGCCTCCACCCTGTTGCTTCTCATCCCCGGCTTCAAAAACCGCCGTTGTTGCTCGGAAAAGTCTTGGGGGGGGTACTCCTCCCCCCCCCCGACTGGGGTTTTTGCCGCCATCTTTTTCCCCCCCCCCGGGTAAAAGTCCTTAGGGCCCCCAAAAAATTTTTGTCGTGTTGCGGTTGGGTTACCAACTTAAAGGTGATTTTTGGGTTTTTTTGGGGTTCCCATGGTGGGGGGGGAAAGCAAATAAAGGTGTTTCCTTTTACAAAAGGACAAACCCCCCGTAGTATGTGGGGTTTGGTTAAAAAAGGGGGCTCGCGGCTGTCAACTTAAATTTTTTCCGGGGGGCCCTTTCCCTCCCGCCCGGTTCCCCGTACCCTCCCGCTGGTTCTCCCCGTGCCTTTGCCCAGGGCCCCCCCTCCGGTTCCGAGTTCCCGAAAAAAACTGTTGGGGGTTTGGGAGTGCTTTGAAAAACAGGGGGCCCCCTGTTAGTAACCCCGGTCCCGTACCGTCGGGGGGTCCTGGTTTTCCAGCTCTTTTTTCCCTTTTGGGTGGGCCCCCCGGGTTTAGCCAGTCGCTGGTCCTGTTCTTGGATTGGCTTTGACCTTCTGCTACCCTCCGGGTTCCAGACCCTCAACTGGTTCCCCGCAGTGCCTTTTGGGGCCCCCGGGGGGCCCCCCTCCGGTATCCGAGTTCCCGAAGTTTTTTGGGCCTTGGGGGGGATTTGGCACAGGTACCTCCCGCTTTTTCCGTGCCCCCCAACATAGCGGTCAAGGGGTTTTTTACAAAACAAGATACAGAAAAGGACCAGGAACAATAACAAAAAAACTAAAAAAAAAAAACATGAAAATATAAGACCAAAATAAGAGAAAAAAAATATCTTTTTAAATTTTAAGCAAAAGAAGACTAAGCATTTTTGGGGGGGGGGCCTTTCCCCCTCGTGGTCCCCCCCGGAAAATGCCTGCTGCTGCTGCAGGGTAAACGAACAGGGAAACCCAAAAACTTTTGTAATTTAAAAAATTTTTTTGCACCCCAAAAAGGGAAAAAATGAAAAAATTCTATTTTTACAGATTAAAAGGGGAAGGATTCTCTGTTTACAAATAAGAATTTGGAAGAAGAGGGGAAACAAAATAATTAAAAAATTTTTATTTTAAAAAGAAGAATTTGAGTAAGTTTTAAAAAAAAAATGAATAGCAGAAGTTTAAAAAGAAGATAAAGAAGGTGAAGTGAAGTTAAAATTTTATGAAAAAGATGTGTGCTGAAGATTTGAAGGGGAAAATGTGTCAAAAAATTAAAAAGGTAAGAGCAGGAAAAAGTGAAATTTTCAATTTGCCCCAAAAAAAAAAAAAGTGAAAAAAAATTTTTAAAATTTTTTTGTCAAATCCGAACATCTTTAAAAAAAAAAAAAAATAAGCTATTCCATTTGATTGTGTTAAACATTATGCCTTTAAAAACCCTCACCTTCCCCAATCATTTTTCATTACTCTTTTTGTTTTCCTTCATGTCAAATTAACCAACAAGGGGGGAAAAGGGGGTTTTTTTTTAATTTTCCCATTTTTTTTCCCCTGACTTACATTGGATTTTTCCCCTATCGGTATCCCGGGTTTTTTTTTTTTTTTTAAAAAAAAAGGAATTTTTTTTTTTTTTTTTGGGATCGGCGATACTTTCGATTCCGTACTTTTGGTATCCGGGAAAATATCGCTCAACTTAGTGGGTGACGTGTTTCTTTAACTTTTCCCCTGATTGTTACACTTCTGATCTTGCCCTTTCAAATACGATTAAATACTGGGGAAATGGAAAGAGTGAGATAGCCTTATCATCATATCTGTTTCTTTCCCCTTTGATAGGACATAAACAGAATTAACACAAGGCCCCGTTCACACGGGTTTTTTACAAAAATAGACTGGGGGTTTTTATGTA
>JARQOD010000001.1:133960540-134033490 GCA_033576555.1 Oophaga sylvatica | reverse complement strand
CGGGTGTTCTGAAAAGAACTCCCAACAAAATCGTGGGGAGTTTCCGCATAGGACTCCGGCCTTAAAATATAAAAAAAAACCCCTTAAAAGCACAAAATCTTTAAAAATTGGTATATACCTTTTGAAAAACAAATTTCTTTTAATATGCAAGACAAATATATAAGTTATGAAAAATTTTTCCCATCATAAATTTTGGGGGGTAAAAAATTTAGGAATATTATGTTTTTATAACTCTGGATAACCCTAGCCCCCCATCTTCCCAAAAAGGGGTTTGGGACCCAAAATGTAATGAGGGGGCTTTCCACTCGCAAAAACTAATTGGGGGTTTTTTAAAAACCCCAAAAATTTGTGTGTGTAAACAATATAACAAGTCATAAATATACAAGAAAGGCCAGAGTCGCAGCGAAAATGGCTCCGATCGAAGGGGAAATGCGTTGCTAAAGACCCCGGGAGCCGATTTTTTCATGCGACTGTGCTCCGCCCCCCTTGCACGGGGGGATTGGAGCACCGGGCGGAGGACCAAGAAACTAATTTCTTTTTTCCCCCCACCCCCGGGGCACGATACGGTGATATGATACTGTGTATGTACTTTGCCCTACCCCGCCCCCTATGCAAAAATTGGGGGGCGAGTGAGCCGAGACTCGGCCGATTTTGGGGTGACAATCGCAGCATGCTTCGTTTTCATCTAAAAATTTTTTGGGGGCCAAAAAAAAAAAAACGCTGATGGGACCCCCCAAAAGTTTAATGGGGGTCCGAGTGCAAAAAAAATTTTTATCGCATAGCACCGCCCATTTTCACGCTAGTGTGACCCCGGCCAAAAAAAAAAAATTTTGGACTAAAAAATAATTACAGACAATCCCCAGTTTTTTATTAAGGGCACAGAATAACCTAAACAAAACCCAAAAATTAAATCAAACTGCTCAGAACAAAAAAAACAAGAAAAGGGAAAAATTAAAAAAATAAACCCAACACTAAAAAAGTACTTAAAGGGGTTTTTATTGCCCCCCAAAACCCCAAAGGGGTTTTTAGGTTTTCCCCCAAGAATTCGATTTTGGGGGACCACCCCTTCCCCCAAAAACAATGCAAATTGTTACTTAGGCCCGGGTCACCTTTCAAGTGGAAAAAGAGAAACTCGAGCTAGTCTTTTTTCCCTCAATACCCCCACTGCGGCTGGGACTCGGGCCGGGGTGTGTGGGGCATAGAAATCTGCAGCCACACATCCGGTCCGAGTGCGGGCAGCGTGGCGGGTATTGAAACAAGAGACCACGTAAGTTTTTTCGCTCACATCACAAATGTGACCCCGGGGCCTTTTTTTCATGTCTGACAAATTTTCCCCCCTAAATTTTTTTAATGTTCAGTTTAAAACCCGAGGAAAAAGGGGAAATGCTAGTTTCCCCGTACGTAAATAAAAAAAAATTTCATATGAGTAAAAGTGTGACGCGAACCAGCAAGAAAAGGGGAATCCCGACTGTGGGTATATTACCCTGCAAATTTGGAATTTGGGATCTACGGGCTTCATTTTTAATTAAAGTTTGGTTTCCCAAATTTGAATGAAAGTCTGCGTCCTCTATGTGTGCAAGCTTTGAATTCTACACACCCCGAACATTTTTGGGTTTCCCTCTGGTGGCAAGAGGGGGAAAGGGCTTGACAAAGTATGCAATTTTTATCCCCGGGGCCCTTTTCCCCACAGAGGGCCCCTCCTTGCTAATTTTTTTCTTGAGTGAACCCCTCAAATTAAAAAGCTGGGGGAAAAGCAGTAAGCAGGCAAGTAACCCCAAACGGCTGTAAAAAAATTTTTTTAAAACCCCCTTTCTGCCCCACACAACCCCCCCCCTGGACCTGGGCCCGTATGCCGGGGGGGGGGTAGTAAAACCAAAAGGGTCAGGGTGGCTCCTGAGGGGAGCGCAGCTAACGCCCCGGGGGGCAGCGTTTTAAAGCTGACACCCCGACTGGGGTTCAGGGCGGGGGCGGACCGCTCCCGGGACATTAACCCCCCCTTTCCAAAAACCCCGAACAAACTGCCGCGGGGGACTGGGGCCAGGGGGGGAAAGGGCCCGGGTGGGGCCCCCTGCGCCCCCCCTGAACCCCCCCAAACCGCGATGGATCGGCTGTTCGAGGGCTTCCTCCCCCCCAGGACCCGGATCCAAAGGGGGGCCCGGGGGGGTGGAGGGGGCGGAAATAGGCCCGCGAGGCGGCACGAGAAACCCAGCTTTTTCCTGGGGATCGTGGGGTGACAGAGTGCGTGAAAACCCCGTCACACCGCGATCGATAAAAAACTGTGATGTCCCACCCTGGACAAAGAAAAAATTAAAAAAGGGAAAAAAAAAAATTTTGGGAAAAAAAAAATCCAAAATAAAAAAAAAAAAAAAAAAATTTTTCCCCAAATTTTAAAAATTTACTTTTTCCCCCGAAAAAAAAAAAAAAAAACAACAAAAAAACACAATTTGGTATCGCCGCGTCCCAAAAACCCCCCCCCCCAAAATTGTCCCACTAGTTAACCCTTTAGTGAACCCCTTAAAAAAAAAAAAAAAAAAAAAAAAAAGCAAAAAATCAATGCTTTTATCATACCGGAAAAAAAAAGTGGAATCCCCGCGATCAAAAAGCCCCTATAAAAAAACATGGTACCAAAAAAAATGTCATTTTGGGCCCAAAAAAAAACGAGCCATCATAAAGCAAACACGAAAAAAATAAAATTTATAGCTCGCGAAAAACGATGCAAAAAAATTATTTTTTAAAAAAATTGTTTTTATTTAAAAAAAGCCCAAAAAATGAAAAATGATATAAATAGTTTCCCAATCTACTGCCCAAGAATAAAACTGCTTTTCAATTTTACCCCCACGGGAACGGTATAAACCCTCCCCCAAAAAAAATTTCTGAATTCTTTTTTTGTCATTCAACCCCCAAAAATCAAATAAAAAGCGATCAAAAAACTACTGAAAAAAGGAAACCAAAAAACGTCAACTCGTCCACAAAAATAAGACCTCCATGACTTGTGGGCCAAAAAAATGAAAATTTTTTTGCCTAAAAAAAGTGTGAGCAAAAACTTTTTTTGCAAAAAAAAAGGTTTTTTAAAGGGGACAGCTCCCCCAAACATAAAAACCCCTATAAATAGAAAAACAACCCCCCTTTTCACCCCCTTAGTAAGGGAAAAAAAATAAAATTTTAAAAAAAAGTATTTATTTCCTTTTTCCCCTTTTTGGGTTGGGTTTTGGGTTCGGCTAAAGTTAGGGTTGGGGTTGGCCAAAGTTAGGTTTTGGTTAGGGTTGGGTTAGGGGGTGTTGGTTAGGTTTTTGGTTTTGGGTTGGGACTAGGGGGGGGGGGGGGGGTTTTGGGTTGGAGTTAGTTTTGGGGTTTCCGCGTTAGGCACTCAGGGCTCTCCAAATGTGACATGGGTCTGATCTCAATTCCCCAAAATTCTGCGTTAAAAAGTCAAAGGTTTCCCCCTTCCTTCTCAGCTCGCCATGCCCAAAAGTATTTTTTCCCCAAATGGGGTTCAGCGTACTCTGGCCCCAGAGTTAGTAAAATTTGTCTTTTCTTCTGACCCTTGGAAAAATAAAAAACTGGGGCAAAATTATTTTGTAAAAAAAAAAATATTTTTTTTTTTTTTAACGGCTGTACATTTAAACTTCTGTGAACACTGGGGTTAAAGCGCCCCACACACAGAAAGTTCCTTGTGGGGCTATTTTTTTCCCAAAAAGGGTCACTTGTTGGGGTTTTCCCTGTTTTTAAAAGGGCTCAGGGCTCTCCAAAAGCACAGACGCCCCCACCCCTTTCCCCAAAGTCTGCAACCAAAAGCACTACTTCCCTTCCGACCACACGTTACCCAAAATGTTTTTTCCCCCCTATTGGATATCAGCGTACTGGACAAATTGGGGAAAAACTTTTGGGGTCCAATTTCTCCGTTACCCTTTAAAAAAAAAATATGGGGGAAAAAAATCATTTTGCAAAAAAAAAAAGGTTTTTTTTTTTAAGCTTGCGTTATAAATTTTTCGTGAAGCACTTCGGGTTCAAAGTGTCAAAACACCTAGACAAGTTCCTTGTGGGTCATTTTCCAAAAGGGGTCCTTGGGGGGTTTTCCACTGTTTAGGCCCCGGGGGCCCAAAAGCGACTGACGCCCCCCCCAAAAAACCTTCCATAAAAATCTGCAATCCAAAACGCACTATTCCCTTCCGACCCCCGACGTGCGCCCCTCGTAGTTTTCCCCAATATTGGGTACGGGTACTCGGGGGAAAAAATTTGGCAAAAATTTTTTGGGTTTTTTCCAATTTTTCTTTTCCCCCTTTTAAAATAAAATTGGGGGGGGGAAAAAAAAAACTTTTTTTTAAAAAAAAAAAGGATTTTTTTTTTTTTAAAGGGGGGGACGTTATAAACTTTTGTGAACACTTTTGGGGGGTTAAAAAAGCTCACCACATCTAGATAAGCCTTGGGGCTTTTTCCCAAAATGGGGTCCTTGGGGGGGGTTTTTCCCCTGATGGGGCTCAGGGGCCTCTCCAAATTAAGACGCCCCCCCAAACCTTCCCATCAAATTTGCAACCAAAACGCCCACCCCTTTCCCAGCCCTGACGTGCGCCCATAAGTTTTTTTTTTTCCCACATAGGGGGACGCATACTCGGACAAATTGCAACAACTTTTGGGTTCAATTTCTTTGTTACCCTTGTGAAATAAAATATTGGGGACGAAAAAATCTTTTTAAAAAAAAAAAAAATTTTTTTTTTTTTAAAGGCTGTATTTTATAAACTTTAGGAAACACCTGGGGGGGAAAAAATTTTCACCACACATCTAAAATTCCCCTTTGGGGGGCTGTTTCCAAATGCGCTTTTTGGGGGGTTTTCCCCTTTTTTAGGCGATCGGGGGTCCCAAAACAAAAGGGGGTCCCCAATTCTGCGTTAAAAAAAACAAACGGCGCCCCTTCCCTTCCAAACTCCCATGCCCCCCAAAAAAAAATGTTTCCCCACAAAATGGGTATCAGGCACTCAGGCAATTGCACAATAACTTTGGAGTCTTTTTCCCCCTTGGAAAAAAAAAATTTTGGGTAAAAGTCATTTTTGTGGAAAAAAATGATTTTTAAATTTTAGGCTCTACGTTATAAACTTTTTAAAAGCACTTGGGGTTCAAATTGCTCCCAAGATCTAGAAAATTCCTGGGGGTCTGTTTCCAAATGGGTCTTTGGGGGGGGTTTCCCCTTTTTTAGGCACTCAGGGCTCTCCAAATGCAACATGGAAATAAATCTCAATTCCAGCCAATTTTCGGGAAAAAAAGTAAAGGGGTCCCTTCCTTCCGGCTCGCCGTGGCCCAAACAGGGTTTTCCCACCCACATTGGGGTATCAGCGTATCGGACAAATTGGACAAAACTTATGTGGTCCAATTTCCCCTTTCCCTTAAAAATAAAAAATTAGTGACTAAAATATAATTTTTTGGGAAAAAAATAGGATTTTTTTTTTTTCACCCCCGGGAATTTATAAACTTGTGTGGCATTTGGGGGGTTAAAGTGCTCACCAAAACTAGAAATTCCTTTGGGGGGAAAGTTTCCAAAATGGGGTCACTTGGGGGGGTTTTCCCTTTTTTGGCTCTCTGGGCACGAAAAAGGGGAAATCCCCCAAAAAGTCGCTTCCAAAACGTAAAAAAATTTTCCTTTTCCAAAACCCTGCCGTGCACCCAAACATTTCCCCCCCCCCCCCCCAATAGGGGGTTCCGTACCGGACAAATTGGCAACAACTTTTGGGGCCCCAATTTTTCCGGGAAAAATTAAAAAATTTTGGGCTAAAAAATCTTTTTTGTGGAAAATTTTTTTTTTTTTTTTTTTTAACTCAGGCATTATAAGCTTTTGTGAAACACTTGGGAGTTAAGGCTCACAACAGATCTAGATAAGTACCTTGGGGGGCTTTTTTTCCAAAAAAGGTTTCCTTGTGGGGGTTCCAGTTTAGGCGCTCAGGGGCCCCAAACACGACTGGGGTAAAAACTCAATTCCGAAAATTTTGTTTAAAAAAATCAAACGGCGCTCCTTCCTTGAGCTCTGCCGTGTGCCCAAAACAGTGGTTTTTTTCCCCCCCCCATTTTGGGGGATTGGGGTACTCGGAAAATTCAAAAACCTTATCTGCCCTTTTCTCCTTTTACCCTTGTGAAAATAAAAAAAAAGTTTGTAAAAGATCTTTTTTGTGGCAAAAAGTTAAATATTTTTTTTTCCTTCCACGTTGTTTTAGTTCCGTGAACACCTAAGGGGTTAATAATCTTCTTG
The DNA here is from genome assembly GCA_033576555.1 of Oophaga sylvatica. Lineage (NCBI taxonomy): Eukaryota > Metazoa > Chordata > Amphibia > Anura > Dendrobatidae > Oophaga > Oophaga sylvatica. The sequence continues at coordinate 134,027,255 of JARQOD010000001.1, read as the reverse complement.
AATTGGTTTTGAGTACCTTGGGGGTGCAGTTTTTGAATGGTGTCACTTTTGGGTATTTTCGCCTATAACCCAAAAATGACTTCAAATGAAGGGGGTCCCAAAAAAAATTGGCTTTGTAAATTTTTTTGTAAAAAGGGAAATCGCTGGTCAATTTTTAAAACCCTTAAATTCCCCTAAAAAAAAAAATTTTGGTTCCAAAATTTTGTGTGATGTAAATAGACATGTGGGAAAAAATTTTTTATTAATTTTTGTGCGAATATTTCTCTTTTTTTAAGGGAATAAAAATTTTTAAAATTTTAAAATGCAAAAAATTTTAAAAAATTTTTCCTTAAAATTTCTTTTTTTCAAAAAAAAAGCAAGTTATTCGAAGAAATTTTTTCTTTAACTGAAGTACAAAAAGTCCAGAAAACAGTCTCAGAATCGCGAAGACCCTTTTAAAGGGTTTCCCGAGTTTTTTTTAAACCCTAAAGAGACGTGGTCAGTTGTAAAAATTGGCCCGGCTTAACTGCAAACCCCCCTTTGGGGGGGAAGGGGTTAATTTCTTAAGAAAAAATGGGGAAAGGCCTCCTTGCAGGGTTAATAAACAATGACTAATAAAAGGGGGTAAACAAAGGGTTTTTCACGACAGTTGATAGGGAAATAGCACTTAGGTGGTCTTTCTGGTTCACCTGAATACATCGAGGGGGGTTGTGGTCCGAAGCGGGGATGTTCCCAGATTTTTTCCGCAACTCCAGTCCCTTTGGTGGCAAAGTGGGTCCCTTTTCCCCTTTTACCCCCAGTAAAAAAAACCTGTGCGCCAACTTTGGAGCACTGCAGGGTCTTGTATAAAATGCACCGCAAAACGTTTTTCAATGTAATAACACACCCGAGCCGCATCTAAACCCTTTTAATTTTTGGAACCCCAAGGGGGAAAAAGGGAAAAAAACTAGGAACCAAACCCCCCGAGGGTTGGTAAAAGCAGATTGCAGACCCCAAACTACAACAAAACTAAATTAGCCGTGGGGTACCACAGCCTAGACGCTCGCCCAAACCAAAGAGTTAACAAAACCAAAAAAAAAAAAGGGGGAAAAAAAACTGCCCGGGAAAACCCCAAAGGAAAAGAACCCCCCCAAAATATGACGGTGAGAAAGATGAAGAAAAAACACAGCAGAAAATAAAGTAAGAAAAAGGGGGGCCCCCAAATGTTGATAGAACAGGACAAAAAAGGATACTGTCTGCAACCAGAAAAAAAAAAAAAAAAAAACCCCTAAAAAATTTTTCCAAAAAGGTTTTATATGCAAAAATACTGAGGCCCCACAACCTCCCCCCCTTAAAAACAAAACCCCTTGGGGGAACTGGACGAAATCAACGTAAAAATAACGGGAAAAAGAAATACATAAGCGTGGAAATGAGAAACAGAGTCCAGACAAGTCCCCGCAGGGCCCCGGCGAACTAACTCCAGAATGCAGAAAACAGGAAAAGCAAAAGGTAAAAAAATCCACAGAAATAAACACCCAAAATAACTTTTTGAAAAATTAGGCACGCAGGGGCGCCCCTTCCGGCTCGGGGAAAAACAACCCCGAAGAACCAAGGGGGCTCTCCTTAAAATTTCCCCCCGTCAGTAACCCCCGATCCCAATATCCCCCCGGGGAATGACTTCGACAGCCGAGCACTTCATTACAAGCAACCACCGGGGACCCAAATTAAACCAGATTAAAATTGTTCCACCCTCTTTTGGGGGGGAAAGCATCCCTTACCCGGCGAAAAGTGCCTCCCCTTGTGTCTTTTAGAGCGTCCAGTGAATCTCCCGGGCACGACTATGCATTGTTTCCCCCTCGGAGCGCCCGCTCTCTGGCCCGCTTTTCCCCGCCAGGGAAAACTGACTGCTTTTTCCCCCCTCGCTCTTTTTCCGGTTTAAACCCAAAGCCCCCTTCTTGGGTCATGAACCTGTCTGTTCACTATCTTCCCCCGGGGGAAACAGAAGCAGCCCTTAATTTCCCGGGACCTGGCATGAAAAAAAATCCCGCACCCCCGTCTTCCCCCTTTTCACATGTCTATCGCACATACTGATGTCCCGGACCAAAATCCTGACATGCTCGTATTTTTGCTTAAAAAAAATATAGAATTAGCCGTAACAAAAAAAATTTCATAAAACAGGGTGTGACCATGTTTTTGGGGGTCCACCCCCCAAAAAAATTCTGGCCCCTTTGAGACCCCCCCCAGGTTTACCACAGCCCGCCTCCCCCCCTTAAACCCCTTTCCTCCCCCCCCTCTTCAAAACTCCTTTTTCCTATGCCCACCAACAACATTAACATTCCCCAAAGCTCATTCACTTAAAAAACCTTAGCTTTTATTTGACCAAAAGATTTTTTAAGCCGTCACATCTACCAAGGTAAATCTTTTGGGCCCCGGCCCCACTCTACTTAACCATTAAACATTTCTTAAAAAATCCACACTCTTTTTGGTAATTTTTATTATTTTTTTTAAAGGGAAGTTTCATTACATTTTTTAAAAATGACAATAATACCCCAAATCGTAACTGACCAATTTTAACCACAAGTCCTAATATAAAATATGATCATTTATAAAAAAACACAATCTAAATTAGCAAAAGGGCCATTATAACAGGGGCTCTGTCATGTATACAGGTATAGTGTAAGTGACGGATCACCGTGACTTACAATGACCGAAAATATTCACAATATAAGTTTCAGTGAAATTTTCCACGACTCACCATGACAATACACACAAGTTTCTGTACATGTTCAGGTACAGGTAATAAAGGGTCAGGGGGATTAACACAGGAGCCCGTATATAGTGTAAGGTAATACAGGATCCCCCGGGACATTTCACAAGAGTCTGTATTTACTGTCAGTGTACGGGGAAACGGGATCCCCGTGACATTATAACAGGAGCTCGTTATAGGTCTGTACGGGGAATATATTATCAACAGGCATTCCACAGGGCTCTGTAATAGTGAAGGAAAAAAAAACGGTGATCACTTTTCATTATACACAGGAACAATTTTATGGTCCCTTCAGGTAAACTGATAACCAGTGCATTATACTAGGGGGCTGTTAAAATTTTGTATACCCCGGTAAACAGGGATTCCCTGACATTATACACAGGGGCTCTTATTAAGCAGGAAGGGGTAGGGGATCACCAGTGAAATTATAACGGAAAACCGTTTTTGGTAAGTGTACAGGCTTTCCCAAAAATATCCTTTCCTTTTCCCCTTTGCTGAATGCACCCAGGTTCGGACCCTCCCAAAACATCTACAAACTCCCTTAATTCCAGGGATACACTCACGGAGACCCCAGTCCCTTTTTCCAAAAAAAGTTTTTTCCCCTTTTTTTTAAGAGCAACCATCTCTAGAAAGGAGTCCATCTACAGCTAATTATTCCTGGTCAAAACCCCAAAACCCCTCACGGGACCCCCAAATTTTGCCATTGTTCACCGTACAACCCCGTTCAATCCCTTGGTCCAGCCCCTCCCGGGGGGGTGGATAAAGACCTCGCCCCCTTTCCCTTCTCTTTCCACCCAGGGCTTTAAATCTCTGCCATGTGTCAAATCAACACACCTAAAACCCAGCAAGGAAAGCTCTTCTTCAAACCTAATGGAAAAAAAGTTCAAATTTTAAAAAAACAAAACCGGATTCCGTTGCAGTGTTTTTATGACGCTGATGTTTTGCATATTTTTGCGCCCCCCTTACAAAAGTACCATGAAAATAAAGGGGGGAAATTTGGGAAAATTTGGGTGGTCTTACTTCTATTTGTGAGACGCAACTATTTTTGGGGGACACATTTTTTTGAGTTTTGCGGGGTCGGCCTACATGCCCCTTTCATAGATCCAAATTTTACAATGTTAAAGTTTTTTGGGGGAACATTTGGAATCTGGGGATTAAAAAAAAATCTCAGGTAGGATACATGAATTTTCAAATGTTGCATTCCCACAGGAAAGGGGAACCCCGACAGAAGCCCCATTTTTTTTAGCTGGGCGTTTAAAAGGCTTTTATGGGAAAATCCCCAATTAGGACCCTTTTTTTTCAATAATGGGGGATCACTCAACAAGGGATTTGTGGGGAACAACCAAAAGAAGTTCCGTATTTTAAATGCCCTTCATCTTCTCCCACTGGTTTTGAAATCTAATAAAACAGAGTTTTTGATCATGCCCCCGGTTTCAAGATAGGTAACCTCTTTTTTGAAAAATTAAATTTTAAAAATTTTTCCGACCCAAAAAAAATCCCCATCTGTGCAAGTTTTGACGGTTCTCTAAAATTCCCCCGTCGGATCCCTCACTCATATGAAGAGAGTGGAAACGGAAAAAAATTTAAAAAACATTTTAGCTCAGCTTTGAAACAAATCGTAGTGAGTGGATGATCCTGAATGGGGTTGGCAACCCAAAAAAAGAGGTGGGTGGGGGAAATGAATGAGTAAAGAGATTTCGGGGGTGTTTCGAAAAAATGAACTGCAAAATTCCCCGTTTGGTCCCCCACAAAAGAACAAGTTGTTGATAGTGAGCCAGGAGTGAATAAAATTAAAAAACCCATTCAGGGTATCAATATAGTTTCCCCCCAAATATAAGAGGTTTGGTATGGGGGGTAATCGCCCCCCTAAACTCCGGGTTTTTTGCGGAAAAAGTTTCTGTCAACACAAAGAAAATTTTGGGGAAAGGGTAAAGTCCAAGAGACTATACAAAAGATTAACATCGTGTCAGAATGCACATGAGAATCAAAAAAGTACTGGAGCCATCATTGTGGGAAAAATTAAATATAGGGCTTTATGTGCAATTTTCCGTGGGCATCTGGTGGGTGTGAAAACCTGTACATGCTGGTAACATGGTAGTGTCCCTGGGTAAATGGAGTTGTTTCCATGGGGTAAAAAAAATCCACATTGTACCACCTTTCTTACATAGGGTGACAATACTGGAGATTTCCCCCGGGTTTCAAAAATCCTTAGTCCCCTTTTGGTAGCATTAAAAGTGACTTAATTCTTGGTCCCAAAAGAAAATGTTTTTTCTTCAAGGAATGTGCCAGTCATGACTGAATCAAGTAAGAGAATAGTTTTGGGAAAAACAGCGTAGGGCGGGTTTTAAGGTAGAAGAATGGGGTTTTGTCTCTTCTAAATGCAAGAAATAGAGAACAACATTCCCCCCCTTTCTGTTTATTAATCAAAAGGAAATCATTGTTTTTTAAGGGAAAAGGGGGCCTTTCTCCTGGGACAGAGATTCTTTTATGGAGCATTTTTGGGGTTTTTAACGCTCTGAAAACAGCCCCCGGACAAAAGTTTTGAGAATGACACAAAATTTTAAAATTTTTACAAAGTCTACTGCTCACTTTTTTAATGGCAATTTGCATAACTCCAGAATGTTATAAAGAGTGATCGTTAAACAGCTTTAATTAAAAATCAATATTTGGAAGAAAATAAACTTTATCCCCCAAAACACTTTTTTAACACATTGCACCCTCCCCCTTAAAAGGCCCTAACCCTTTTTCATGATTGCCCATTAACACGGTGTGGATGTTATGGGGGACAGGTGGAGATCAATCTGTCATGTTAAAGAAAATGACACCACTGGCCCCAAAAAAAAAAGGGGCGGTGCTTGGATCATTTTTTCTCTTCTTTAACCATGGTTTTCAAAAAAACACGTGCAGTCATCATTGAATGCACAAAAGGCCTAACAGGAAGAGAATCGCACTAGAAAGATTGCACCCAGTCAAAAATCATCACATACAGAACTTCAAGGAAAAGGGTTCCTTTTGCCAAAAAGGCCCGGGGGCCCCCAAAAAGCCCCAACAAGCGCCGGCCTCTCTTAAAAATTTTTTGCGGGTCGGGCACCAGCAGTGAGAGTTGCTCAGGAAAAGGGAGCAGGGGGGTGGAGGCATCTGCACGACTGGAGGCGGAACTCTAGGGCAAGGGGCCGGTCTCAAGGAGGGCAGCAAAGAAGCCCCTTCTCTCCCCAAAAAAAAACTGGACAGACTGATATTCTGCAAAAGGCAGGCAGTGGACGCGAGGACTGGGGTAAAGTTATTTTTTTTTGATGAATCCCCCCTTTTTATTGTTTGGGGAAAAAAAACCTCATTGGAAAGACAAGGAGGGACCACCAGTCTTGTCTCATGCCAACTGTTAAGTATCCTGAAACCATTCTGTGTGGGGTTTTCTCAGCCAAGGGGGAACGGCTCTCCCCACAGTCTTGTCAAAAACACAGCCATGAATAAGAATGGTCCGAATGTCCTCCCCAAGCAATTTCCCCCCTCCCCAAGAGCATTTGGGATCAACAAAACCCCTTTCCCCCATGATGGAGCACCTTGCCATAAAAAAAAGGTGTACTAATGGTCAGGGAACAAAACATAGAGATTTTGGGCCCGGGGGCCGGAAACTCCCCAATTTAACCCATTGAGAATTGTGGTCAATCATCAAGAGACGGGGGGGCAAACAAAAACCTAAAAATTCTACAAAATGAAAGCATGGTTGGGGAAGAATGGACTGCTATCATCCCCGGTTTTTGGCCAGAAGTTGATTGAGAGCATGCCAGGGGGAAATTTCGGGGTCCCCCAAGAAGAAGGGGGAAAAATGCAAATATTGACTTGCTTCATAACCATTCTAACTGTCAAAATAAGCTTTTGTTCCCCTATTTTTGCAATTTATTTCTTCTGTGATAAAAACATTTTAAACCCACACATAAAAACCCCGGGGCACAGATAGTGAAAAATAAATATTTGTGTCATTTTTAAACTTTTGGCCATGCTGAGTTCGAAAAATAATGGGCAAGGAAACCCAGGGAGGGGGGAAGCGTTGATTTACTTTTGACAGGCAAAACCCTTTGCGCTACAGTATTTTCGTGAAGTAATCAAGAAGATCATGGAAAAAACCGCCGCACCTCGCCAGAGTATGTTTTAGGTTGTTGTAAATAAACCCCCCTTTATAGTTTTGCAAAGTGTTATTTATAGTTTTAAAGTAGTTTCAAAAGGGGGTTTCTATTGTTCTTGGGGTTTGGTATGTGCCATCACCTCTTTAATAGTGGTTTTTTTAGTGTGTTTTTATGTTTTTTTAAGGTTTTTTTTTTTGTATACTGTTTTTTTGGTCAAAAAATTTACTTTATAGGTGTGCTCTTGCTATCTTCCCCTGATTAAATTTGGGACCCTTTTTTACATTATTTTTCCTCTTTTTCTGCAAGTTAGGGGGCCCATGAAAGCTTTTTGTATTCCGTTGCCGAACATGGATATTTAAAAAGGCCTTTCCAAAAGATGTGATAAAATAAAAGAGACCTTTAAGATACCACAGAGACAAAATGAATACTGAAATTATTAAAACACAAAAAAAAAAGAGAGTGGCGAAAATGATTTCCAAAGGTAGAAAAGTTAAAAATTTTAAGGAAAGTTGAAATGGCGCGGGAATAATTATAAAAGATCAGATTGATATACTGTTTTCCAAAATACCCAAAGAAAAAGTTGTAAAGACGTGGGGGTTAAGTAAACTCCCAACAGTGTACCAAATAAGGCACAAAATTTGTGAAAATCTGATAACCAACTCCAAGGGCTGAAGCAACAAAATGATAAAAAAGACATACCCCAAAAAAAACCCAAAAGGGCACGCTCACACTTTCTATAGGGGCAATTTTTCATCATATTTGTAAAAAACCCCGGAAGGTATAAAAAAGAATGGGACTAGTGTTGAGCTTTTTGATACCGCAAGTATGGGGGACGGCCATATTCCGTATCGGAATTCCGATACTTTTTTTGAATTTTCCAATACGTTACCGGAACGGAATTTCCCCCAAAAAACTTTGGGGGAAAAATTGATTTATCAGCCAATGAGGAATCTTAGAAGTGTGGGCACATCCTGTAAGCGCGGTCATCTTAACAATGGCATGGCTGTGATTGGCTGCAAAAAAGGTCAAATGCACTATAAAAGGCCCGCCCCCTTTTTAGCATCACTGTGCTGTAACTCAGTTAGGGACAAACGCTGTTCTGCTGATTTGGGGACAGTTAGATATTGCGTTTTGTTACGGGCTTTAGGCGGCTAGTTTACCAACCCCGCTGGTAAAGCTTCCTTTTGCCATTTTTTTTTAAACACCCGTGAAGGTGGGGTTGAGAGTGGGGGTGACGCGCAGTTTGCCTGCATGCAACGTGTCTGGGGGCTCTGCAGTGTCATCACTGACTCTTTTTTTTTTCTTCGTTAATTCTTGCTGCCATAAAATTTAACTTTTGTGTGACCGCTTCCATCCAATCCTAATTGGTTGCAAACAAATAGAATAGACAAAGGGTACCCTTTCACAGTTGTGAACAGTTGTGTTTCAGGTTCACTTAGTCTTGTTTTTTTTTTTTGAGTGCCATCACCCCCTTTATTTTTTCAGCCTGCGCTTGACTCTGCGAGCGTGTCTCGTCCTCCCTTTTCATTTATCTCCATTGTGCTGCTCCATTCCATTTAAAATCAAAACTTTTTTTAGGGCCCCATCCGTATCCAATAATGGTTCAAAACTATAGAAGTGACAAAGGATAGCCTTTCACAATTTTTAACAGTTTTTTGCATCTCTGAAATAACCACACTTGGCCTTTTAAATTTCTGACTTTCCCCTTTTTCAAACTACCAAAAAGAAGGCAGGAGTAAGGCACGTGGGGCGTGGCCGTGGGGGTTTTAGCGGAGAGGACGGGGGATTCTGTGGGGGCTGCCGCCACCCAGAACACACACCACCAGTTTTCCCCGTGAGCGTTCCCCTTTTTACTTTTGTAGGGTCAGCTACCCCCTGCTCGGGAAGAACAAATTAAGCCCCTTTTTGTTGGGTGGCACCAAAACATCGACTTTATTCTTTCCACCTCCTCTCGGCCCGCATGTTGAACAACCATCTTCTCTTCACCCCCTGCCAAATTGCCCAGGCATCAGAGGTTCTGAACTGGACCAGCTAGCCCCTGCTTCTGTTCCAAATCTTTGGCTTGCAAAAAAGGGGGCCCAGCCAAAAAGCATTTGGGTGAAGAAGACATTTGCAGTGATGCGAAAAAACTGGTTTCCCGAATGTAAGAGGGGTGGCCATTCCGATGGTCAGCACAAGCGAACGCATCGATGAAGATGAACCCAGGTCCATTTTCTGTTGAGCTGTGCTGGCCAACCCCCAACAGCAGCGGGGTGGAAGAGGGTAGGGAGGGTGGGGCCCCCGACCCAACAGGGGGTGGAAAAGGAAGGGGGTGGAGCAGCTCTGAGGAAGAGTTGCCAAGGGGCCAAACATAGGGAGGGGGGGAACTCTTTTCCTGTAGCTCCATTTTTGGAACCCGGGGGTTTTCTCCCCCCCAAACGGGCGCTCCCCCCGGCCCCTTTAAAAACGTGGTCCTTTTTTGAAACTTTGCGATAATTTGGGTATGCAAATGCAAGCTGGAAAAACAAAAAAATAAAAAAGGAAAAAAAAGTCGAACCCTTAAAAACAAAAAAAATGTGGAAAAAATGTGCGGCCCCAAAACACTGGTTGGTTTTCCCAAAGACACACTGGGTGTGGCCAACCTACGCGCACCTACATCTTACTCGGTTGGAGCCCTTCTCCCTCACACACACGGTTTTGGCTTCCTCACGGGATCGCCAGGAAAACCTTTGTCACTGTGTCCAGAGACCCAGTGTTTTCCACCCAAAGCTGCAAGTTCCCTTCACCCCCCACTCCCAGGCCACAAAACAGCCACGGTAGCACAGGGGTGGGGAAAAAAACGGCCAACTCGGAAACCATCCACGAGCACAGGCTCGATGCTGGCTTGCAAAACCCGTCCCCTTAAAATTTTTCCTTCAGGGGTGGAGATGACGTTTCCGAAAAATTTAAGGCTTTGGAGTCCCACAATACATTGCCCGCCCTTTTTTTTCAGACAAGCCGTCCCTGGTCTGCAAAAGCAGTTGAGGGAAAAATTAAACATGCGCTACTAAACGCCGTCAGTAGCAAGGTCTACCTGACCACCGATGCGTGGACCAGTACCCATGGCCAGGGACGATACCTTTCCCTCACTGCCCATTGGGTCAATGTTGTGGAGCCGGGTACAGATCTTGCGAGTGGCGCTGTACGTGTTCTGCCAACTCCAAGGATTGCAGGAATCAAGTCTGTCCACATTGACTCCTCCTCCTACTCCAGTTCCTCAGAATCATCGCTGCAGGAGCCGTCACGGTCTACCTCCACATGGACCCGTGAACGCTTACCTGATGCGACCGATATGAGCACAGCCGTGGCCAAACGTCAACAGGCCGTCCTCAAATTAATTTCAATGGGGAATCGAAGCCACACAGCGCAGGAGGTCTGGAATGCCATCAAGAAGGAGAGCGACGTGTGGTTTTTGCCAGCGAATCTCCAGCCAGGCTTGGTAGTGTGTGACAATGGCCGAAATCTGGTGTCAGCTCTGGCCTTGGCAACCTCACTCACATACCATGTCTGGCACATGTGCTCAACTTGGTCGTGCAGAGTTTTTTGAGGGACTATCTGGATCTTGATGCACTGCTGCACAAGGTCCGCCTAGAGTGCGCTCACTTGCGACGTTCCAGCATGGCCAGATCGCGCATTGCAGCTCTGCAACGCAGATTTCGCCTTCCTGAACATTGCATCATATGTGACGTACCCACCAGGTGGAATTCCACGTTACATATGTTGGAGCGGTTGTGTGAGCAGCAGCCAGCAGTAATGGAGTATCAGCTGCATCAGGCGCAATCAACTCGCAATTTGCGCCGTTCACACTTCACCACTACTGAGTGGGCCTCTATGAAGGACATCTGCCACATTTTGCATCCGTTTTGATGAGTCAACGCGGATGGCGAGTGCAGATGATGCACTAGTCAGCCTGACTGTCCCCCTTATCTGCCTGCTTCAAAAAACACTGCAAGCACTAAGGGATGAGGTTTTGGAAGAGGTGGAGGATGAGGAGTCACAAATTCCATCACCTTCTGGACAGTCAGCGCAACGTGGTTCCTCACAAAGGGCTGGGCAGGGCTCACTTTGTGAGGAGGATGAGGAGGAGTCAATGGAGGAGGAAGACATCGCTCCAGAGGGAGGTACACAACGCTCTAGTCAGTATGTAGAGCGAGGGTGGGGTGATGCAGAGCAGGCAGAGATGACGCCTCTTGCAGGGGACAGCGTTTGTTGGCCAGTTGGGAGTCTGCAGCACATGGTTGATTTCATGCTGCAGTGCGTGAGAAACGACCGCCGCATCGCCCACATTCTCACCACGTCTGATTATTGGGTGTACACCCTCCTAGACCCTCGCTACCGGGACAACTTACAAAGCCTCATCACACCGTTGAACCGGGAGCGTAAAATGCGGGAGTACCAAGACACACTGGTGCAATCCATAATGTTCTCCATTCCAGCCGAGAGCACTGCTGCTGGTACTGCTTTACAAAGCAGCTCTGTGCGTCGAGGCAGTGGAGACAGCTCTGCAACAAGAGGGAGCACAAGCAGCGCCTCTGCACAGGGCAAGACCAGTATGTTCCAAATGTTGCAAAGTTTTGTGGCAGCGCCACAAATGTCTACACCATCCGAGACGGCTCCAGTCAGCAGGAGGCAACGTTTCCGTAAGATGGTGACAGATTACATGTCTTTCCCTCTCAGTGTACTCCCAGATGGCTCTTCCCCATTCAAGTTTTGGGTCTCTAAGCTGGATACATGGCCAGAGCTTAGCCAGTATGCATTGGAGGTGCTGGCTTGCCCTGCTGCCAGTGTATTATCGGAGCGCGTTTTTAGTGCTGCAGGTGGTGTACTAACAGACCGTCGCATGCGACTATCCTCCGATAATGTAGACCGGCTTACTTTTCTGAAAATGAACAAGGCATGGATCTCGCCAGAATTTGTCTGTCCGTTTTCAGATTAAATAACTGGTTCGCAACGTTATCCATGTCTCCTGTTATGTTCATCTTTCTACCACCTGAACTCTACTCCCTGGGCTACAACACTGGCAGTTGCTGCTCAGAAGTGTCGTGTCCACAGACCAATACACAAGCTATAGTGTTACTGGGGTTCAGTAATGTCAGCTGTTCCCCTGCTGTGTGAACGGCAAAAAGTCATGCTGCCTCCACCCTGTTGTCTTCTCATCCCTGGGCTTCAACACCGCCAGTTGTTGCTCGGAAATGTCATTGGCACGGGTACTCACTCCTGCCCAGACTGGTTACAGCACGCCATCTGTTTCCTGTCAGTGTAAACGTCACTTAGCCTCCAATAAGTTGTCCTGTCGTGTTGCGGTCGGGTTAGCCAACTCTATGGTGATTTGAGTTTAGGTGCTTCCTATGTGTGCTGCGGGATATGCAAATAAAGGCTGTTTCCGTTGTGACAATAGGACAATCACCCACTGTAGTACTGTGGGATTCGGTAACTGCGGCCGGCTCGCGGCCTGTCAACTTAAATTTCCATGGGTACCTTCTGCTACCCGTCCAGGTTCCAGTACCGTCAGCTGGTTCTCCGCAGTGCCTTTGCCCTAGGTGCCTCCATCTCGGTATCCGAGTTCCAGCAACGTCTGCTGGTCCTTGGTAGTGCTTTGGAGCACAGGTACCTCCTGCTTAGTAACCGTGTCCCAGTAACGTCAGCTGGTCCTCGGTTGTGCCATTGGCTCTTTTCCTTCTGCTGCCCCTCCGGGTTCCAGCACAGTCAGCTGGTCCTCGTTACTTGCATTGGCTCTTGTACCTTCTGCTACCCGTCCGGGTTCCAGTACCGTCAACTGGTTCCCCGCAGTGCCTTTGGCCTAGGTGCCTCCATCTCGGTATCCGAGTTCCTGCAACGTCTGCTGGTCCTTGGTAGTGCTTTGGAGCACAGGTACCTCCTGCTTAGTAACTGTGTCCCAGTAACATCAGCTGGTACAAGGTTGTGCTACAAATACAAGATACAGAACAAGAGACACAGGAACAATAAGCAGAAGATCTAAAAGCAGAAGAACATGAAGTATAAGACCAAAATGAAGAGCAAAATATATGCTCTAAATTATAAGCAGAAGAAGACTAAGCAGTGTATGGGGGTGAGTCCGTTCCTCCTCGTGGTGCCCCTGGAAAATGCCTGCTGCTGCTGCAGGCTAAACTGAACACGGACAAATACTGTTGTAATTTAAATCTTTTGTGACAGCAAGAACGGAAGAATGAAAAATTCATACTTTGACAGATTACAAGTACAGGATTCTCTGTCACAAATAAGAATATGATGAAGAAGATGAAGTACAATATGAATTAGAATGATAGTTTAATAAGAAGAATATGAGTAATGTTAACAAAAAGATGAATAGCAAGAAGTTTAAGAAGAAGATAAAGAAGGTGAAGATGAAGAATAATTTGATGAAAAAGATGATGCTGCTGAAGATTATGAAGGAGAAAGTGTGTCAAAAGTTAAAAAGGTGAAGAGCATGGAAGTTGTGAAATATACATATTTGCCAAAATAGAAAAAACGTGAACAACATTGTCAATTTCTTCGTCAATCCGAACATCTTTAAAAAAAAAAATATTAATGCTATTCCATTTGATTGTGTTAAACATCTATGCCTTTAATGTCTCCTCACCTTCCCCAATACATTCTACATTACTCTTTGTTGTTTTCCTTCATGTACAATTAACCAACAAGGCAAGAATGGGGTTTTTTTAATTCCGATATTTTGTTCCCATAGACTTACATTGGATTTCCGGTATCGGTATCGGGTATCGCCGATATTTTTTGGGTATCGGCGATACTATTCCGATTCCGATACTTTTGGATATCGGAAAGTATCGCTCAACTCTAGTGGTGACGTGTTTCTATTATACTTTTCCTCTGATTGTTACACTTCTGATCTTGGCTTGCAAATACTGATGTAAAGTACTGAGCAAATGCTGAAAGAGTGAGCATAGCCTTATCATCATATCTGTTTCTCCACATAGATAGGACATATGCAGAATTAACACTAAGGCCACGTTCACACGTATTACACAAAAATAGACTGGTTTGATGTCACCACCATTTATGAATAACATTGTGGGATGAGGGAGTAGTATTCTACCATGCCTAATATCCCCAAGATGTTCACTAATATGAAAATAAACTTGACGTTTTGTCTTCCCAAAGTAGTTTATAGGACACGTGCAAGTACATAAATATACAGCTTCGCCTATCTTACAGTTGGCAAAGTCCCTGTTGATATAAACTCTACCACTTCTAAACATTTTAGATGGAAATAAAAACCATCAGAAGCTGCAGGAAACCCACTTAAAAGTGTTCACTTTTCTGTGGTCCAACCATGTGCCTGTTGTTATTACAGGGGTATAGAGGCTGTGGACTAAGTGATTCACTATGAACTTAACTCTTTAAAAGTTATTGTAGGTGTAGTAGATATGAAATTGCTAATATCAGGGTCGGTCTGAAAATACTACAATGCTTTCTTAGAATACTAATAACTATCTATTTGATTATCAAAAGTTCCAATAAGGCGTAAGATTGGGTCAAAGATATGATTAACCTTAGTCACTAGTAGTGGAGATCCTTAATGCATGTTTACAAGCCAAATTGATCAAGGCTAGCGAGTAACCTCTTTGAGAGATTATCCTCTTAACCCCTTTCCGACATCGGGCGTAATAGTACACAGATTACGGACTCCCTCCCTTTGATGTAATCTACAGCACTGAGCTCACAACTTTTCCAGCACATGCACGCTGTTTCGAATAGCTGTCTTGTGCCACCAACAGCCTATTCCAGCCACGGCTGTTAACTAGTTATATGCCGCTGTCAATCTCTGACAGCGGCATTTAACTCACGCTTCCAGCAAGGGCGCCGGAAATCAAACCCATCGGTGACCCCGTCACGTGTTCGTGGGTCACCGATGGGTTGGCATGACAACCAGAGGTCTCCTGCAGACCTCCATGTTGTCACTGCTGGATTGCTATGAGCACCACCCGGTGGTCAGCGCTCATAGCAAGTGAATAATTCTGCTACATGCAGGCAATTTGATCATCATCTTTATGAAGCAGAGGCGATCGGGTTATGGCAGCTTCTTGTCTCCCATGGAGACTATTGAAGCATGCAAAAAGTAAAAAAAAAATGTTTTTAAAAATAAAAAAAATAAAAAAAATATAAAAGTTCATATCACCCCCCTTTCGCAACATTCAAAATAAAACAATAAAAAAAATCAACCATACACTTATTTGGTATTGTCAAGTTCAGAATCGCCCAATGTATCAATATCGAAAAGGATTAACCTGATCACTAAACAATGTAGTGAGAAAAAAGTCAAAACGCCAGAATTACGTTTTTTGTTCGCCGCGACATTGAATTAAAATGCAATAACGGGCGATCAAAAGATCATATCTGCACCTAAATGATATAATTAAAAACTTCAGCTGGGCACAAAAAAAATAAGCACTCTCCCAACCTGAGATCATGAAAAGTGGAGACGCTACGGGTATCGGAATATGGCGCAATTTTTTTTTTTTAATAAAGTTTTGAATTTTTTTTCACCACTTACATAAAAAATAACCTGGACTTGTTTGGTATCTATGAACTCATAATGACCTGGAGAATCATAATTGCAGGTCAGTTTTAGCAATTAGTGAACATAGTAAAAAAGCAAAACAAGTGTGGGATTGCACTTTTTTTGCAATTTCACCGCACTTAGAGTTTTTTCCCATTTTCCAGTACACGATATGATAAAACCAATGGTGTTGTTCAAAAGCATAACTCATCCTGCAAAAAACTAGCCCTCACATGGCCATTTTGACCAAAAAATAAAAAAGCTATGGTTTTGGGAAGAAGGGGAGCAAAAAATTAAAAAGTAAAGCCAAAAATACCTCTGGTCATTAAGGCGTTAATCACTTTGCACCTTTGGAAGCCTGAAGTGGTTATAAAACATTTTAAAAAACTGAACATATGAACAAGTCGTTTGTACGTTGCAATGCACATGTTCATTCTTTGTATTTATTTAGTGCTTTTTTTCGGCAAGTTATATAGCGCACAATGGACTGGAATAAGATTTGTGGCATAAAGTACATCACAGCTCGTCATGAACTTGACATGCAGCTCTCACCATAACCCTTCCGCCTCAGATCCCCCATTTTGGCACAGATGTCCGAAAGCAGCGTGAAAATGTCAAGACTTGCAAAATTTTTGCCTAACTCCATGTTGTGCAAAAAATGTGCATGTAATAGGTTTGCTGAATTGGCCCCCATATGTGTTATCCAAGGTCTGAGCCCTGAGAAATAATCTTGTGCTTCTTGTCTTCACACGGTTGTCTACACTTTCATTACAGAGCAAAAATAAGTCAGAGAAGCAGAAATGTCATTACTTGTATCAAGCTGATTCATAAGACTGTAAAACGAGGCCCTGAGAATGTGTTGACTCACTGCCTTTCAGCATTTAAACCATCACGAAAACAAGCATAGCACAATAAACCCACATAGGATGCTGTCGATTTACCACCTAGGAGAAATGAAACTTCCATGTGTCATTAAGCTGTAAGAAGTAACAGCCAAACGAAGAGGAAATGTCGTCTGCGAAATGATAATAAAAAGTAAACATTTTAAACCGAGATTTAATTTATGCCTAACATGACGGTAAATTATGACCCACTAAGTGTTTTTCTTCCTTCATTATATGCATTAAAGAGCAAAGTATTTTCCTTGAGAGAGATGGAGAACTTTGATGCCATTTTTCTTGAGCACATAACATTTATGGCTTTGATTAATTGCTCTCATGGGGACCGTTTTCCAGGCCGCCCAGGCAGAAACATGGTGCTACTTCAGTATGGGGTTCAGTGACAAGTAAAGGTGAGTCATGGCACAGACAATAGGCTTTTCTTGCTTATATTATGACCGAATATTGTTGGTACTAAGACATGAATCACTGTTGTTAGCATGTGTATATCTCATTAAAGAAAAGCAATGGCCTTCTGTAAAATTGCCCTTAGAAAGTATTTTGGATAGAATAGAGAGAGCAGAAACAGATTATAGATTTTGTATTAGATGCAGCTGACAATCCATTCTGTAGACTACGGAAACATTAATTAGACCACTTGGTTTTAAAAAAAAATGATCAAAAGGCCAGGAAACAATAATAACCTTGGAATAATTTATAAAGGGATTTCAGCTAGAATTGTGGTAAAAAAAAAATCATACGTTTCAGTGCACGGGTCACTTATGCAATTTTTCCCTAATTTTTCTCTACTTTTGCAATTTTTTTTAAAAAAAAGTGGATGGGGTTTAGAAGAAGGGGTAATACAGCCTACCAAATTTACTACATTTTACTAAAATTACTTTTAATATTGTACAAAATGACACCAGCCCATAACTACTGTAGATTTAGCTTTCTACTGGATGGATTGTGGATCATCTTTCTCCATGCTAGATTAAGAACGACGTATGAAATCCCAATATGTATAACTTCTGTTTTAAGATACGTACACACAATAGACTTGTCTGCTGGTAGAAACACCCATTCCAAAAGTTTTCTCTGATATGTTTATATTGTGGACGATATCACGGAGTATTGATAAAAAATAAATAAATGATCTATCCAAAAATAAAGCAGAAACCTCCATTACATTCCTCTTTTCACTTAGTACTGTAATAAAATATAATCAAGCCGTAACAATGAAAAAGTCATTGAAAGATAAATGTCTATTCTACTTACTGACACCTTTATGGGAAATGCACTACTTTGACAATCATTTATCATTTATAGAAAAGGTCAATCCAATCTCCAACTGTAAATAATGACATAAAGGAGAAAATAGGAGTCACTGGTGAAAAAGGATTTTTTTTAGCAAAAAATAGTAAATATTTATTTATATAAATCGTATAAAAAGTAACACAAGATCATATGAAAAAGACATAAGAAACACATACATAGGACGGATGCATATGCAGGGGGAATGCGTTCCTGTTAATATCAAGTGACATTAATAACAGTGGCAGTGGAATAAACAAATGGTAGCCCCAAACAGGGAGTCATATGGAGCACCTCCCGCAGTGGGAAAAAGAAATGCGGTGCTGTAGCTACCTACATGTTAACCACAAAGTGCCTGAACATGCTTCAAAAAGAAAAAAAAATCACAAACATTGGTATATATTCAGGACAGCAATAGACTGTGCAGCGCTGCCTAATTCAGCAAGAAGCCATGCTCACCAATACAAAAGTAACACAGGAATGCAGTCACCCCGCTCACAGATGTCACCCCATCTGACATCTGTGAGCATGTTCAGGCACTTTGTGGTTAACATGTAGGTAGCTACAGCACCGCATTTCTTTTTCCCACTGCGGGAGGTGCTCCATATGACTCCCTGTTTGGGGCTACCATTTGTTTATTCCACTGCCACTGTTATTAATGTCACTTGATATTAACAGGAACGCATTCCCCCTGCATATGCATCCGTCCTATGTATGTGTTTCTTATGTCTTTTTCATATGATCTTGTGTTACTTTTTATACGATTTATATAAATAAATATTTACTATTTTTTGCTAAAAAATCCTTTTTCACCAGTGACTCCTATTTTCTCCTTTATGTCATTATGCTATTATGAGTGGTGATTTCTGGTCACACACATGTGTGGTGTGACCCACATATATTCTACCAATGCGGCTGTATTTGGTCCAACTGTAAATAGTAGTAATAATAGATGACATACAAGTGAAGGTTGTTTCCGATGAATCACTGGTGCTTACATGAACACTAAAATTGAATATTTTATTTCTAGCAGAAAACATAAAAAACTCCCATTTAGAAAATCACCTGTGACTCTACATATGCAACACACTGTATGTCATCTCATGCATGTGTATAGCAGTATGTAGATTGGAGTACACAGAGATTAAAGCCGGTCTCATATTAATGGTATACAACTGACTTACAAAATGACTGTATTAAGCTATCTTTACAGCACCTTTTATTACTCCACAGTTACATAGTTACATAAGTTCAATTAATACCTAGGTCCATCAAGTTCAACCTTTCTCCACCAATTGTAAAACTGATCTAGCTGTAAAGATCCATTTAATTTATACTCAGAGAAATGTCCCTTTTATGCAAATAAAAAAAATCCAGAAAGTATAAAGGCCAATTCCCATTTTGCTCTACCTTTAGGGTATGCTCACACAACAGTTTTTCAGGTGGGTTTGGAGAGGGTCTGCTCTGAACCTACCTGAAAAAGTACTTCCAAAACTCTCAAAATTATGAGCATATTCATATCTATAATAAGCTACAAAATTGTTACAACCATAGAGCTAAAGAAGACCAAATGTATCTTAATAGTATAATCATTAAAGGGTTTGTCTACTACTCTCTAAGTAGCTATTTGATAACAGCCCCGGTGCCGGTGCCCCTGCACGAGTCCCCTTCCAAGAGTCTTGGTGAGAGAGGTAAAGAAGAATCCCAAGATCACTGTCGCTGAGCTCCACAGAAGCAGTAGGGAGATGGGAGAAAGTTCCACAAAGTCAACTATCACTGCAGCCCTCCCCCAGTCGGGCCTTTATGGCAGAATGGCCTGAAGGAAGCCTCTCCTCAGTGCTAGACATATGAAAGCCCGCATAGAGTTTGCTAAAAAACACATGGAGGACTCCCAGACTATGAGAAATAAGATTTTCTGGTCTGATGAGACGAATATAGAACTTTTTGGTGATAATTCTAAGTGGTACGTGTGAAGAAAACCAGGCACTGCTCATCACCTGCCCAATACAATCCCAACAGTAAAACATGGTGATGGCAGCATCATGCTATGGGGGTGTTTTACAGCTGCAGGGACAGGACAACTGGTTGAAATTGAAGGAAACATAAATGTGGCCAAGTACAGAAGTATCCTGGATGAAAACCACTTCCAGAGTGCTCTGCACCTCAAGACAATGACCGTAAGCACACAGCTAAAATAACAAAGGAGTGGATTCAGAACAACTCTGTGACCATTCTTGACTGACCTAGCCAGAGCCCTGACCTAAACCCAAATGAGCATCTCTGGAGAGACCTGAAAATGGCTGTCCACCAACGTTCACTATCCAACCTGATGGAACTGGAGAGGATCTGCAAGGAAGAATGGCAGAGGATCCCCAAAATCCAGGTGTGAAAAACTTGTTGCATCATTCCCAAGAAGACTCATGGCTGTACTAGCTCAAAAGGGTGCTTCTACTCAATACTGAGCAAAGGGTCTGAATACTTATGACCATGTGATATTTCAGTTTTTCTTTTTAATACATTTGCAAAAATTTCAACATTTCTGTTTTTTTTCAGTCAAGATGGGGTGCAGAGTGTACATTAATGAAAAAAATGAACTTTTTTGAATTTACCAAATGGCTGCAATGAAACAAAGAGTGAAAAATGTAAAAGGATCTGAATACTTTCCATACCCACTGTATATATGTATCGAATGGAAGCGGATGCACAGGTGATGAAGTTCACATTTGTATTTTATTTTTTGAGTGGAACCTCGAGACCTCGGTCTGGGAGGCTCTGAAGGGGGCATAACTAGTGAGTCCCAGGTATCCGTAGTAAGGTCCCTCGAACAGAATCAGAATGGAATACCTGGGGGACACAGATGCTACCTCCAGTTAGACCCCGGACACGTGGCAGCTGTCCAGCGGGACAAACAGGTAAACAGGTATTATAGATATTGTGGAGCAGACCAGCGGACACCGGGTATTCTAGGTGAAGCTGGCTCTGGAAAATATAGTCAGGTTCCGGGTAGATGGTAGGAAGCTAGCTTCAGCAACTTTAGCTTTGTCCACAGGTTTGGACGGCAAGTGCCGGAACGGGATGGCACTTGAGTGTATAGGTACAGATGTCGTCTAGGATAGCCGAACAACAGGTCACTGATATTCTGCGGAAACAAACAGTATAAGCAGAGTACCAAACGGAATGCTATAACAGCGCAGACAGAGCAAGGGCAGAATCGGGTTTAGTAAGAGTAGATACTCGTTGCTCCGGCACTCCCCTATGGTGGAGTGGCCAGAAATAGTAATCAGTGCGCTGCCATTGGTTAATTGATATTTTCAAAAAATGCGCGCTGCCCCATTAAGAGACCAGAGGGAGGCGTGCTTGTGTCCTAAGCATTCTCCATGGAGGCCTGCTGGCAGCGTACCAGGAAATGAGGAGAGAGAAGCAGCAGCAGGACGCCAAAGGACACACAGAGAGCGAGGATCCTGACAGGCAGGGACTTCGCAGAGGTATAGAGGCAGCCTGTGGGAGGAGGAGCGGGTGAGGGGCCAGAACTGGGACCGGGTGTAACAATATACACTGCTCAAAAAAATAAAGAGAACACTTGAAAAACAGATTATAACTCCAAGTAAATCAAACTTCTGTGAAATCAAACCAGGAGTTGGCGGTTGCTTTAGTCCAGGTCTGGGAGGAGATCCCTCAGGAGACCATCCGCTGCCTCATCAGGAGCATGCCCAGGTGTTGTAGGGAGGTCATACAGGCACATGGAGGCTATCAGGCCCTGCCAGGCAAACACTCACCAGGGGGTCTCAAATTTCTGGACCTGCCAGGCAAACACTCACCAGGGGGTCTCAGTGGTCCAAGCTTGCGGGAGGACAGAGCCACAGATGCCCCAGGACAGAGGGCAGAACTGAGGGCAGCGACCGCAGTGCCATGGTGCAGGCAGAGAAGCCGGAAAAGTGAAGAGAAGGCAGGAACAGGACCCGCGATCACCTGACCGCTGGTCATAAAGGAAGGGGGTGGGGCTTAACGCATCACTGCAGAAGGAGACAATGGAGCGCACAGTAAATACCAGAGGTTTGGTGGGGAATGGAATACGGGGATATAGAGAGGGAAGGGCACTAGGGAAGAATGGTCAGGGCAAGCTGAGGTCAGGGGAACTGGAGCAGACGAGGAAGTACCGAATCAGAAGACAAGTAGACAAACCATAAGACAAAGCCGAAGTCAGAAACCAGAGAAGCAGATGAGGTACAGAATCAGTAGGCAAAATCACAACGGGGAACAAGCCAAGTCAAAACCAAGCATACAGAAGAGGATTCAGGCACAAGACACAGACACACGAGGGTTGACGTACTCAACTGAGGGCAAAAGTATAACTGACAAAGGATGGCCCCACAATGAGGCTACAAACTTAGAGAAACCAAAAGGAGGCCATCCGGGTTAACCCTTAACACCCCCAACCAACTCCCAGCAAACCATGACAGTGCCCCCTTCTTAATGGGGGTGTCCGGACCCCCAGGTTTTCCAGGATGTCGAGCATGGAAGGCTCGAACCAGACGGTCAGCCTGTACCACTCTGGCAGGAACCCATGATCGATCCTCCGGCCCGTACCCCCTCCAATGCACAAGATACTGCAAAGACCTGCGAACCCGCAGGGAGTCCACAATGTGTTGCACCTCAAACTCCCTGTGTCCATCTACCAACACAAGGGAAGGGACCGAACCAGGATTTTCCACTACAGACCCCAAAGGTTTAAGCAGGGACCTATGGAACACATCATGGAGTTTCAAAGAGGGAGGAAGGCGTAAACGATAAGCTACCAGATTAACTACTTGGATGATTTCATAGGGCCCGATAAACTTGGGACCCAACTTGGCCGAGGGTACCCTAAGATTTATGTTTTGCATAGAGAGCCATACTTTATCCCCAAGTTGTAACACCTTGTTCGAGTTTCTCTTTCTATCCGCAAAATATTTATACTTCCCCTGAGCTTTGGAAATATTTTGCCGAACTTTTGACCACAGATTCCCGAGCTGGTTAATAATTTCCTCTGCCCCCGGACAACCAGAATCTAACCGTGAGAGTTCCCTAAAGTGGGGGTTCAACCCATAATTGATAAAAAAGTGGAGACCTACCAGTAGATTGATTCACCCAATTGTTGAAGGCGAATTCCGCTAACAGCAGGGCATCACACCAGTCATTTTGCAAAGCAGAGGTCAAACATCGAAGAATCTGTTCAAGTGACTGATTGGTGCGCTCTGTTTGACCGTTGCTCTCAGGATGATATGCTGAGGAGAAAGACAAAGATATCCCCAACTTTTTACAAAAGGCCCGCCAAAACTTGGCCACAAACTGTGCCCCCCTATCAGACACAATATCCATAGGTACCCCATGTAAGCGTACAATATGTGAAAGAAAATGTCTGGAGAGAGTCTCTGCTGAGGGTAAACCTGTCATAGGTACAAAATGAGCTAGTTTGGAAAGCCTGTCCAATATAACCCATATTACCGTGTTACCTCGTGAAGGGGGAAGATTAGTAATGAAGTTTATGGACAGATGACTCCATGGCCTCTCTGGAATTGGTAAAGGTACCAATTCCCCGGCCGGCCGGCAATGAGAGCTCTTTGAACGGGCTCAGACCCCACACGCAGCAACATGTTTTTTTTATGTCCGAAGCCATTAAAGGCCACCAGAAGACCCTTGCCACTGCTTCCCTCATGGCCGAAATACCTGGATGAGCACTTAGTTTAGATTCATGAAACTCCTGCAGGAGTTTAGTGTGCCACTGTTCAGGGAGTTTGCCTTCGGGTTTAAACCTTGGAGCTAAAGCCTGAGCCCCCACAATCTCCCGCTCCAACTCTGACGAAACCTTGGCTATCACCACCCCGGGTTGAAGAATGGAGGACACCGTCTAAGGAGCAGACACTGGCTCAAAACTATGTGACAAAGCATCCGCTTTCACATTCTTATGGTCTGTGATGACAGTGATGGGATGAGCCGCCCCTTCCAAAAAATGCCTCCATTCTTCGAATGCCAGCTTAACTGCCAGGAGCTCCGTTGCCTACGTCATAGTTTCTCTAGGCCGGAGAAAACTTTCTAGAAAAGAAGGCACAAGGCATACGATTATTCAAGGTAGCGGGTCCCTGTGACAACACTGCCCCCACCCCCACCTCCGAAGCATCCACCTCGACGACTAATGGTTTAAATGGGTCAGGTTGTGCCAAGATTGGGGCAGACATGAAACATTTCATTAGAGTTTGAAAAGATTGTTTAGCTACAGGGGACCACATCCTAGCATCAGCCCCCTTACAAGTGAGGTCCGTGAGAGGTTTAACTATTTGCGAAAACCCTTTAATGAATTTGCAGTAATAATTTGCGAATCCCAACAAGCTCTGGAGTCCCTTAAGGTCTCGAGGTTGGACCCATTCAACAATTGCTTGCACCTTCTTGGGATCCATGCGAAACCCCTGTGATGAAACTATAAACCCCAGAAATGATAGCTCCTGTACAAAAAACGAACACTTTTCAAGTTTGACAAACAACTGATTCTCTCTGAGTCTCAGGAGCACCGTTTTTAAATGAAGCAAATGAGGATGCCTGTCAGCAGAGTATATCAGAATGTCGTCCAAGTAAATTACTATAAAGCGGCCAATGAGATCCTCAAAAACCACATTGATAAAATTTTGGAAAACAGCTGGTGTATTAGTGAGACCAAACGGCATTACCAAATTTTCAAAGAGCCCCTCTGACGTAAGGAAGGCCGTTTTCCACTCATCTCGCTATTGTATTCTTATCAAATTGTAAGCCCCCTAAGGTCAAGTTTAGAGAACCATTTGGCCCCGGAGAACTGATTACATAGATCTGGAATCAGAGGCAGGGGGTCTGTGTTCCTAATAGTGATTTTGTTAAGCTCCCAAAAGTCGAGGCAGGGGCGTAAACCGCCATCTTTTTCTTAACAAAAAAGAAACTGGCTGTTACCGGAGAAACGGAAGGTTATATATGCCCCTTAGGCTGGAGTCACACACAACGTATAAAAAAATCGGTCAGTTTTTCACGGACGAGAACCACAGAAATGTTTCATGAACAGTGATCCGTATGTCATCCGATTGAAAGGATGCGATTTTCTTGCATCTACAGTAAGCATCCGTGTGACATCCGTATGGCGAGATTTTCTCGCACCCTTGCAAAATGGACATTTAACAGTTTTTCTTGCCTGAACTTAATTCAAATCATCATCATGAACCCTATTTATTGGCTCTACAGCAAGTGTCAGCCTCCAATCTTTGTAGTGGAGTGCCTGCTTGTGTTTGTGTATTTCTACTTTGTGCAAATCATGTCTGACAAACTTACTTTCAACACCACTGAGCTGGTGCTTTACAACTGGGTTTTGTCCCAATGCTTTGGCCAGCCATACCCTGTGATTGTGGATCCGAGGAGGTGGAGACGAATGTGGATACATTGGCTTTTGAGGCAATGGGTCACTAAGGGACATTTCCATCGTCTCTATGCATCTCTGCGTACCCATCCGGACAAGTCCTTCCCCTATTGTCGGATGAGCATGGCCACGTTTGACCTTCTGCTGGAGACTGTGCACCCTGGGATCACCTTTAAGATCACCAGGATGCGCAAGTGTATTTCTGCGGAGGAGCGCCTACTCCTTACGTTACGGTATGTCTTCCTCCTGTATGGTGATGACATTTACATGCGCCTTGCTTATTTAATGGGCTTATACCTTAAATTTTGTTCTCCTTCTTTGTTATTTTAAAAATACCACATTTTGTCATTCACAATATATGCTACTATACAAAACAGCAAAGCCATTGGATGTATTTTAATGTTGAAAAGCCATGGTTTATTAGTTCTTCAGTATATGTTTGATACATTTTTATATTGGTATTTGCTGCCATGGCTTATAATTGTTTTCTCTGTTTCTGTTTGCTTTTAGCTTCCTTTCCACAGGGCTGTCCTATGTGGCACTCCATTCAGAATTTTTGATTGGGAGATCAACTATCTCAGGCATAGTCCAGTCTACGTGCTCTGAGATATGGTCCCGACTACATCAAGTGGTGATGCCTGAACCCAAAATGCTGATTGCGGATAGCCCGTGGATTTGAGACAACATGCCAGTTTCCAAACTGTATTGGAGCCGTGGATGGGAAGCACATCCATGTGCGTAAGCCGGCAAACTCAGGGTCCCAATATTGCAATTATAAACAATATTTTTCTGTAGTGCTGTTCGCCCTGGTCGACAGTGACTAGAGATTTATAATTGTTCATATTGGGGCCTATGGAAGAACTGGAGACTCCAGAGTCTTCAATTCTTCCTTTATGGGTTGGCGGCTGCGCAATAATCAGTTGGACCTACCACCCCCACGTCAGCTCCCAGGCTCTACAATGGATGCGGTGCCTTATGTGATGGTTGGAGATGAGGCGTTCCAATTAACCCGTAACGTCATGAGGCCCTATCCCCGTAGAGCCCTGGAGCAGAATTTTTAACTAAGCCCATCCCGTTCAAGACGACTGGTGGAGTGTGCCTTTGGCATTCTTTGTGCAAAATGGCGAGTCTTGCAGTCTGCCATTCAGCTGAGTGAAGATAATGTTAATTTGGTGATTAAAGCATGTGTGATCCTTTACAATTTCAGCAGAATACATGACTGCTCCTCATCTGATGCTGACGAAGTTGTGTTACCAAATGTTGTGCTCCCTATTCCACATGTAATTCCTCCCCGTCGTCAGCCCTCTGAACTAAAAGTCCGTGATGTGTTCACCATGTATTTTGTTTCACCAGTGGGATCTACTCCCTGGCAAGAGAATGAATTATCTATATAGTGTATTTGTTGTTTTTGTTTGATAAAAACATTATTATTGAGTATTTTGTGTGTGTGTTTACTTACTGCCATCATGTTTGATTTTGGTAAAGCTACATATTACCTATCATGTCCTAACATAAGCAACCACTCATATAGAATTAACTGTTTTAATTCTTACTTCTGTTTTTTTTGCAAAAATAACTGACCATATTTTTTACATATGGCATAATGTGCACATCACATTTGTCGTAAAATATATACAAAATTAAAGTTAAATAATAGAAAAATAATATATAAGCCAGTCACAAATTTTGTGACAAAAATGAAAACCTACAAGTTATGGTAGGTCGGGGGTGGAGAAGGTGGGAGTCCTGCTTGGGTGTTTGGCCTTGGTTGTTGGGCAACCTCACTGTCACCCAGTGTGCTGGCAGAAGTTGCTTTGGGCTGTTGAATCATGGCAGGATCCTGTTGTGGGTTTGAGTAGTGGAAAGCAGGATATGGTGGGTAGTCGTGACTGTAGGGCTGCCCAATTTGACCATAACCCCCAATATGGCCATGTCTACCATATCCATGTTGGGACCAGCCTCCAACATTGGGTCTGGTAAAGTGCCCATATTGGGCAGGTGCACTCTGGCCCATATATTGGACCTGTTGAGGCCAATTTTGGCTTGGGGCGGCCTGTGGCGGAGGTGTAGGCAACCGGGGAGGAGGAGGCACAGACACTGATTGACCTTGCACTTCTTGTCTTCCCAGTATTTGAATTTGGTTGTTACTGGAAAGCTGCCACCTTTCCAAAAATTCAAATACTGGGTTGGGATTATTGGGTGGTGTGCAGGCGTCAATCCCTATCTGGATTGCCCCTCTGGCACGCAGCCTGAACTCATGGGGAATTGGCCTGAGGTACCGTGCCAGACTGCGGGCATAAGCTTCCTCCCCATCATCATGAGCAGCTCTTGCCAAATAGTCCAAGACACCACTGTCCACCTGCCTCTTGGTTCCAGTAGTTGCTCCTTCTCTTCTGCGCCAACCATGTCCAGAGGCAAGGTGGGGCTACTACTGTTGCCCTGGTCCTCTGGATTTGCCTCCTGGGTTGCAGATGCCAGTGGGGATGGTGGTGGTGGTTCGGTGCAGCTTGAAGGTGCTGAAGATTGGCCAGGCCCTTCAGCACCATCACCCACTGGATCTATTACAACCTCCGAGTCGGAACCCGTCTCCCTCTCCTAAGGTTTGAGTCAGTGCTTTATTAAAGAAATTTAAAAAAATTACTATTTTACCCAAACTGCATGACTAGAATGCTGTTTAAAGGCAAGCACTTACGGTCTCAGATCAATAACAGGAGCTAGGAAAATGAGCCTGTCAAAATATATGTATTTGCACTTTATGGGTGCGGCATCTCCACTTTGGGCCCGATGCTGTCTCTCCCACCTATACACTATGTTCCAAATTATTATGCAAATCGGTTATAAGTGTCATAGCGTTTTTTGTTTTTTTTTGTAAATGAAACCCATTGATGGTATTGTGTCTCAGGGTTCTTTGGATAACTGAAATCAATCTCAGATACCTGTGATAGTTTGGCAAGTGAGCCCAATAAAAGGAAAACTGGATGTTCCACACTATTAAGCAGGCCAGAGTTTTCAAGTAATATGGGAAAGAAAAAGGATCTCTCTGCTGCTGAAAAGCATCAAATAGTGCAATGCCTTGGTCAAGGGATGAAAACATTAGATATTTCCCAAAAACTTAAGCTTGATCATCGTACTGTTAAGAGATTTGTGGCTGATTCTGAGCACATACGTGTTTGTGCTGATAAAGACAGAATGAGGAAGGTTTCTGCCAGGCAAGTTCATTGGATTAAGAGAGCAGCTGCTACAAAGCCATTACAAACCAGCAAACAGATATTTGAAGCTGCTGGTGCCTCTGGAGTCACTCGAACCTCAAGCTGTAGGATCCTTCCAAGGCTTGCTGTGGTGCATAAACCTACTATTCGGCCACCCCTAAACAGTACTCACAAGCAGAAACGGTTGCAGTGGGCCCAGACATAAATGAAGACTAATTTTCAAACAGTCTTGTTTACTGATGAGTGTCGAGCAACCCTGGATGGTCCAGATGGATGGAGTAGTGGATGGTTGGTGGATGACCACCATGTCCCAACAAGTCTGCTACGTTAGCAAGGAGGTGGAGGAGTCATGCTTTGGGCCGGAATCATGGGGAAACAGCTGGTAGGGCCCTTTAAGGTTCCTGAAGGTGTGAAAATGACCTCTGCAAAGTATATAGAGTTTCTGACTGACAACTTTCTTCCATAGTACAAAAAGCAGAAATGTGCCTTCAGGAGCAAAATCATCTTCATTCATGACAATGCACAATCTCATGCTGCAAAGAATACCTCTGAGTCATTGGCTGCTATGGGCATAGAAGGAGATAAACTCCCCTGACCTCAACCCTATAGAGAACCTTTGGAGTAACATCAAGCAAAAGATCTATGAGGGTGGGAGGCAGTTCACATCAAAACCGCAGCTCTGGGAGGCTATTCTGACTTCATGCAAAGAAATACAAGCAGAAACTCTCCAAAAACTCACAAGTTCAATGGATGCAAGAATTGTGAAGGTGATATCAAAGAAGGATTCCGATGTTAACATGTAACTTGGCCTGTTAGGATGTTTTGGAGTTAAGTAGCTTTTTTGTTCAGTGAATGTGACCTTCTAATGCTGCAAATTCCACAAATGAGCATTTTCAGTTCTTTAAAACAGATCAAATGTTCAGAAATTCTACTGTGCCTAATAATTTGGAAAAGTGCATTTTGAGGTTTTTTTCATTTTGGAGATTATACTGTTATCATTGGGAGGTTTCTTCAATAAAATTCGATGTATACTCTAACGGGTGATGACTTTTATTAGACTGACTGTCATTTGCACCGACCACTTAAGAAAATCAGAGAAAAATATAATTTGCATAATAATTTGGAACATAATGTAATGGTCCCTACAGCTGCGCCAACGTCTTGTCACATCACTCACTGCAATGTAAGACAAAACACAAGTGTTCAGTCAAACAATGTGTTTATATTGGCTAAATATTCTGACATTACAATGTGGCCTAATATTTTGCAAGTGTTAACTGTAAAGAAGGCCACATATTTTGACTACAATATGCCATAGGAAGCAGAGGCGGATCATAATAAGGTCAATCTGGGCGGTAGCCCAGGGCCCAGTGGTGTTTGGGGGCCCACCACCCCAGGGTAAATTGCCCCATTATAAAGTGCATGTGGCCCCGTGGGCAGAGGGGGTTCCGCATCAGGCCCTGTTTCATCTGCTCACCGGGCTCCTACCGGCAGGCTAAGCCAGGCCCTTGGCGGCACTGCAGCAGTTCAACGCTATTGATGTGTGGGCATGCGCCCACACGTCAATAGTTAACAGCCACCAGCCAATCGGAGGCTGGCAGCTGTCAGCCGCAGCGCGCACGTCGCCGGCGTCTGCCGTCATTGTCAGTCGCTGCCGAGTGCTCGCTTCAGCTGCGTGGAGGGAGCTTCGCCGCAGGAGCGCGGCAAGGTAAGAAGACCTTTTTTTTATATATTGAGATCCGGGGGGCCTGGGGTAGAATGGACATGGGGGCAGAATGGACATGGAGGCAGAATGGACATGGGGGCAGAATGGATAAGGAGCAGAATGAACATGGGAATGGACATGGGGGCAGAATGGACATGGAGGCAGAATGGACATGGGAATGGACATGGGGCAGAATGGACATGGGGCAGAATGGACATGGAGGCAGAATGGACATGGGGCAGAATGGACATGGGGCAAAATGGACATGGGGCAGAATGGACATGGGGCAAAATGGATATGGGGCAGAATGGACATGGGGCAGAATGGACATGGGGCAGAATGGACATGGGGCAAAATGGACATGGGGCAGAATGGACATGGGACAGAATTGACATGGGGCAGAATGGACATGGGAATGGATATGGGGGCAGAATGGACATGGAGGCAGAATGGACATGGGGCAGAATGGACATGGGAATGGACATGGGGCAGAATGACATGGAGGCAGAATGGACATGGGGCAGAATGGACATGGGAATGGACATGGGGCAGAATGCAAGACATGGGGGCAGAATGCGAGACATGGGGCAGAATGCAAGACATGGGGCAGAATGCAAGACATGGGGGCAGAATGCGAGACACGGGGCAGAATGCGAGACACGGGGCAGAATGCGAGACACGGGGAAGAATGGACATGGGGCAGAATGGACACGGGAATGGACATGGGGCAGAATGCAAGACATGGGGCAGAATGCGAGACATGGGGCAGAATGTGAGACATGGGGCAGAATGGACATGGGAATGGACATGGGAGTAGAATGCAAGACACGGGGCAGAATGCAAGACACGGGCAGAATGCAAGACACGGGGCAGAATACGAGACACGGGGGTAGAATGTGAGATATGGGGGCAGAATGTGAGATATGGGGCAGAATATGACAGTGAGACACAGGAGTGGGCAGAATGGACACTGGGGCAGAATGTGACAGTAAGACACAGGAGGGGGCAGAATGTGACAGTAAGACACAGGAGGGGGCAGAATGTGGCAGTGAGACACAGGAGGGGCAGAATGGACACGGGGCAGAATGTGCAGTAAGACACAGGAGGGGCAGAATGTGACAGTGAGACGCAGGAGGGGGCAGAATGTGACAGTGAGACACAGGAGGGGGCAGAATGTGACAGTGAGACACAGGAGGGGGGCAGAATGTGACAGTGAGACACAGGAGGGGCTGAATGGACACGGGGCAGAATGTGACAGTAAGACACAGGAGAGGCAGAATGTGACAGTGAGACACAGGAGGGGGCAGAATGTGAGACACAGGAGGGGCAGAATGTGAGACACAGGAGGGGGCAGAATGTGACAGTGAGACACAGTAAGGGGCAGAATGTGACAGTGAGACACAGGAGGGGGCAGGATGCGAGACACCGGGGGCAGGATGGGAGACACATGGTGCAGGATCATGGGGCAGAATGGATATGATGTAGATAAATGGGCAGGATCGGGAGATCATATGGGGGCAGAGTGGATACTCATGAAGGCGGGATGGGAGAACATATGGCTGAAGCAATTAATGAGACACACGGGGGCCAGGATGGGGGATATTATTACCATAGGGGCTAATTAAGGGATATTATTACTGCAGTGACGTATTTATTTAATTTTTTTGAGAATACTGTTTTAAATGGGGGGAGGTCCTGTTACTGTGCAGAGCGACACTATGTCGCCTTTTTTTCTTCATCTGGTGTATTGTAGAAGTTGGGAAAAAATTAAGTAATGTGTTCTGCAAGTGGAGCTCTAGATAACTGTGTTATTTCCTGCAGAGACGAGCCCTCGCTGGAAGATGTGATGGCAGTGTGTGCTTGATGAAAGATGAAAAGCAAAGATGAAGGACTTCACCTAGAGATGTCACTGGTGAGTCAGGGTGTTACCTGTACACTGACACTATACACTATATACAGAGTTCCTGTGTACAATGTCACCAGTGATCACTGTATTACCTGTACACTGGCACTATATACATAGCTCTTGTGTATAAGGTCACTGGTGATCACTGTATTACCTGTACACAGACACTATAAACAGAGCTCCTGTGTATAATGTCCGTGGTGATCACTGTATTACCTGTACACAGACACTGCATACT
This sequence comes from Oophaga sylvatica, assembly GCA_033576555.1. Taxonomy (NCBI): domain Eukaryota; kingdom Metazoa; phylum Chordata; class Amphibia; order Anura; family Dendrobatidae; genus Oophaga; species Oophaga sylvatica. Next base: position 133,995,191 of record JARQOD010000001.1, on the reverse strand, counting down.
AGATACAGAACTCCTGTGTATAATGGCACTTATGGTGATAGTATTATGTTTTTTTTATTAATGATCAGTACTGTAGTATTCAGTCACCATGTGGTGGTAATATGTGGTCTGGGCATGGTGCGGTGGTATTTGTCCTTGTATGTGCCATTATTCTGTCAAAGTGGTGGTAATATGTGGTCTGGTCATGGTGTGGCTATATTTGTTCCTTGTATGTGGTATTATAGGTCACTATGTGGTGGTAATATGTGGTCTGGACATGGTGTGGTGGTATTTGGTCCTTGTATGTAGTACTATTGGTCACCATGTGGTGGTAATATCTGATCTGGTCATAGTGCGGTGGTATTTGTCCCTTTGGATGTGATATTAATGGTCATTTTAAAAATTGAAAAATAAATAAAACATATACCTAAATTGTATTGGATATTTTAACAAATGTTTAATAGGTTAGCGTAGAGTAGGGCCTGGCCAAAAGAGTCTACCTTGTTGTGGTGGCAGATTTAAAAAATGTTTTGGCCACAACAAGAGCTGCTGGCTATATGAGTAATCTGGAGATGGGAACTGTTAATGTGTGATTGGTGAGAAGTGGAGTTTTTCCAAGAGAGAGCGGTGGGACTGTGGACCGTTCGAGGGGTGGAGGGAGGGGCTAGGGTGGAGCCTGGGTGGAGTCTCAAGGGGACCCCAAAAATTTTGCCAGTATGGGGCCCCGAAATTCAAAGTGGCAGCCCTGAAAGTGTGACAGACAGACAGACTAATCTGGCCACCGCTGCCGCCTGCCGCACTCTCACAGCGGCGCTACTGCCCCCTCTTCCTCCCGCATGTCATGACGTAGACGTGCGGGAGGACGTTGCAAGACACGCGGGTGAGCGGACCGACTACTCACACTGCCAAAGAGGAGCGTATCCGAGCAGAGCGGCTCATTCTGCCGAAAATTGGCAACAGTCTTGTTTACAGATTAAAATTGGACTGTTCAATACTATGGCTTAAATTGTTTGTTTTTTTTCCCTTCCTAACTGAAGGACTAGATCAATGGATGTTGACAGGTTATAGTTTCACTCAGCAACTATGTTTCTGGAATAATCTGTTTCAGGTATATGATCACCCCATCGCATGACCCTGTCACATGACCCCGTCACATGACCTGAGGGCCCACAGAGACTGAACAGCCCGAGGCCCTGGCTACCCTTAATCCATCCCTGATAGGAAGAGTTGTAATATTATTTTGCAGACACATTTGATAATTTTATTTTACACATTTTAGAATTATTGTACTTACTAATTTGGTCTTTGGCCTCAGGAGATCTTTCCTCATAATTGGGAAACATCTGGGTACAGATTAGTCTCCACGCTGCCTCCTTGCGTACCCAGTCCGCATAGTGGGCGTTAGTGTTGAGCGATACTGCTCGATATCTAAAAATATCGGATCGGAATGGTATCACCGATATCACTAAATATCGTCGATATCCGATTCCAATACCGGAAGTCCAATGTAAGTCTATGGGAACAAAATATCGCAACAAAAAAAACCCTTTCTGTCGTTATAATCACAAAATATACACACATAGAATACATATATATCTATATATATATATACATGTCATTGTGACATATATATATACATATATTTATAGTTTATACACTTCTACATAGTAAAATAGAATCTGATTCAATTGCCGGGTAAAGCCGTGACATACCCCATAGAAGTCGACGGGCTCGGTGCCGAGTACCCCCAAAACCTCTGGCTCTGTGCGACTCAACTTGGGCGTCACGAACAGGATTCTGTAGCTCGCTATAAGCGAGTCCTGTGTGCCTGAATTGAACTGGTTTTGTGCTTGAGAATTGCTAAAATCATCAGAGAATGTATTTGCCATTTTTCCGCCATATCTGCATCACGACGAGGCACTGGTGAAGAAGAAGGGGGTGCTCTTCGTGGGTGTACACTCACTCAGTGGCGCGAAAACGATGGCCGACCACTCTAAATGGTACTGCAATGTAAGATCGTGCCCCACAGCTCTGGAGTTCCGCCTCCTCATCCTCCTCAGTGTGCGGAAACTAACACGAAGGTCCCGCCTCACTACAAAAGAGGGGCCCTCTCCAGATGCTAATGACACATGTGACTTGGCAGAGATGGCTAATGGACACGAGCAGAAGTGTGAAGGGATGGAGCAGTCAGAGCTCTCCCCCCACGGAAGCGACCCGATCGCCACGGAACCACCGTTGGGCACCCGGCCTGGAAACCCTCCTACGCTGCAAGAAGCGGAGGATACCCTAAGAGGCCTGGCCCGGCACCGGGAGGAGGTCGCCAGGATGGAAGCCAGCTGGCGTGCCCTAAAACTAAACTTGGAGCGGCGCCAATCCCTCTTACCTGAAGTGTCTGTACCGGAAGGTGAGGCACCCGTTCTAGTAGAGGAGTCCGTGCGGGCATCCCAGCCCTTGCAATGTGATCCGGTTGACGTTGTCGCAGTGGAGGCACCCGTTCCTGCAAAAAACTCTGCACCGGCAGCACCCCAGATCCGCTGTCTGCCCCCGTCGCTGAGACAGAAGAAGCGACACCCGTCCTCATGGAGGAGGCCGCGCAGGCACCAGAGGTCTACCTGTCTGTACCGGAGCCCCGACTGTCATCTGTTCCAGAGCCGGCTGCTTCCGCCACAGGTGAGCGCCGCCAGGACTGGGGGGCGCCAGGAGAGCTGCCGCAAACCGGACATCGTAAGCTGGCATTTGATGGTGGAGACATGGAGCAGCTGGTGGAGGAGAATTACCGGCATCAGGAGGAAGAGTGGAGACGTTGGGAGCGGGAAGCAGAGCGACAAAGGGAGCAGCGAGAATCCCAAAAGCTTCGGCAACGTCACCTGGAGAAGGACCGGGCAGATAAGGACCGGATGAGAAAAGATAAAGGAACCCTGTGGGAGCCGCGGCGTAAGGGTGCAGTACGGAGCTTTAAATTGAAAGGTGGTTGGGGCTTCATCCAGGAGCCTGGACTTTATTTAGAAGTGTTTGTGACCCGGCGGGACGTGGAGACTCACCTCCCAGAAGGACACCCGGGGAGGGATCTGTTGCCAGGAGACTTGGTGACTTACACCTGACACTGGGGTTACAATGGATGGTACGCCCTAAATGTTACCAGGTGCGACCCCTACTCCCCAGAGTGTCAGGAACCTGTGAGACCCTCGGAGCCTTCAGCCTCCCACATCCAGGCCTCTGCACAAGTGCCCACCCCACGCCGTAAATCTCCCCAGCCTCCCTCAGTGGTCTCCTCAGCAGTCCCAGCTATGGACATGATAACTATAGCTGGCCCGTACCCGGCGCCTGTTAGGCCCCCTGGGGTTCGTTCAGTCCGTGACATAGGGCTCCAGACCCGGAGGGAGATGAAAGAGGTGGCCACACAGACACAGATAGCGGGTCACGACTTGACTGTACAGGCCACACGACGTCATCAGGTCCTGGTGGTCCTTGGTGTCTCGGATGTTTGGCAAGCATCAGAAGAGTACCAGGTGGTACCTGGAACACCCCTGCCAAAGAATTATAAATAACCCGGACAGGGTCCCTGTATGTAAATAGTTAAATTGTTGATGTACCCGGATGGGTGAATGTTCATAAAAAAATTTTTTAATTTAATAAAAAAACACAACACAGTTTTCATTACTTTTATTACAGTCTCATCCTGCGACGCCATCGATCTCCTGTAAAAAAATGAAAAAAAAAAAAACAGCAGTATACCACCTGTCCGACGCAGTCCATAGTAACGAGTGTCCCACGACGATCCAGCTCTGCTACATCAGAATGACATCAGAGGCAGGCAGGCAGGCAGAGCCTGTCATCCCGGCGCAGCACAGCTGATTACCTGCTTCCCCGGCGGTGACGTCATCGGACTGGTTTACGGCCGGGATTACCCTGCAGTCACTGCAGTTATCGCGAAAAACTGCATGTGACCGCCAGGGAGAAGATAATGGCGGCCATCAAGCAGTCCAGGACGTGACCGCCGGCGATCTTCTGCCAGGTAAGTGCCGCTGACTCCTGACAGACCCGACCGACGGACACTCACAGTGACAGTGACAAATCCGATTCCGGTATCCGATATGACGAAAATATCGGTACTCAGAATCGAAAGCCTGATACAGCTAATATCGGCCGATACCCGATATTTGCAGTATCGTATCGCTCAACACTAGTGGGCGTCCCTCTGTTCCCATAGTTCTGGCCTCTCTTGGACTAGAACTATGAGCATCTCTACATTGATCAGCGTGGACATGATGGAGGAATCCTTGGAGGCGTTCTTCCTGCTTTTTTGTACTGGTCACCAGTCAAATTTGCATGCCAAAGCTTCCTCACAGCGCCTGATGCAATTTCCTATGACCTGGAGAAGTCTTGTGTATTTCTCGCAAGTCACACATGTGATCCGTGTGTAATCCATTTTTTTCTAGCACCCATAGACTTGCATTGGCGAGTCTCGGCCATAATACGGTGCAAATCGCAGCATGCTGCGATTTCTCTCGCACGTATAAACATGGCCAAGAAAAAAAATCGGATGATAGGAGCTGCCCCATAGATTAACATTGATCCGAGTGCAGTGCAATTTTTTCTCGCATTGCACTCATCCGTATTTCTAGCAAGTGTGACTCTGGCCTTACAAAGGCTCTCAGCAATATACTCCTTCATGGCTAGGCGCTCTTTGCCAGACAAATTAAACAGGAGAGCTTTAGGCAGTTTAGCCCCCGGAACTAAATCAATAGCGCAGTCAAAGGGCCTATGCGGTGGTAAAGCCTCGGCCTCACTTTCAGAAAACATGTCCTCAAAGTCCTTCAGGTACTCCGGAATACCCTCCAGACTAACAGATGACACAGAAACAGATTTTGCAGGTTCCACACAAAACACAGATTTATAGCCGGAATTGATACATTTATCATCCCACTTGATAACCTCCCCCATCTCCCAGTCAATGACTGGGTTATGGTGTTGCAGCCATGGCATAACCAGTACCAGTCCTGCAGGCAGATTGTCCAGAACAAAACATTTTAACTCCTCCTCATGGGAAGGACCAATAAGCAAAGAAAACACCTCAGAAACGTAAAGAATACCAGCTCAGGTGAGGGGAGATGAATCGATGGCCACAATTTTAAGTGGGGTCTTGAGCCTGACTATCCCTATCTTGAATTGGGAAACGACATGGGAGCTGACCAGGTTGAGGGACAAACCACTGTCCACCAAAGCTGTAGAAAAAAAATGACAATTGTCCACCAACAGTTCAACCTTTAGCAAAACCTTAGCACATGAGGAGAAAGGTACCTGAAGGTCTGGGCAGCTTCCTCAACCACCACCCAGACCTAGTCGTTCCAATGTCCGGATTCCCCGCAATAAAAACAGAGTTGCTTCTCGCGGCGGTTTCTTCTTTCCCTCTCTTTAAGCATTATGGCGCCAATCTCCATAGGTACGGGAGCGGCACCAACTTCTTTGCTGCTGGAGAATAATGGTGTTTCATATTACATGAACCCCCTAGCCCGTATCCTGTGATCCATGCATACAGCTGGGGTCATTGCGTCCTCCAAAGTGTCGGGCGGAGGATGAAGGGCCAGAGCGTCCTTAAGGCGTTCGGACAAGCCTCTCCAGAATAATCCCCGCAGGGCAGCATCATCCCAGGAGACCTCTTCAGCCCAACATCGGAACTCCAAACAGAACCACTCGGCCGGGTGCTTCCCCTGACACACATTTATCACCGTGTCCTCAGCCAAGCGAATCCTGTCCGCCTCATCATAGATACGACCCAGAGCTTCAAAAAAGGCATCCACAGTCAATCTCTCAGGGGTTGAGGGTGAAAGAGAGAAAGCCCAAGCTTGTGGGGCCTCCCTAAGAAGGGAAATGATGACCCCCACCCTATGAAACTCATCCCCAGAAGAACTTGGCCTCAGGGAAAAGAAGAGTTTACATCCCTCCCTGAAGGCTCTGAACTCTTTTTTGTCCCATGAAAAATTATCGGGTAGTTTTACCAGGACCTCAGGGGATACCAAACCAACATCCCTTCCCCTGGTAGGCAGATTCCCTGCAGAGACCACTCTTTGTGTGTAGCCCAGCTGCGCTTGGTGCCACATGTTACCCTGGAGGATGCACAGAAGGTAAACCCACAAATAAACCCGATATTCATTCCCACCTTCACATTTCCCTGGAGCCACCAGAGGGAGCCCTTGGAGAGTATGCTTATATATAAGGGTTGTGGAGACGATAGCAGTTAGTTAGTAGAGTAGTGTATTCCAGGCAGTCTAGTCACCTCAGACGAGCTGAGAGGGAGATTAGCCTGAGAGAGAGCTACTGAAAGCCTGAAGACTTCAGCGTATACTCAGTTTACAGTGTGGAGTCCAGTAGTAGTGGGAAAGATCGCCACTTAGCCTGGTCAAAGCTGAGTCAACTGAGAGTACCTTCAGTGAGTAAGCGTGCCGACGCTTGGAGAGCGGTGAAGAGAAGGAGAAACTGCCATCTACTGCTAGCGTGTGCTTATGTTAAAGGTTAGAGTAGGACGAAAGGCGAGTGGAAGAAAGAAGAGAGTGACAGAGGTTGAAACAGCATTGATCGCTTACCTCTACTCTGCACTACCGGACACCGGGTCCGAGCTTGCTAGCATCTACACGACTAGTAGGAGATACCGGAGACCCTGCTGAACTACAGGTCGCAAGGGCCCAGCAGTGCTGATACGTAACCGGGGTCAGGAAGAACAGGAGTCTGGTCAGTGCAACCATTAGAGACTGAGTTCTATCCAAGAGAAGGCTCCACCACAAAGTCAGCCGGGCGTAGCTGAAAAGACAGAGTTAGACTTTGTTCTATACGGGTCAGAAACTCACACACAACAGAAGTAAGTAGGCCCTACACCTACTCAGTGGGATTACTGGACATGCATCCTCCACCCTGACAGCTTCTCGGGACGTGCCTGCATCTACCATCAGTAAAGGTACAGAAAGAGACTTTCTTGTGTGTGTCTGCCTTATTGCTCCTGCACCCCTACACCGCCATATACCCTGAGGGATCAGTCTTGCCTGTGGAAGACTTAACACCTTGCTGCCCAGTAACAACCCCTCAGAGGATCTACCCTGCAGCGCTGGTCACCCTGACCAGGAACCACAGGTGGCTTCACGAACATTTCTACAAACCTATAATCCCCTGTAAATATTCCCCTTTTAGTGATCGCCCAGGGCAACGGACCGAGCTGCGCTACCCGTGACATCCCCCATTGAAGTGAACAGGCTCGGTGCCGATTACCCCACAGGCCCTGGCTGTGCGACTCATTTTTGGCGTAACGAACAGGATCCGAAGCTCGCTATATGTGAGTCCTGTGTGCCTGAATGGACTGTTTTTGTGCAAAAGACTGTGTTGCTGTTTTTGTGATTTTTGGCACCATTTGCCGCCATTTTGCGCCATATTCGCGCCCTGAGGCGCTGGTGAAGAAGGAGGGAGTGTATTCGTGGGCGTACCCCCCCCGTGGCGCGAAAGTTATGGCCGCCCTATCCAAGTGCTTCTACAATGTCAGAGCATGCCCCACTGCAAGAGAGATCCGCCTCCTCTTCATCCTCAGTGCAAGGAAGAGAAAGCGAAAGTCCCACCTCCACGAAAAAGACCAGAGTGTTCCAGATGGGAAGTACAGTCTGGCCTGGAGTGAGATGGCGGAAGGACAGGAGTCACTGTGTGGGGGAATGGCGGTGCGCAGACCCCGTTCCCCTGAAGTGGTGCAACCTGTGCTCGAACCTTCCCCAGGTCGGGAGGACGAAGAAATGATATATCGTGTGGAGGAGGTGGATGCGGCGCTGCGGGATCTGGCCCGACACCGCGCAGAGATGGAGGTGATGGAGCGGAGCTGGCGTGCCCTGAAACTGCGGCGGCAGTGGGACCGGCTGCTCTCCCCCCTGGATGCGCAACCGTCACCCGCGCCACCACTGCAACCAGCGACTGAAGAGGAACCGGAGGCCGGCCCCAAAAGAGCTGTACCTGACCCCGCCGAGGCCACGGCGGGAGGAGAGGAGGCTGAGGAGGCCTTGCCCGGACTGGAACGCCAGCCAGGCCTGGAACCAGAGGCCGCAGCGGTAGCAGCGGAATGCAGTCCCCCGGTAGGGACGACGGAAGGAATCCTGCCCGATGCGATGGAGATCGACTGGGAGGAAATGGAGCTCTTGGACAACGTGGAGTACGCCGCCCAGAAGGAGAACGAATGGAGACGCCGTGAACAGGAGGAGCGGCAGCAGCGGGAGCAGCGGCTTCGCCAGAGGTACCGGGAGCAGGATCTTGCCGATAAGGAGATCGTCCGGCGAGACAAAGGTACGCTCCGGGAACCGTGGCGCCAGGGGCAATAGGAGACTTCAAACTCCAGGGAGGCTGGGGTTTCATCCATGAGCCCGGTCTATACCAGGAGGTGTTTGTTAACCGCAGGGATGTGGAGTCTCACCTGCCGGAGGGGCACCCGGGCAGGGATCTGTTGATTGTGGATGGAGTCTCCTACACGCGGCATTGGGGACTTAAGGGGTGGTATGCCCTGAACGTCTCCAGAGTCAGCGACCCGGTCCCTGAAGCCGGAAATGCACCCCGTGTCTCTGTGTCCCAGGCCCCAGCCACACCGGCGCCAGTCCGCGCACCTGCGTCTTATTCTGCAATGCTGCAGAGCGCAGCGGCTGCTAGTGCGCCCTCTACTGAGCCAGTCCGCGCACCTGCGTCACACTTGGAAACGCTGCAGAGCGCAGTGATTGCAAAAGCGTCCCCTGCTGAGCCAAGCCTGTGCGAACTGCAGAGCCTAAACTTAGGAGAGGCACCTGTCAGGCCTCCAGGAAGCCGCAGAATAAAGATAGAAAAGAGAACTGTGGCTACCCAGACACCGGTAGCAGGACATGACTTTATGGTGATGCGATTCAGAACGCACAGTGTGCTTCCAGCCCCAGGTATGGAAGATGCTGCCATGTTCGCTGAAGACCAGTAGGACCCGGACAGGGTTTACTGCACTGTAAAAAGTTATGTTTGGAAATTGCACTTTATTGTAAAAATGTTTACATGATTAATGCTTGAAGTATTGTTCCCCAGTTGGGTAATGTGTTTTCTCATGTCTATAATGTGGACTGCGTGGCTGAGGACTTTGCCAGCTCAAAAACTTTTAATGTAAATAGTTGGCACTCGGTGCCCCATCTTGGTTTTACGTAAACCGTACCTACTTCTGAAGCAAAACCCGTGTGGTGTGGCCTAGCGTGAGGTCTGCAGAAGAGAAGTCCTGCAGCCCACCCAGGACCGCCGTGTCCTCCACAAGAATCTTGTATATATTTGCACTTAAAAGTATTTGATATTTTCTATTTGTATTTATTGCAACGTTCAAAGTGTCCTTACCTCCCGCAAGGGATGAGTTATTGTTTATTGTTGATGTTATAAAAATTATTTCTTTTTCAGCCCGGGAATGCTGATGATAACTAGGGGGGGATGTGTAGCCCAGCTGCGCTTGGTGCCACATGTTACCCTGGAGGATGCACAGAAGGTAAACCCACAAATAAACCCGATATTCATTCACACCTTCACATTTCCCTGGAGCCACCAGAGGGAGCCCTTGGAGAGTATGCTTATATATAAGGGTTGTGGAGACGATAGCAGTTAGTTAGTAGAGTAGTGTATACCAGGCAGTCTAGTCACCTCAGACGAGCTGAGAGGGAGATTAGCCTGAGAGAGAGTTACTGAAAGCCTGAAGACTTCAGCGTATACTCAGTTTACAGTGTGGAGTCCAGTAGTAGTGGGAAAGATCGCCACTTAGCCTGGTCAAAGCTGAGTCAACTGAGAGTACCTTCAGTGAGTAAGCGTGCCGACGCTTGGAGAGCGGTGAAGAGAAGGAGAAACTGCCATCTACTGCTAGCGTGTGCTTATGTTAAAGGTTAGAGTAGGACGAAAGGCGAGTGGAAGAAAGAAGAGAGTGACAGAGGTTGAAACAGCATTGATCGCTTACCTCTACTCTGCACTACCGGACACCGGGTCCGAGCTTGCTAGCATCTACACGACTAGTAGGAGATACCGGAGACCCTGCTGAACTACAGGTCGCAGGGGCCCAGCAGTGCTGATACGTAACCGGGGTCAGGAAGAACAGGAGTCTGGTCAGCGCAACCGAGACTGAGTTCTATCCAAGAGAAGGCTCCACCACAAAGTCAGCCGGGCGTAGCTGAAAAGACAGAGTTAGACTTTGTTCTATACAGGTCAGAAACTCACACACATACAGGAGTACGGAGGCCCTACACCTACTCAGTGGGATTACTGGACGTGCATCCTCCACCCTGACAGCTTCCCGGGACGTGCCTGCATCTACCATCAGTAAAGGTACAGAAAGAGACTTTCTTGTGTGTGTCTGCCTTATTGCTCCTGCACCCCTACACCGCCATATACCCTGAGGGATCAGTCTTGCCTGTGGAAGACTTAACACCTTGCTGCCCAGTAACAACCCCTCAGAGGATCTACCCTGCAGTGCTGGTCACCCTGACCAGGAACCACAGGTGGCGTCACGAACATTTCTACAAACCTATAATCCCCTGTAAATATTCCCCTTTTAGTGATCGCCCAGGGCAACGGACCGAGCTGCGCTACCCGTGATATCCCCCATTGAAGTGAACGGGCTCGGTGCCGAGTACCCCACAGGCCCTGGCTGTGCGACTCACTTGTACAGTATCAACCAGCTGCTGCTGGGTATGGGCCATGGTGCGATTCTCCACATTCAACTTTTGAAACATCTGAGTCAGGTGTTTTACCTGCTCAGATAATGCCTGCATAAGGTCCATGACTCTCTAATCACTCCTCCAGGAAAGTCAAGCCCCGAAAAAAAAAATATTGTGTGTTGGTTATAATATCAGGACCTGCCAGGCAAACACTCACTAGGGGTCTCAGCGGTCCGAGCATGCAGGAGAACAGAGCCACAGATGTCGCAGGACAGATGGCGGCTCCCAAGCTGTCCAGGAACGGAGGGCAGTGACCGCGGTGCTGCAATGCAGGCAGAGAAACCGGGGAAGTGAGGAGAAGGCAGAAACAGGACATGCGATCACCTGACCGCTGGTCACAAGGGAAGGGGGTGGGGCCTAATGCAACACTGCAGAAGGAGACAGTGGAGCACACAGTAAATACCAGAGGTTTGGTGGAGAATGGAATAGGAGCATATAGAGAGGGAAGGGCACTAGGGAAGAATGGTTAGGGCAAGCCGAGGTCAGAGGAACCGGAGAAGATGAGGAAGTGCTGAATCAGAAGACAAGTAGACAAACCCTAAGACAAAGCCGAAGTCAGAAACCAGAGAAGCAGATGAGGTACAGAATCAGTAGGCAAAATCACAACAGGGAACAAACCAAGTCAAAACCAAGCATACGGAAGAGGATTCAGGCACAAGGCACAGACACACGGGGGTTGATGTACTCAGCCGAGGGCAAAAGTATAACCGACAAAGGATGGCCCCACAATGAGGCTATAAAAAGCCTTAGGCCTCTTTCACACATCCATTTTTTGACTTCAGGCGCGATCCGGCGTGTTGTTAAAAAAACGGATCCGGTACCGGATGCGTTTTTTTAGCATTGACTTTCATTAGCGCCAGATCGCACCTGATGTCATTGCGTTGCATCCATTTTTGTCCGGATCCGGCGGAAATGTACATTCCGGCGGCCGGACAAAACGGTGACTGCAACGTTTTTACTTTTTTCCGGAGCCACCTGATAGTGCCTGAATCGGCGCATCAGGCGGCCGGAAATAATAGAAGTTTATGGAACCGGACCAGTCTTTTGTGGAATCCGACAAAAGACTGATCCGGATTCTGGAAATCAGGACTACTACTACTACTACTACTACTACTACTACTACTACTCGGTCCGGACATGCGTACTTGCATTTTCTGGCTGCAAAACTTCTTTTTCCGGGTTCAAAAGTTCAGGTCGGATCCAGCAAAAAAACTGATCCGTTGCATCAGTTATTTCATTTCAGCGCCGGATCCGTCCCTTCAGGTATTCGACAGATTATGCCTAACACAAAAAACGGATGTGTGAAAGAGGCCTTAGAGAAACCAAAAGGAGGCAATCCGGGTTAACCCTTAACACCCCCAACCAACTCCCAGCAAACCATGACAGAGGCCACACACACTACTGAGCATCATTTTGATTTGTTTTAAGGACATTACAATACACTTCAATTTTGTGGGTGACTCCAAATCCAGGCTGCCATTGGTTAATAAATTTGATTTCCATTGATGATTTTTTGTGTGATTTTGTTGTCAGCACATTCAACTTCGTACAGAAAAAAGTATTCAATGAGAATATTTCATTCATTCAGATCTAGGATGTGTTATTTTGAGTGTTCACTTTATTTATTTGAGCAGTGTATATATATATATATATATATATATATATATTTCACAGGTCGGAGCCGGAATAAAATCAGCGCCATCAATACATATGCCCTGCCAGTTATCAGTTACCCTGCTGGCATAGTGTGCTGGCCTAAAGAAGAGATGGAAGCTGCAGATGTGCAGATGTAAACCAGACACAAAAAAACAAATAGCCTAAAATAAATTAAATTAAAACATTTTTTTTAAAAAAATGCATGAAGGTAGTAATAATTATACAGGTATTTAGTAAACATAATGTGCAGATGTTAAGACACGAAAGCTCCTCGCAATGCATGGAGGTCTCCACCCTAAGTCTAGCACCCAAAGATTGTATACCAACAGAAAGGAGGGTGGTGAAGGCTTGATAAGCATCCAAGCCACCATCACGGATGAAGCAAGGAGTATCCAGGAATACATCAGAAGAATGGTGCCAAAAGATGAGATTCTGAGAGAAAGCCTAAGGCAGCAACAACAACAGATCTGGAAGGAAGATCAGGAACATGAAGCGCCATGGCAAGACAAGCCTCTGCATGGGATGTACCATCGACAGATAATGGAGGTGACTGACATGGAGAAATCCTACCAATGGCTGGAGAAAGCTGGACTCCAAAACAGCACAGAGTTTCATAGCGGCACAAATCATAGCGGCACAAGAGCAAGCACTAAGTACCAGATCCATAGAAGCAGGAATATACCACATAAGACAAGACCCAAGGTGCAGACTATGCAAAAAAACCTCAGAAATAGTCCAACGCATTGTGGCATGATGCAAAGTGCAAGCAGGAACAGCATATGCCGAACGTCACAACAAAGTAGCGGGAATTGTATACAGGAACATCTGCACAGCATATGGGCTAAGTCCCCCTAAGTCCAGGTGGGAGACACCAGAAAAAGTAGTGGAGAATGAAAGGGCTAAAATCCTGTGGGACTTCAAGATCCAGATGGATAAGTAGGTGTTGGCTAACCAACCAGACAATGTCATAGTAGACAAGGATCAGAAGACAGCAATGATAATAGATGTGGCAGGGCCAAGTGACAGCAATATCAGAAAGAAGGAATATGAGAAGCTGTAGAAATACCAGGGCCTCAAAGGAGAACTGGAGAAGATGTGGAAGGTGAAGGCAACAGTGATTCCAGTGGTGATAGGAACACTTGGATCAGTGACCCCAAAGTTGGAAGAATGGCTACAACAGATCCCAGGAGCAACATCTGAACTCTCTGTCCAGAAAAGTGTAATGCTGGGAACAGCTAAGATCCTGTGCAGAACTCTCAAACTCCCAGACCAAGGCCTCTGGTAGAGGACCTGAGAATGAGAAAGGACAACAAATACCACCCCCAGTGGGGGTGAGAAGGAAGTTTTTTTAAAAAATTTCTATATATATATATATATATTATATATATGTATATATATAATTACATAGTCTCTGCTCATCATGTATATTACTCTCCCATATTACACAGTGCCCTCCCTATACAGCCCTGTTCCTTACATATTGGATTTTCTTGCTATCAATAGCTCCTTGTTCTTTATTTTAAGGCATCCTCTCTTGTTAGATATAAATTGAAATGACCGGTGATGGAACATGGTTAAGCTTCTTTTCTGATGGAGAAGCTGATGGACTGGTATTCTGGTCAGATGCTGCTCCATCAGCAGTCATTTTATATTTGACATATAGTAGTAAATAGAGGGCACAGCGAATAAGAAAAATAATAACAACAGAGAATGCTACATAATAAGGGATTGACCCATACATAACTAGAGAGGATGAAGCATAACAAGAGACGCCCCTTCTAGAAATAATGTCCTCATACTGAGCCGGATAATTCCAGTAATTCTGGCTCTTTGACTATCTCTTCCCACTTGCACTGTGGTGGTGGAAAGTGGGGTTAATATTTGTTAGGTTGATGTCAACTATTTTATGGTCACTGACATCAAGCCCACAAGTTAGTAATGGAGAGGTGTCTATAAGATGTCTATCCATAACTAACCTCATAGTCAGATTGTAATAAAACGCACATTCAGAAAAATAGTCCGTTTTAATTTTTTATTTAAAAATAAAAACAAATTTATACTCAAATTACAACCCATTCCATTGAAGCTCTCATCCCCTGTAAAAAAAAGAAAATAGTAAACAAATGTAATGCTCACCTAATGCTCATTCCATTGAAACCCTGGTCTCCTGTAAAAAAGCAACCATATCCCTCACTTGTCTGAGATTCTGTCCCATGCTGTAATCCATGTCTGCGATAAGTGGTTTTCAACCTGGATGGTGCCAAGATGCGACTGTCCAGGCTGAAGACCACAGGAGATGAGCTGCTGCAAGAGCAGCTCAGTGACTAGAGGTGACCTCATAGAGGTTGCCACAGGTCACTTTGGCTGCGTTCCCAGCTCACTTCAGTGTGAGCTATGCCGATGAACTGCGGTGACCTCAGTGAGATCACCGCTAGCACCGTTAGAAACAGTATCACAGTACAGCGTTGAGTTCAGTGGGTTCACCACAGTTCACAGTGAGAATTTTTTTATCGTGATGTTCTATGAACTCACTGAGCTCAACACTTCATCCTGAGACTTTTCTCATGGTGTTAGTGGTTATCTCATTGAGGTCGACGCAGCTCATTGGCCCGGCTCACAGTGAAGTGTGTTGGGAATGCAGCCTCAGTGACCTGTGGTTACCTTGATGATGTCACTGCTTGTCACTGACCCTGCGCTCGCAAATGGCATAGGCTCAAATTCGCAAAATGCAAATGGTTTAGGCTCACAAAGCAGGAGAAAGCTATGAGAAGAGAGCAAACCAGTTTCAAGTTTACTCAGTTCAAAATGTAATTAAGAAATGGCAATTAAAAGGAACAGTGGAGGTCAAGATAAGGTCTGGAAGACCAAACAAAATTTCTGCTTGTAAGCTTGCTAGAGAGGCAAATCAGAACCCCTGCTTGACTGCAAAAGACCTTCAGAAAGATTTAGCTGACTCAGGAGTTGTGGTAGATTGTTCTACTGTTTAGAGACAGTTCCAGATATATGGCCTTCATAAAAGACTCATCAGAAGAAAACTTCTACTGCATCATTACCATAAAATTCAGCATCAGAAGTAGGCAAAAGAAAATCTATAGAAGCCTGATGCATTTTGGAAACAATTCCTGTAGACCAATGAGACTGAAATAGAACCTTTGAATGATCAAAGGTATGTGTGGTGAAAAAAGAGCACAGAATTTCAGGAAAAGAATATCTCGCCAACCTTTAAGCTTGAGGGTGAATCAATCATGTTTTGCGGTCGTGTTGCAGTCAATGGCACGGGGAACATTTCATGGGTAGAGTGAGGAAAGGATTCAATGAAATTTCAACAAGTTCTTGATATAAACATAACACCATCTGTAAAAAAGCTGAAGTTGAAAAGAGGACGTCTTCTACAAATGGATAATGATCCTAAACACATCAAAATCCACAATAGACTACCTCAAAAGGCGCAAACTGAAGGTTTCACAATGGCCCTCACAGTCCCCTGATCTGAACATCGTTGAAATCTGTGTCTAGACCTCAAAATAGCATTGCATGCAAGAAGACCCAGGAATCTCATTGAACTGGAAGAATTTTCCAAGGAAGAATGGGTGAAAATCCCTCAAACAAGAACTGAAAGACTGTTGTCTGGCTATAAAAAGCATTTACAATCTGTGATACTTTCAAAAGGGGGTACTACTAACTACTTCCCATGCAGGGTGCCCAAACGTTTGCACCTACTCATTATCCTTTTTGTAATTTTTAAAATGTATAATATGAAAAAAAAAATATTTTGTTTAAATACAAAATAAAAAAGTGTTATCTTTAACTTTAGGCCTTTTAGAGATTATGCAATCTTCAACTAGCTTAACTGTTCACAATAACAGTAATTTTGACCAGGGGTGTCCAAACTTTTACATGCCACTGTATGCCTGAATCTAGGCATTAGCTTTTGGACATCCTATTTACTAATAATAATAATAATCTTTATTTTTATATAGCACTAACATATTCCGCAGCGCTTTACAGTTTGCACACATTATCGTCGCTGTCCCCGATGGGGCTCACAATCTAGATTCCCTATCAGTATGTTTTTGGAGTGTGGGAGGAAACCGGAGTACCCGGAGGAAACCCACGCAAACACGGGGAGAACATACAAACTCCTTGCAGATGTTGTCCTAGGTGGGATTCGAACCCAGGACTCCAGCGCTGCAAGGCTGTAGTGCTATCCACTGAGCCACCGTGCTGCCCTTACTACTGACTGTAAAAAGTTTAAATAATATAGCAAGCCTAATTAAAGAAAAAGAAAATTTGATTAGAATGTATGTCCATTTTTATTATTTTTTCTTATTTCCCTTTAAACAAGACAATTTTGTTTTCTATTTATCATCTATTTCAGCTATAAATGCAATAATTAAGATTTACACTAGAGGGAGACAAACATCACCATTCAAACTGAGACTACAAGGCGTCAACAAGCATTAGCTGCTGTTCAACTACAGTACAGTGGCAGCAAGGAATGCAATTATGTCTAATCATTAACAACTCTAATACTTGTAGGAAAAGGACAGTTTTATTATTATTTTGCTATTATAAGATGTAACACATTCTGCAGCTGTTTCAAGACATCTTAGACTATGTTAGGTGATGTACACAAACATAGGTAAGCGTATTAGAGGAATAAAATGTAACTTTTAATGGTCTATTAAAACAGTTTAAATATACAAATGTTTCATATAAAATACCTGAGCAGTCCATAAATAAGCTGGGTATCAAAGTAAAAAGGTCATAAAGAACTCTACAGACTTTTAAATCATCACTACTAGCAACTTCAGCAGATATGCCAAATACGTAACCAAACAGACGATCCTGTAAAATCCAAAGTATTAGCTATTAAGTTGCACTATATTGTAAGTGTTGGTAGTAAGAAGATATAACATAGGTCAAATGTTAAATAATACCAAAAAATGGACTCTTATACTCTCGCATTCCTAACCACCAGGAAAGCCACTAGTAACCACATACCGAATTGTATAGGTTTTTGGTGCAAGAGTGCTACTAAGAAATCCAAGAATAAAACTAATACTGAGCCATAGAGTATATGTAATAGGAACCCAGCTGTACATTAAATCAGTCTCAGTAATCTCTTAATTTTAGTGTAGGGACTCGCAAGTGTGAGGACCCTTGACGTGGGTTGTGAGCTTGTGTATTTTGGCCAAAATATTGACAAATCCCTCTTGTAATGTATTTATTGTATACATTATTTTTCATTTTATATTACACAATTTTTCATTTCTTGCAGGATGCCTCCTGGCCTTTTAGTGTTGGTTGGGTGAACTGGGGTGTCTGTCTTTGTGGGGTGCACTTATAGAGTGCTGGACAGCCCACCTGATCTAATAGTGTGGGCGTCATTAATAGGCTGTAAGCCAGACACTGTGCATCACATGTACCTGTGTGACTTGCGTCCTACGCAAGCCCCATTTCTGTGCATTTTTAGTAGAATTGGTAGGTTTGTGAGTGGCTGTTTTTATCAGTATTTTGCACCTGTGCTGCCCCAGCCTTTATCATGGAGGTTAGGCCCGGCCACAAAGGTAGTGTTAAATTATTTTTTAGGCACACAGCTTGTACAGAAACAGCTGCAGATTGCACAGAGGCACTTGGGCACAGTACCCTCACAGAAGCTGATAACAAGTTTTACCCACAGAGTATGTTTCCACATTTATGTCACTGAAGCCGATAACAAATTTCACCAAAGAGTATGAGGCAGAGTACCCCCACAGCTCTAAAATGTCAGCTCCAGTAGCGTACTTTACAAATGCCGCTGTGGAAAAGCTTGCAGTGTGATCTTGAATCAAGCTGTTGGTTCACAGTGAGGTTTGCTACCTCCAGTCCATTTAAAAATTTCCCCCACAGAGCATGTTTCTACATTTCCCCCCA
This sequence comes from Oophaga sylvatica, assembly GCA_033576555.1. NCBI lineage: Eukaryota > Metazoa > Chordata > Amphibia > Anura > Dendrobatidae > Oophaga > Oophaga sylvatica. The sequence goes on along the minus strand of JARQOD010000001.1, from coordinate 133,976,919 downwards.
CAGAGGCTGATAACAAATTTCACGCCCAGACAATGGGACAGAGTATCCCCACAGGCAGCATTGCAGAGTACACAAAGCGGCTTTTGGCACAGTACTCCCACAGATATGGGTTAAAGAATACACACTGTGGCTTTTGGCACATTATTATCACAGACATGGTTGCCTAAGAGTATAAAATTATATATTTACACACACACATCACTCCCACTGACACAGTTTAAAATAATAAAAACTTTTGGTTAGGCAGGGTACAATTACAGACACGGGTGTAGAGTACACATAGAGAGTGTTTTTGTAAACCTGTGCACATGCAAACCCTAATACTGTCCCTCACAACAGCTGCATCCTGTCCCTGCGCTAAGCGGACCAGAAATAAAAAATAAGAATCTTTAACCAGAAGGAGCAGGTGGAGGTGAGGGTATAGGTGGAAGAGGCAGGGCAGCATGGTGGCTCAGTGATTAGCACTGCAGATTTGCAGCGCTGGAGTTTGTGTGTTCTCCCCCTCATGTGTGCGTGGGTTTCCTTTGGGTACTCTTGTTTCCTCACACAGTTCAAAGGCATACTGATAAGGAAATTAGATTGTGGGCCCCAATGATGACATTGCCGATATTGTCTGTATAGCTGTCACGATCCATTTTTGGATCTGTGGCAGATCTGGCTTCTCAGATTAAAACTTTTTTCCTTTCAGGCCATCGGGAGTTAATATCAGTTTTTTCCCCACTGGCCTTCTGGTGTAATTGCATTGTGTTAGAGTAATCTGCAGTGACCTAGCTGGTGACAGGAGCTTCCTGGGTACAGTGGTGCTTCAGCTGAATACATTGATCTGGTGTCTTTATCCTGCTGTGCGGTGCTTTGCAGCAGAAAGCTACTGTAAGTGTTGTATTTTTGTAACCCCGTCTCTTTGGTGTCTGTCTTTCCATTCCTTTTGTTGTATTAATGCAGCGGTGGGACCAGTGATCTCACCTGCCAGTTCCCTACTTAGGATAAGAGCAGGGCAAGTGAGGGATTAGGTATCCTGCTAGGCAACAGGGTGAAAGAACCTGTATAGGGACGATAGTGAGATCAGGGCACATCCTTAGGTGAATGCAGGAGGTGTTCCATTCCCCCGTTCCCTATCATCAGGTCCCACCGTTGTTATTGTTTCCCTGGTGTTCACTTGTGTGTTGTTCCGTCCGCTGACCGACCACCGTTGGGTCGCGTCACGCTGGGTCAGTCACTTCCTGACAATAGCGCTGTGCAAATAATGGTGCTATATAACTGATTATAATATATGTATATATATAATTATTTAAGAATCAAGGGAGAAGTAATCAAGTACTGTTTATTTTTTATTTTTTAAATGTAACTCACTTAAAACAACCTACAATTTACAAAACTAAAACTAGATATCTAGAATCACGAGGCATAGGTTCAAGTGGAGGAAGAGGTGGACGTGTGGGTATGGGTTGAAGAGGCAAGGGAGGACTAATCCAGCACTACTTTTTGTATTTCTTTTACTCTTTTTTCATTTTTTTTTAAATTTAAAAAAAAATGTAACTCACTTAAAACAACCTAGAATTGGTAAGGTGCATGCTGGTGACTGGCAAGGCAGAAGAGACAGACAAGCAGCAGGGTGAGAATGACAAAAATGCGCCTACACTGCCCGCACTTTCATCAGTAGCTCCGATGTGTGAGTAGTTTTCAGGAAGCTCTGCACCACCAAATTTAGCACATGCACTAGGCAAGGGATGTGCATCAGATCGGCTAGGGCTAGAGCTGTTATGAGATTTTGCCCGTTATTGCACACCACCAGGCCGGGCTTGAGGTTCATCGGCACCCACGCTCATCTGTCTGCTGTTTGATCCCAGTCCACAACTCTTGCGCGTTTTAGGATTTGTCCCCCAAACAGAGGAGTTTAAGAACAGCCTGTTTCCCCCTGGCTGTGCTCAAGTTTGTGGTGCAAGTCTTCCTGTGGTGAAAGAAGAAGAGTAGGAGGAGGAGGTAACCTAGACAGATAAAATGTCCAGCAATACCAGATGGTGGTAGGACATAAGCTAGAACGACTTCCGCATCTGTTCCAGCTGCCACCTGATTTAACCAGTGTGCAGTTAGGGAGATATAATGTTCCTGGCTGTGCTTATTGGTCCATATATCAGTGGTTATATGAACATTGCTGTTGATAGCGCTGCGCAGTGCACACTTGATTTGGTTTGGAACATGTTTATGCAGGGCAGGGATGGCCCACATGGAAAAGTAGTGGTGGCTGGAAACAACATACTGCGGGACAGTTACCGACATCAGTTTTTTAAAACTGTCTGTGTACATAAGCAGGAATGGCAGCATTTCAAAGGAAAGTAACTTGGAAATGCTGTCATTCAGGACCATGGCTCCTGGGTGGCTAGAGGTTATCGCCTCTTTCTCTCAAGAATTTGGGGAATGGAAAGCTGAACACTACCATGGGACTGTGTGGAGATGCTCGGTGACACCGGTCATGGTGGTGATGCGTCACATCCTCTCTTAGAAGGGAGGCAGGTGATCCTGTTGATCTTGAGTGGGAAGAAGATGCCGAGACCATATCAGAAGAGGGAGCAGGAGAAAGTACAGATATTTCATGCTTTTTAAGGTGTGTACTCCACTGCACCTCGTGCCTGGAATTCAGATGACTCGTCATACAGGTGATGCTCAGGTTCAGAACATTTATGCCTCACTTCAAGGTTTGACGACACAGAATGCAAACCACCTGCCGCTTGTCGGCAGCACATTCCCTGAAGAAATGCCTTGCCAGGGAGCTTTTTTGAGCTGTTTTTGGTATACTTTTTTCAGAGGTGCGGTGGACAGTAGCAGCTGACGTACTGGCTAGGGACTGCCCGTTGTGCATTTGCACCCTGTTCCCACTTTTGCTGTTCTGCTGTGACAGGATGACCAGCTCCTCTTCCTCCAAACTGCGCACATCACTAGGATGGCCTCTGCTCCATGTGGGGTCTAGGACCTCATCATACTCCACATCATCTTCCATCAACTCCTTAACACTTCCTTCCTTGTCGGTCTAAACACTGCAGAAAGACATTGCAGTTATCAAATGAGTTATCAAAGGACGCACCAGAGGAAGGTCTTGTATTTGGACTCGTAGCAGATGCAGATCGACCATGTACTCTCCTTGCATCAGCTACACCACCACCATGATCAGCAACTACATGAGTACCACCACAGCCACGTCCATTATTTGTTGATCTCTTCATTTTTGGAAGTTAATTTTCTAAACAATACTTTCAAAGAGATGGTAGCAGAGGAGATTTATTTATTTGCTACAGTACTAGAAAAAATACAGCGTTCCTGAAAAATTATTTATTTGACCTAGAAATGACAAATAGATGGCTGATGCCAATTATTTATTTCTCAGACTACAAGATAACACACACCAGTCCAGAGAAATTATTTTTTGGGCCTAGAAATGGCAACTAGACGGCTGATGCGATAAATTGAATTGCAAAACTACTAGAAAACACACACTGATCCTGAAAAATTATTTATTTGGCCTACTAATAGCCATAAGATGGCTGATGCCACTTATTTATTGCTCAGACTACTAGAAAATACACATTGTTCCTGAAAAAATATTTCTTTGACCTAGAAATGGCAAATAGATGGCTGATGCCAATTATTTATTTCTCATACTACAAGATAACACACACCAGTCCAGAGAAATTATTTTTTGGCCTAGAAATGGCAACTAGACGGCTGATGCGATAAATTGATTTGCAAAACTACTAGAAAACACACACCGATCCTGAAAAATTATTTATTTGGCCTACTAATAGCAATGAGATGGCTGATGCCACTTATTTATTGCTCAGACTACTAGAAAACACACATTGTTCCTGAAAAATTATTTCTTTGACCTAGAAATGGCAAATAGATGGCTGATGCCAATTATTTATTTCTCAGACTACAAGATAACACACCAGTCCAGAGAAATTATTTTTTGGGCCTAGAAATGGCAACTAGACGGCTGATGTGATAAATTGATTTGCAAAACTACTAGAAAACACACACCGATCCTGAAAAATTATTTATTTGGCCTACTAATAGCAATGAGATGGCTGATGCCACTTATTTATTGCTCAGACTACTAGAAAATACACATTGTTCCTGAAAAATTATTTATTTGGCCTACTAATGGCAATGAGATGGCTGACGCCAATTGTTTATTTTTCAGACTACTTAAAAACACACACCGTTCCTGAAAAATTATTTATTTGACCTACTAATGGCAATGAGATGGTTAATGCAAATTATTTGTTTTTCAGACTACTAGAAAACACACACCATTGCTGAAAAATTATTTTTTGGGCCTAGAAATGGCAAAGGGAGGCCTGATGCCAATTGTTTATTTCCAAGACTACTAAAAAACACACACCAGTCCAGGAAAAATTATTTCTTTGGCCTATAATTTTCAACGAGACAGTTGAGTGATGACAATTATTTTTTCTCCAGGTTACTAGAAAACACACAAATTATTAATTTGGCCTGCTAATGACAATGAGGCGGCTGATGCCAATTATTTATTTCTTAGACTGCTGGAAAATGCACAGTGGCTTAAAGTAACCGTACTCCCACAGGTGGAGGTTGCTGAACACACACAGTGGCTTAAAGGACAATACTCCCACAGGCAATGGGTGCAGAGTACGCATGGCTGCTTAAAGAACAATATTCCCACACACAGGGGGGTGCAGAGTACACACAGCAGCTTTTAGTACAATACTATCAAAGATATGGGTTGAAGAGTACACACAGGGATTTTTTTGTAGCGTACGCAGTAACTATCTGTCCCTCACTACAGCTGCATCCTATCCCTACACTAATGAGAGCGTAATGTTGTCAGCACTCATAATCTGGCCTTTATACAATAAATACTTGGCATGACTGTGCCCACAATCTAAAAGCTTCAACAAGCTTTATTAGTCTAGCGAACCCGAACAGGAATACGGACTAGCAAAAAAAGTTTGTGTTCAGGGTTCGGTACAGGAGACTAGGTGTCCGATACGGACCCCGAACTTTTCAAGTTCGGGTTCTCCCATCCCTAATCAGGGTCACTGTATGTCTATTAGAGTAGTGAGGTAATTGTCCTTAACTGCATATAAGAACTTGCAGCTTTTAGCACAACCAGAAGATTCTATGTCCCATTGAATGTCTGGATAATTAAAATGCTGTGAATTTGTTAGAAATGAATTCTGAGCAGAAGCTCCCTCTGGTGGTTACAAACAGTACTGAACCATTCAATGAGGATTGGCAATCAGGAGTTACAGACTGGTCTTATATAAGGGAGGTTCCCTCCCATCATGGTTGCCAGTGATCAATTGTTCTTGTCTCAACTGTGGTTCCTGGTTCACTTGGAAGCTTGCTGAGTCTTGCCTGCATCTTCTGCTATCAGATAAGATATTTTCTGCTTTTATTTTTGTGCTTGCTTTTTGCATTGTTCCCTGCACTTCTGTGGAGGTCAGCCAGGTCCCCTCCGGGGGCTTGTGCTCCTCTCAGTTTATCTGAGCCACTGTTATTTGTTCATTTGCCTTTTCCAGTTTTTTCAGTGGCTGCGGCTTAGTTTTGTGACACCAGAGAACTAATTTAAGTGGTAGAGGTCGTGTGATCTCAGGTGTTTTTGCAATTAGTAGAGTTGGTATTTTTTAGGGTTTTTTGGATTGCAGTAAGTGTCCTTCCTATCCTTTTCTGTCCAGGTAGATTGGGCCCCAACGTTTGCTCATACTATTTTCTGTCTGTGTCTGTATTTCCTCTTGTCTAACCGCCATTACATGTTTGGGGGCTTCCTATGTTCTTTGGGGATCTGCTCCGGGGCAGATAGCTTTCCTCTTTCTATCTTTAGGTGTAGTTAACCTCTCAGGCTGTGACGAGGCGTCTAGGACCAACTTAGGAACGCTCCACGGCTGCCTTTAGTTGTGGTGGTTAGTCAGGGTACTGCAATCCAGTAGATTCCAACCTCTCTGGTGTATTGCCGTTTTTGCCTGCTCTCCTCAGCTACCAAATCATAACAGTATCACCGGCCAAACTGAAAATTATATGGTACTCAACAGAAGGGAAAAATAGTAAAAGGAAAAAGAAAAAAGGAAGTTGTCAGAAATTTTTTTTTTTTCTCTGTTTGTTGCATTTTTTCCCTCTTTTTCTCTGGGTGCTGAGGAGGATTTTTTTTTTCTCTCAATGGAGTTTGCACAGTTGTCTGGCCGTGTGGATCAGCTTGCCACTGAAGTTCGGAGTATTGCTACCTATCTTGCTAGGTTGCCGGTTGTGGAACCTAGGATCCCATGCCAGATTTATTTTTGGGGATCAAGCTAAATTTCTGAATTTCAAAAATAACTGTAAGTTGTTTTTTGCCTTAAAACCTAAGTCCTCAGGGAACGCAGCACAGCAGGTTCAAATTGTCATCTCTCTCCTGCGCGGCGATCCTCAAGATTGGGCTTTTTCCCTGACACCTGGGGACCCTGTTTTGAGTAATGTTGATGCATTTTTTCTGGCTCTGGGGTTATTGTACGATGAACCTAATGTCACTGATCAAGCTGAAAAAACCTTGTTGGCATTAAATCAGGGGCTTGAGGACGCTGAGTTGTACTGTCAGAGGTTCCGAAAGTGGGCAGTCCTGACCAAATGGAATGATGATGCTTTGGCAGCCCTTTTTCGGAAGGGTCTGTCAGAGAATGTAAAAGATGTTATGGTGGGTTTCCCTGCTCCCTCTGGTCTCAATGATTCTATGTCATTAGCGATTCAAATTGACAGATGTTTGCGTGAGCGTAGAGGTATGCGTGGAATAGTGTTGCCTTGTGAACCAGCTTCTGAGTCCATGCAGTGTGATAGAGTGGCTTTTGGGGCACAGCGTCATGAGTTTCGAAAATGCAATGGGTTATGTCTCTACTGTGGTGACGCCTCTCATGCTATTTCAGTCTGCCCTAAGCGGGGAAGACGTTTTTCACGCTCAGTTGTCTTGGGTAGTGTTCAGACTAAATTTCTGTTGACTATTACCCTGATTTGCTCCCTGTCCACATTTTCTGCTCAGGCTTTTGTTGATTCGGGAGCAGCTATTAACCTGATGGATTTTGATTTTGCTAAACGTTGTGGGTTTCCCTTGATACCCCTACGGAAGTCTATTCCCCTACTGGGGATTGATTCTACCCCTTTGGCTGAGAATAAACCACAGTTCTCTACTCAGGTGATAATGAGGGTTGAACCTGATCATCAGGAGAGTTGCAAATTTTTGGTGCTGTATAATCTGCATGACATTATTTACTGGGTTTCCCTTGGTTACAGTCTCATAATCCTGTTTTGGATTGGAAATCTGTGTCTGTGACCAGTTGAGGCTGCCAATGTGTTAATGCCAACACTCCTGTTTTTTCTGCCTCTCCCCAGGCTCAGGATGTTCCTGACTTTTTGACTGATTTTTCTGATGTGTTTAGCGAAAGTAAATCTGCATCCTTGCCCCCCCATAGGAGCTATGACTGCGCTATTGAATTAGTGCCTGGTAGTAAATTCCCTAAAGGTCGCCTTTTTAACTTGTCTGTACCTGAACATGACGCTATGCGGTCTTATATCAAGGAGTCATTGGAGAAGGGTCATATCAGACCATCCTCTTCACCCTTGGGTGCCGGTTTTTTCTTTGTGGCCAAAAAGGATGGTTCATTAAGGCCGTGTATTGATTATCGTCTCTTGAACAATATCACTGTGAAATATCAATATCCGTTACCCTTGATTTCTGACCTGTTTTCCACGGTGAAAAGTGCTACTTGGTTTACCAAGCTTGACCTCATGGGGGCGTATAACCTTATTCGCATTAAGCACGGGGATGAATGGAAGACGGCGTTTAATACCCCAGAGGGGCATTTTGAGTACCTAGTGATGCCCTTTGGGCTCACTAATGCTCCTTCCGTCTTCCAGTCCTTCATTAATGACATTTTCAGGGATTTTGTGGATAAATTTCTGATTGTTTATTTGGATGATATCTTTATTTTTTCCAATGACTGGGACTCTCATGTGAAACATGTTCGGACTGTGTTCCAGATTTTGAGAGAGAATGCTCTGTATGTGAAGGGATCAAAGTGTCTTTTTGGCGTACAGAGGATCTCATTTCTGGGATTCATTTTGTCTCCGTCTGTTATTGAAATGGACCCGGTCAAGGTTCAGGCCATCTGTGATTGGGTCCAACCTACTTCATTAAAGGCTCTTCAGAGATTCTTGGTTTTGCCAATTTTTATCGTAAATTTATTGGTAATTTCTCTGTTATTGTTAAACCATTGACTGATTTGACCAAAAAGGGTTCTGATGTGGTGAATTGGCCTCCTGAGGCAGTCTCTGCGTTTCAGGAACTTAAGCAGAGATTCACTTCTGCTCCTGTTCTACGGCAGTCTGATGTTTCTCTGCCATATCAGGTGGAGGTTGATGCCTCTGAAATTGGGGCAGGTGCCGTTTTGTCCCAAAGAGACCCAGAGACCTCTAAAAGTAACCCTTGTGCCTTTTTCTCTCGAAAATTTTCTCCAACTGAACGTAATTATGACGTGGGTAATCGGGAGTTATTGGCCATGAAATGGGCTTTTGAAGAGTGGAGACATTGACTGGAGGGAGCCAAACATCAGGTGGTGGTCCTCACGGACCATAAGAATCTGGTTTATCTGGATTCAGCCAAGCGACTTAATCCTAGACAGGCCAGGTGGGCCTTGTTTTTCACACGTTTTAATTTTGTGGTTTCCTTTCTTCCTGGCACTAAGAATGTTAAGGCGGATGCCCTCTCGAGGAGTTTCCTTGCTGACTCTCCTGAGTTATCTGATCCTGCTGTTATTTTGAAAGAGGGTGTAGTTCTTTCCGCCATCTAGCCCAATTTGAGACTGGCTCTGGAAGGGTGTCAGGAGGATAAACCCGAACGCTGCCCTATTGGGAAATTGTTTGTCCCAGACCGGTGGAAAAAGAGTGTGATGTCTGAGATTCATTGTTCCGCATTGGCCGGTCATCCCGGAATTTTTGGTACCAGAGACTTGGTTAGTCGGTCCTTTTGGTGGCCTACTTTGTCTCGTGACGTCAGGGAATTTGTGCAGTCCTGCGGGACTTGCTCTCGCTCTAGTGGTTTGTTGATGCCATTGCCTGTGCCCAAGAGACCATGGACCCATATCTCTATGGATTTCTTTTCTGACCCCCCTGTTTCTCAGAGAATGACCGTTATCTGGGTGATTTGTGATAGGTTTTCCAAAATGATACATCTTGTGCCATTACCTAAGTTGCCTTCCTCCTCCGAATTGGTGCCTTTGTTCCTTCAGCACGTGGTTCGGTTACACGGCATTCCTGAGAACATTGTGTCTGACAGAGGAGTCCAGTTTGTTTCCAGATTTTGGAGGACTTTTTGTTCTAAACTTGGTGTTCAATTGTCTTTCTCCTCGGCTTTTCATCCTCAGACCAATGGACAAACTGAGAGAACAAACCAGACATTGGAGACTTATCTGAGATGCTTTGTGTCTGCTGATCAAGATGACTGGGTCTCTTTTTTTGCCTTTGGCTGAGTTTGCTCTTAATAATAGGGCTAGCTCTGCCACTTTGATGTCTCCATTTTTCTGCAATTTTGGGTTTCACCCTCGATTTTCTTCGGACAGGACGGAGGCTTCTGTCTGTCCAGGTGTTGACTCTGTTGTGGAGCGTATGCAGCAGATTTGGGACCAGGTAGTGGAGAGGTTGTCCCTCTCTCAGGAGAGGGCCCAGCGGTTTGCCAACCGGCATAGGACTGATGGTCCTCGGTTTGAAGTGGGGGACTTGGTCTGGTTGTCCTCAAGAAATATCTCTATGAGAGTTGCATCTCCTAAGTTTAAGCCTAGGTTCATTGGACCTTATAAGATCTTGGAGATTCTTATCCTGTTTCCTTTCGTTTACTTCTTCCAGGGACATTTAAGATCCATAACGTGTTCCACAAGTCCTTATTGAAGAGGTTTGTCGAGCCAGTGGTTCCTATGGCTGCGCCTCCTGACCCTGTTTTGGTTGAGGGCAATCTGGAGTATGTGGTTGAGAAAATATTGGATTCTCGTTTTTCTAGACGGAAACTCCAGCATTTGGTTAAGTGGAGAGGTTATGGTCAGGAGGACAATTCTTGGATGTTTGTTTCGGACATCCATGCTAGGAGACTGATCCGTGCGTATCACAGAGCTCATCCTGACCGACCTGGTTGCCCAAATGAGGGTTCGGTGACCCCTCCTCAAGGGGGGGTACTGTTGTGAATGGTTAGAAATGAATTCTGAGCAGAAGCTCCCTCTGGTGGTTACAAACAGTACTGAACCATTCAAATGAGGATGGCAATCAGGAGTTACAGACTGGTCTTATATAAGGGAGGTCCCTTCCCATCAGGTTGCCGGTGATCAATTGTTCTGGTCTGAACTTGGTTCCATTTCCTTGAGCCTGCTGAGTCGTGTCTGCATCTCCTCTAACAGATAAGACATTTTCTTCTTTTATTTTTGTGCTTGCTTTTTGCATTGTTCCTCACTTCTGTGGAGGCCCAGGTCCCCCAGGGGCTTGTGCCCTCTCAGTTTAGTTCGAGCCACTGTTATTTGTCTTTTGCTTTTTCCAGTTTTTTCAGTTGCTGCAGCTAAGTTTTGTTGACACCAGAAAAGCTAATTTAGGTGGTAGAGGTCGTGTGATCTCAGGTGTTTTTGAAAATTAGTACAGTTGGTAGCTTTTTTAGGGTTTTTTTGGATTGCAGTAAGTATCCTTCCTATCCTTTTCTGTTAGTAGTTTGGGCCCCAACGTTTGCTCATACTATTTTCTGTCTGTGTCGTATTTCGTCTTGTCTAACCGCCATTACATGTTTGGGGGCTTGCTATGTATCTTTGGGGATCTGCTCCGGGGCAGATAGCTTTCCTTTTCTATCTTTAGGTGTAGTTAATCTCTCAGGCTGTGACGAGGCTCTAGGACCAACTTAGGAACGCTCCACGGCTGCCTCTAGTTGTGGTGGTTAGTCAGGGTACTGCAATCTCATAGATTCCAACTGCTCTGGTGTATTGCCTTTTTGCCTGCACTCCTCAGCTACCGAATCATAACAGTATCACCGGCCCAAAAAATTTAAAATTGTATGGTACTCACAGAAGGGAAAAAATATTGTGAAAGAAAAAAAAAAGGGTTGTCAGAGATATTTTTCTGTTTGTTGCATTTTTTTTTTTTTTTCCCTCTGTATCTCTGGGTGCTGGGGAGGATTTTTTTTTCTCTCAATGGAGTTTGCACAGTTGTCTGGCCGTGTGGATCAGCTTGCCACTGAGGTTCAGAGTATTGCTACCTATCTTGCTAGGTTGCCTGTTGTGGAACCTAGGATTCCCATGCCAGATTTGTTTTTAGGGGATCGAGCTAAGTTTCAGAATTTCAAAAATAATTGTAAATTGTTTTTTGCCTTAAAATCTAAGTCCTCAGGAAACGCAGCGCAGCAGGTTCAAATTGTCATCTCTCTCCTGCGCGGCGATCCTCAGGATTGGGCTTTTTCCCTGACACCTGGGGATCCTGTTTTGAGTGATGTTGATGCATTTTTTCAGGCTTTGGGGTTATTGTACGATGAGCCTAATGTCACTGATCAAGCTGAAAAAGCCTTGTTGGCATTAAATCAGGGCTTGATGACGCTGAGTTATACTGTCAGAGATTCCGTAGGTGGGCAGTCCTGACCAAGTGGAATGACGACGCTTTGGCGGCCCTTTTTCGGAAGGGGCTGTCAGATAATGTAAAGGATGTTATGGTGGGATTCCCTGTCCCCTCTGGTCTCAATGATTCTATGTCATTAGCGATTCAAATTGACAGACGTTTGCGTGAGCGGAGAAGTATGCGTGGAATAGTGTTGCCTTGTAAACCTGCTTCTGAATCCATGCAGTGTGATAGAGTGGTGTCTGGGGCACAGCGTCATGAGTTTCGAAAGCGCAATGGGTTATGTTTCTACTGTGGTGATGCCTCTCATGCTATTTCAGTCTGCCCTAAGCGGGGAGGACGTTTGCACGCTCAGTTGTCTTGGGTAGTGTTCAGACTAAGTTTTTACTAACTGTCACTCTGATATGCTCTCTGTCCTCATTTTCTGCTCAGGCTTTCGTTGATTCTGGAGCAGCTATTAACCTGATGGATTATGATTTTGCTAAACGTTGTGGGTTTCCCTTGATACCCCTACAGAAGTCTATTCCCCTTCTGGGGATCGATTCTACCCCTTTGGCTGAGAATAAACCTCAGTTCTCTACTCAGGTTATAATGAGGGTTGAACCTGATCATCAAGAGTGCTGCAAATTTTTGGTTCTGTATAATCTGCATGATATTATCGTACTGGGTTTCCCTTGGTTACAGTCTCATAATCCTGTTTTGGATTGGAAATCTGTGTCTGTAACCAGTTGGGGCTGCCAATGTGTTAATACCAACACTCCTGTTTTTTCTGCCTCCCCCCAGGCTCAGGATGTTCCTGACTTTTTGATTGATTTTTCTGATGTGTTTAGCGAAAGTAAATCTGCATCCTTGCCTCCCCATAGGAGCTATGACTGCGCTATTGAATTAGTGCCTGGTAGTAAATTCCCTAAAGGTCGCCTTTTTAACTTGTCTGTACCTGAACATGACGCTATGCGGTCTTATATCAAGGAGTCATTGGAGAAAGGTCATATCAGACCATCCTCTTCACCCTTAGGTGCCGGTTTTTTCTTTGTGGCCAAAAAGGATGGTTCATTAAGGCCGTGTATTGATTATCGTCTTTTGAACAATATTACTGTGAAATATCAATACCCGTTACCCTTGATTTCTGACCTGTTTTCCAGGGTGAAAAACGCTACTTGGTTTACCAAGCTTGACCTCAGGGGGGCATATAACCTTATTCGCATTAAGCACGGGGATGAATGGAAGACGGCATTCAATACCCCGGAGGGGCATTTTGAGTACCTTGTGATGTCCTTTGGGCTCACTAATGCTCCTTCTGTCTTCCAGTCCTTCATGAATGACATTTTCAGAGATTTTGTGGATAAATTTCTGATTGTTTATTTGGATGATATCTTGATTTTTTCCAATGACTGGGACTCTCATGTGAAACATGTTCGAACTGTATTCCAGATTTTGAGAGAGAATGCTCTGTATGTGAAGGGATCAAAGTGTCTTTTTGGAGTACAGAGGATCTCATTTCTGGGATTCATTTTGTCCCCATCTGTTATTGAAATGGACCCGGTCAAGGTTCAGGCCATCTGTGATTGGGTCCAACCTACTTCATTAAAGGCTCTTCAAAGATTTTTGGGTTTTGCCAATTTTTATCGTAAATTTATTGGTAATTTCTCGGTTATTGTTAAACCATTAACTGATTTGACCAAAAAGGGTTCTGATGTGGTGAATTGGCCTCCTGAGGCAGTCTCTGCATTTCAGGAACTTAAGCAGAGATTCACTTCTGCTCCTGTTCTACGGCAGCCTGATGTTTCTCTGCCATTTCAGGTGGAGGTTGATGCCTCTGAAATTGGGGCAGGTGCCGTTTTGTCCCAAAAAGATCCAGAGACCTCTAAAAGTAACCCTTGTGCCTTTTTCTCTCGAAAATTTTCTCCTACTGAACGTAATTATGACGTGGGTAATCGGGAGTTATTGGCCATGAAGTGGGCTTTTGAAGAGTGGAGACATTGGCTGGAGGGAGCCAAACATCGGGTGGTGGTCCTTACGGACCATAAGAATCTGGTTTATCTGGAATCTGCCAAGCGACTCAATCCTAGACAGGCCAGGTGGGCCTTGTTTTTCACACGTTTTAATTTTGTGGTTTCCTTTCTTCCTGGCACTAAGAATGTTAAGGCGGATGCTCTCTCGAGGAGTTTCCTTGCGGACTCTCCTGAGTTATCTGATCCTTCTGTTATTTTGAAAGAGGGTGTAGTTCTTTCCGCCATCTCACCCAATTTGAGACTTGCTCTGGAGGGGTGTCAGGAGGATAGGCCCGAGCGCTGCCCTGTTGGAAAATTGTTTGTCCCGGACCAGTGGAAAAAGAGTGTGATGTCTGAGATTCATTGTTCCGCGTTGGCTGGGCATCCCGGAATTTTTGGTACCAGAGACTTGGTTAGTCAGTCCTTTTGGTGGCCTACCTTGTCTCGTGATGTCAGGGAATTTGTGCAGTCCTGCGGGACTTGCTCTCGCTCCAAGCCTTGCTCTCGCTCTGGTGGTTTGTTGATGCCATTGCCTGTGCCCAAGAGACAATGGACCCATATCTCTATGGATTTCATTTCCGACCTTCCTGTTTCTCAGAGAATGACCGCCATCTGGGTGATTTGTGATAGGTTTTCCAAGATGATACATCTTGTGCCATTGCCTAAGTTGCCTTCCTCCTCTGAATTGGTGCCTTTGTTCCTTCAGCACGTGGTTCGTTTACACGGCATTCCTGAGAACATTGTGTCTGACAGAGGAGTCCAGTTTGTTTCCAGATTTTGGAGGACCTTTTGTTCTAAACTTGGTGTTCAATTGTCTTTCTCCTCGGCGTTTCATCCTCAGACCAATGGTCAAACTGAGAGAACAAACCAGACATTGGAGACTTATCTAAGATGCTTTGTGTCTGCTGATCAGGATGACTGGGTTTCTTTTTTGCCTTTGGCTGAGTTTGCTCTTAATAATAGGGCTAGCTCTGCCACTTTGATGTCTCCATTTTTCTGTAATTCTGGGATTCACCCTCGATTTTCTTTGGGACAGACGGAGGCTTCTGTCTGTCCGGGTGTTGACTCTGTTGTGGAGCGTATGCAACAGATTTGGGACCAGGTAGTGGAGAGGTTGTCCCTCTCTCAAGAGAGGGCCCAGCGGTTTGCTAACCGGCATAGGACTGATGGTCCTCGGTTTAAAGTAGGGGACTTGGTCTGGTTGTCCTCAAAAAATATTCCTATGAGAGTAGCATCTCCTAAATTTAAGCCTAGGTTCATTGGACCTTATAAGATCATGGAGATTCTTAATCCTGTTTCTTTTCGTTTGCTTCTTCCAGGGACATTTAAGATCCATAACGTGTTCCACAAGTCCTTGTTGAAGAGGTTTGTTGAGCCAGTGGTTCCTGCTGCTGTGCCTCCTGACCCTGTTTTGGTTGAGGGCAATCTGGAGTATGTGGTTGAGAAAATATTAGATTCTCGTTTTTCTAGACGGAAACTCCAGTATTTGGTTAAGTGGAGAGGTTATGGTCAGGAAGACAATTCTTGGGTGTTTGCTTCGGACATCCATGCTAGGAGACTCATCCGTGCGTATCATAGAACTCATCCTGACCGACCTGGTTGCTCAAATGAGGGTTCGGTGACCCCTCCTCAAGGGGGGGTACTGTTGTGAATGGGTTTGAGATGAGTTCTGAGCAGAGGCTCCCTCTGGTGGTTACAAGCGGTACTGGTCTGTTCAGCGAAGATTGTGAGGACTGGGAATCAGGTGTTACTGACTGGTCTTATATAAGGGAGTCACCTTCCCATCAGGGTTGCCGGTGATCAATTGTTCTGGTCTGAATCCTTCATTCCTGTTTCCCTTGTAGCCTGCTGTGTCGTGTCTGCATCTCCTGCTAACAGATAAGACATTTTCTTCTTTTTGTTTTTGTACTATATTTTTGCATTTTGTCCTGCACTTCTGTGGGGCCTTCTGGGTCCCCTCTGGGGGCTTTTGCCCTCTCAGTTTTGTTCAGCCACTGATGTTTGTACTTTTGCTTTTTCCAGCTTTTTCAGTGGCTGCTGTTTTGATTTTGTTACACCAGAGAACTAATTTAGGTGGTAGAGGTCGTGTGATCTCAGGTGATTTTGAAATTAGTAGAGTTGGTGCTTTTCAGGGTTTTCTGGGATTGCAGTAAGTACCCTTCCTATCCTTTTCTATTTAGTTAGTTTGGGCCCCAGCGTTTGCTCATACTATTTTCTTTCTGTGTCAGTATTTCTTCTTGTCTAACCGCCATTACTTGTTTGGGGGCTTTCTATTATCTTTGGGGTTCTGCTCCGGGGCAGATAGCTTTCCTATTTCTATCTTTAGGTGTAGTTAGTTTCTCAGGCTGTGACGAGGCGTCTAGGACCAACGTAGGAACGCTCCACGGCTGCCTCTAGTTGTGGTGGTTAGTCAGGGTACTGCAATCTCATAGATTCCAACTGCTCTGGTGTATTGCCTTTTTGCCTGCACTCCTCAGCTACCGAATCATAACAGCTGCCCTTCACCTCGCCAAACAGACCTACTTCACCACCCTGATCTCCTGACTAGCCGACAACCCCAAGAAACTTTTTGACACTTTTCACTCCCTCCTCAGGCCAAAATCACAAGCCCCTATCACGGCCATCTGTGCTGATGACCTGGCCTCCCACTTTATAGAAAAAATATTTAATATCCATCAGGAAATCTGCTCACAACCACCAAGTGCTGTGACTCCCATCCCTCCCTGCATTTCCCCTGGCTCACTTTCCACATTTGAT
>JARQOD010000001.1:133869804-133960440 GCA_033576555.1 Oophaga sylvatica | reverse complement strand
AATATAAAGGCACTTACAAAAGTACAATGAGTAAAGAAATATGACCTACAAGTTATGGTAGGTGGGGGTGGTGATGGTGGAGGGCCAGGTTGGGTGGGTTGCTTTGCTTGATCAGCAACCAGTGTGTCACCCTGAGTTGTGACAAACTGCCCTGTGACTTGTGGGTTTCTGCCTGGATCCTGATGGGGTTTGGGTAGAGGTACATGGGAAACTGGTGTTGGTAGTCATAACTATATGGCTGCCCACTTTGAGTATGCTCCCAATATGCCCATGTCGACCATACCCATGTTGTGGCCAGTCTACAACATTGGATATGTTCAAGTGGGCATATTGGGAATGTGTTGGACCTGCTGAGGTAGATTTGAGTATGAAGGAGCTTGTGGAGGAGGAGTTGGTATCTGTTGGACACAAGGAGGAGGTGGAGGAGGATGATGATGATGAGGAAGAGGTTGAGAGGCTGAAGCACCCTCTCTTCGCTGCCTTCCCAACAACTGTAGTTGATTTTCTGAAGAAAGCTGCCACCTTTCTAGAAAATCAAATACAGTGTTGGGATCATTTGGTGGGGTGCCTGCATCTAGAACAATTTGGAGAGCACCTCTGGTCCGCAGTCTGTGCTCACAGGGAATACCCTGAGGTAGCATGCCAAACTGCGTCCAAATGCCTCCTCCCCATCATCATGTGCAGCATTGGACAAATAGTCCAGAACTCCTCTGTCCACCTGCCTCCTTGTCCCAGAACCAACTCCTTCTCTTCTGCGCCTGCCTCGCCGTGGAATAATGGAATGTTGAGGAGACACATCCTGAGGCCTAGTAGGGCTACTGCTTAAGGGATGCTCCTCTTGATGTTGAGCCTGGCTGTCTGACTCCTCAGCTGGTGCTGCTGTGGTGGTGGTGGTGGTGCTGCTGCTTGGGTGGATGATGAAGCTGCAGAGAAAGGGCCAGCCTCCTCAGCAACATCACCAACAGGGTCTATCACGACCTCCGAGTCAGACCCAGTCTCCCTCTCGGTAAGGTTCGACTCCGTGCTATATAGGAAAACAAAGAATAAAATCAATATTGATATCCAAAGCAGTAATAGGGTTTCTACAGACATGCACTTACGCTCGCAGATCCATAACTGGCACCAGAAACTTGAGGCGATCAAAGTAGAGGTATTTCCTCTTGGTGGTTCCTGAGGCCCCACTATGCGCCCTCAGCTGCTTCTCCCTTCGGTAGCAATCCCGACAGCTGCGTCACCGCCTTGTCACATCTGTCACTGCAAAGTTAAAAAAAAACAAAACAAAAAAATATTAGTTATATGGACTTGTAAAAGACTTCACAAATCTGTAGCTATCAACATCCACATTTTATTTGTTTCTGGTGTTATGTCTACACAAAAACACCACAAAAGTTGTATGGTATTCAGGGTGGCAAACTACCATGATCATAGTACAGTAGAAGGGTACATGCATAGAAACATATGTGTGTGAGTTATGTGTAAGAACAACTAGCATCACTTTGGCCAAAGCTTTGCCCTTAACAGAAGGGCCACAGATGAAGTACATGAGCTACACATTTCATGTGTGCTCAAGGTGGCTACAACCATTTGACACCCTAAGTAGGCAACCATCCATGGGCGTACCCACCGTGGGGCAGAGGGGGGCAGGTGCCCCCCCAGAAGCAGGGGCACACAATGAAAGAGAGCGGAGAGAGCAGCACAATGGCGGCTCCCTCTGCCCCAGGTTGCAGTGCCTGTCTGTGTGCGCAGTGCACGGAGCTGCTGTCTCCAGAGGAGCTCCTTCCTTCCTGGCTGCAGCAGCTGTAGTTTCACTTTCTGTCATGCAGGCTCTGGTTGTCTCAGCCACACTGGGTCCTAGTGCCCTCTGTGTGCAGACACTGGACTTTTCCTGCTCCTGCCTCAGCCACTGCCTGCAAGCTTCATGGTAAGAGGGGATGGAATTTATTAAATTCATTCTGCTCAGGCATGTGATGGTCACTGTGGGGGAATGTGAGAGGATAGGGGTATTATGGGGGAGGGGGTACAGGGCACTGGGGGTGAATGTAAGAGGATGTGGTATTGTGGGGGCTAGGGCACTGGGGGGGTTAATGTTAGAGGATAGGGGTATTGTGGGGAGGGGTACAGGGCACTGGGGTGAATGTAAGAGTATGGGGTACTGTGGAGGCTAGGGCACTAGGGGAGTTAATGTGAGGGATGGGGTATTGTGGGGCTAGGGCACTGGGGGGTTAATGTGAGAGGATGGGGGTATTGTGGGGGCTGAAGTGGAGGAGGGGCAACAGGGCACAGAGAGTGAATGTGAGAGGATGGGGTATTGTGGGGGAGGGGATACAGGGCACTGGGGTGAATGTAAGAGTATGGGGTATTGTGGGGGCTAGGGCACTGGTTGGTGAATGTGAGAGGATGGGGATATTGTGGGGGCTGGCGCACAGGGGTTGATGTGAGAGGATGGGGTATTGTGAGGGAGGGTAGACAGGTCAGACAGGTCACTGGGGTTGAATGTAAGAGGATGGGGGTATTGTGGGGGCTAGGGCACTGGAGGTTTACTGTGAGAGGATGGGGGGTATTGTGGGGGCTGAAGTGGGGAGGGGCAACAGAGCACTGAGGGGTGCATGTGAGAGGATGGGGGTATTGTGGGGTCAGTGGGACACTAAGGGGTGCATGTGAGACGATGGGCTGTTGGGGTGTGGGTGGGGGACAGGGGAGGTAGGGGGCTTTTTTTTTACTTGTGAGCTCCTTAATACTTTAATAATAGATTAATATTTCAGTATTATTAACAAGGGCATAGACAGACGGCCGTATAATTCATGCGAGGATCGCACTGCAATCCTCGGACTTGCTGGTACCGCTCCTGACATGAGCGCGACTGCCATGTATAATATATGGTATATACAGCGTAGTGTCGCATACACTGCTGTATTATACAATATACAACAGTTCTAATGCTCCATACCTAATATGCAGGATAATGTACAGTGTATATGATGTAGCCTGTATAAGATGCGACATTGGCTTGCCCCCCCCTAGTTTTGATCCTGGGTACGCCCATGCAACCATCAGTGATGGATGTGAAGATTTGGATGTTGTTCTGGTACACACAGGACAATGTGTCATTGACATTATAAAGCGTTTCATAATAATGTTTGTTTGGGACAATATAAATGGATAAGAAAAAAAATAGAACATTGGTGTTGGCAGATACAGTTAAATATGTTAAGTTTGGTATGGTTTAAATTATTGTACTTACTAATGCGCTCTTGGTCCTCCCTTGATCTCTGGCCAAAATCTGGGAACATTTGCCCACAAATTCTCCAAGCCGCCTCCTTGCGCGACCTGTCAGAGTAATGGGCATCACCTGGACCAGAACTATAAGCATTTCCACGTTGATATGGGTAGCCATGTTTCTGGATTCCGTGGAGGCGTTGTTCCTGTTTTTTTTTATATGTGCAAGGCTAATTAGCATGTGAAGCCTTCCTGACAATTCCTGATGCAATTTCCTGTCACCTGGAGAAGTCGTGAGATTTAATCGCAAGTCACACTTGTGGTCCGTTTCTAATCCGATTTTTCATCGCACCCATAGATTTGCATTGGCGATTGTCGACCCACAATCGGTGACAATCACAGCATGCTGCGATTGCACTCGCAGTATAAAACGGACGACAAAAAAATCGCATGTTGGGAGCTGATCCATAGATTAACATTGTTCCGACTGCAATGCGATATTTCATCGCTTTGCAGTCGTCCGATTTTATCGCCAGTGTGACCCGGCCTTAGACAGTTGCCTACTTCTGGGTCCTGATCTTCCCCACCTCCACCCTTCTCAATATCACTGGCTGCAACCAGTGCATGCTCAGTGAGTGCTAGACTCCTTCAGGTTTGCAATGCTACTGAATGATGCAAGCTGCATATTTACATTCATTACCTGAACGTCCAAACATGTAACAAGCTGACAGCTCAACTGTTAGGCAGCGAATAGTGTTGTTTGCGATAGTCGCTATGTATCCCCCAGGATGCGCTCAGAAGAATATTAGACCCCTGGAATGCCTTGTGGTCACAGCAGGATGCCTGTGAGTCACAAGGCAAAATAAAAGTAAACAAAGTTATTTGGCCAAGGCATTTGTTCAGGAAAACCCGGTATGAGCTTTTATTTTTGAAACGGACTGCAGGAAGGTAGTGGGGCTGGACAGTTTTCTCGAGGCCAGATCTTACAAGTGGTCCATGGCCACAGATTCCAGTTTAGAGAAAAAAACCTGCAGGATGGGTTTGGGTGTGTCAGTGTGGAGTTTGTAGCAAGCAGAGCAGTCAGCTCTGCAAAAGCTTAGCCTGTGTGAGAGTAAGGCCGGCCTAAGGCCTCTTTCACACATCCGGCGGGCGCCTAAACGGCGTCCCCGGCATTTAGCCGCAGCGCCGCATGCGGTATTTTCTCTGAACACTGGATGTGCCGCATCTTGTTTTTCGCCGCATCCGGTTCACGAATGCGGCAAAAAAAACCGCATACGTCTCATCCGGTGTATCCGGTTGGCATACGTTGACGCCGTATTGCGCCGGATCCGGCTTTTAAGCACGCCCATTTTGGGGCCCTTTTTGGGGTTCCAAATATGATTGGCTACTGTAATCCTATATATACACTGCTCCTACATCCCTTCTTTGACAGGTTGTAGAGGAGAAAGTGCAGTTTGGAGAGAAGAGCAAGTAGCAAGTGATTGGCGAACATGGAACCCATTATCGGCAATATCTTCAGGAATCTTGTTGATTTTACTGCGGAGATGAATCGATTGAGGTTTATCGTTCTGGAGAAGGAGCGAAAGTTTGAGGAGCAGCGGCGTCAGCGCCTGCGAAGTCGCCGCCGTATGTGGATCCACCCCATCACGTCACAGAGATTAACTCGTGGTGTCTATTCCACACTGAACATGGAGCTGCGACAAAATCCCGACAAGTTTTTTGCCTATCTGCGGATGAATATAGAAAACTTTGATGATTTGCTGGAGCGTGTTGGAGACAAAATTAAAAAATCGGACACCTACTGTCGGTTCTCAATATCTCCGGCGGAGCGTCTCATGGTGACTATAAGGTAAGCTATATGTATTGGTTCTGTTTGCTTGAGCGCACTTGTAATTTTATCATTAATTGAACATCACAGGCCAACTAGGAAACCACATGAGTAGCCCCAAATCTAGTTATAAAACAGTCTTTCTCCTAGATATTATTATTTTTGGTATCTCCAATAGTCGTAGCTGAGTTCTGGTATGTAATGCTGCGTTTCTGAAATTATTTGTATTTTCTAATTTGTTTTCAGATTTCTGGCAACTGGCGAAACTCTATCATCGCTCCATTTTCAGTATCGGATTGGAATCTCCACACTATCCGGCATAATAAAGTATACTTGTCGTGCTCTGTGGGATACTTTGGTTGAAGAATTTATTCCAGAGCCAACAACAGAGCGGTGGCTTGAAATAGCGGACCAGTTTCTACTCATCTGCCAGTTCCCCAATTGCCTGGGGGCCGTTGATGGAAAGCACATCCGCATTCAAAAGCCAAAAGGAACTGGATCTGAATTCTTTAACTATAAGAAATATTTCTCTATCGTCCTGATGGCTATTGCAGATGCGCACTACAAGTTTATCGCGGTGGACATTGGGTCTTATGGACGGTCTAATGACTCCCAAGTGTTTAAAATATCTGCTATGGGACGTAAATTGTATGGAAACCGTTTTCAGTTTCCCCCCCTAGACCACTGCCTCAAACCTCAGGCCCACCAATGCCATTTGTTTGTGTAGGTGATGAGGCATTCCAGCTGTCCCAACACCTATTGAAGCCGTATGCCAGCAGAGAATTGACACATACAAAGCGGGTATTTAACTACCGCCTCACAAGAGCCAGACGGATGGTGGAGTGTGCCTTTGGCATTATGACAGCAAAATGGCGTGTCCTTTTGACTGCAATAAACTTGAAGACCGAGACTGTTGATGATGTAGTGAAAGCGTGCGTGGTCCTCCATAATTTTGTCCTAACCAAGGAACCAATTTCTCTGGAGGACCACAATCAAGAAACAACTTTGCACAACTACACCAACATTACCACTCGCAGTACAGTTGCAGTTTCTAGAATGAGGGACCAGTTTGCTCAATACTTTGTGTCACCGGAAGGTAGTGTTGACTGGCAGGATGACAGAGTGTGATAAATGTATTGTTTATTTTAATAATTTTCTTTACCCACAATAAACCTTTAAACTTGTCTACCTTCTTGTGTGTTTTCTACTATAACCTTCTTGCCATTGTTGTGTCCATGGCTGTCACCTTTTGTCCAAAAAAGTGTACATTGTAGGCCATGTTTCCCCAACTGCAGTCCTCAAGGCCCACCAACATGTCAATTTTTCAGTCTTTACTTTGCATTGCTCAGGTGATAATTGCCTCACCTGTGCAATACAAAGGAAATACTGAAAACAATACCTGTTGTTAGGCCTTGATGACTGGATTTGGTGACACATGGCCTACAATGTACCCTTTTTAGGACAAAAGGTGAAATTGTATTAACAAAAGTATTTCACCATTTGTCCTACAAAAAGTGTACATTATGTTTCCCCTACTCCAGTCCTCAAGGTCCACCAACATGTAAAGTTTTCTGTCTTTCCTTTGTATTGCTCAGGTGATAATTGCCTCACCTGTGCAATACAAAGGAAATACTGAAAACAATACCTGTTGTTAGGCCTTGATGACTGGATTTGGTGACACATGGCCTACAATGTACCCTTTTTAGGACAAAAGGTGAAATTGTATTAACAAAAGTATTTCACCATTTGTCCTACAAAAAGTGTACATTATGTTTCCCCTACTCCAGTCCTCAAGGTCCACCAACATGTAAAGTTTTCTGTCTTTCCTTTGTATTGCTCAGGTGATAATTGCCTCACCTGTGCAATACAAAGGAAATACTGAAAACAATACCTGTTGTTAGGCCTTGATGACTGGATTTGGTGACACATGGCCTACAATGTACCCTTTTTAGGACAAAAGGTGAAATTGTATTAACAAAAGTATTTCACCATTTGTCCTACAAAAAGTGTACATTATGTTTCCCCTACTCCAGTCCTCAAGGTCCACCAACATGTAAAGTTTTCTGTCTTTCCTTTGTATTGCTCAGGTGATAATTGCCTCACCTGTGCAATACAAAGGAAATACTGAAAACAATACCTGTTGTTAGGCCTTGATGACTGGATTTGGTGACACATGGCCTACAATGTACCCTTTTTAGGACAAAAGGTGAAATTGTATTAACAAAAGTATTTCACCATTTGTCCTACAAAAAGTGTACATTATGTTTCCCTACTCCAGTCCTCAAGGTCCACCAACATGTAAAGTTTTCTGTCTTTCCTTTGTATTGCTCAGGTGATAATTGCCTCACCTGTGCAATACAAAGGAAATACTGAAAACATGATATGTTTTTGGTGGGCCTGGAGTAGGGGAAAACTGGGGTGTACACATTTTTATTAAAAAAAGAATACACTTTGCATACTACACAACCCGGGACATAACTTTGACAAAAAGGTTACATTTATTAACCTTTTAGCCAAAGTTAGGTGTACCTGTATACCACATTTAAAACTTAACATCCTATAAATAAAAGACAGACAACAATGTTAAACCAATGAACAATTTATTTAAAAAAATATATTTTTTAATATAATTGTTATTAAAGTAGGCCTTGTGGCCCAATTCTTCATATTTAAATAACCTTTATATTTTATTAAACTTTATTATTTTTTTAGTAAACTTTAGTTTTTTAAATATATTTTTTTGGTTTTCAACTTTATTTTTTTAAATAAATGTATGAAAAAAATTTTTAACATTAACTACAGGTCAGTGTAGTGTGGGGTGGAAATACTGCTGGAGGGGCTGCGGGACACTTCGACCGTGGGAGTGTGGAGAGTGTGGAGGGACGAACGGGATGGTGGTGGGGAAGGAACAGGAAGAGGTGAAGGGGTGGAAAGAACAAAAGAATGGGAAGACAAGGCAGAACAGGTGGGTGGTGGTGGAGTGGAGGGTTGTGCATGAGGAACAGGTGACATAGTAGGTATTTGGAAGGGGGAAGTAGATTGGTAGGTAGAAGTGTGGTAGGGGGTAGGTGGCTGGTAGTGGGTAGGTTGTTGGTACTGGGGAGGTGGTTGGACCTGGCTAGGTTGTTGGTACTGGGGAGGTGGTTGGACCTGGGGAGGTGGTTGGTACTGGGTAGTTGGTTGGACCTGGGGAGGTGGTTGGTACTGGGGAGGTGGTTGGTACTGGGGAGGTGGTTGGTATTGAATAGGAGGGGGAGGAGGTATGGCAGGTGGAGGGGGGGGAAGATGTACGGCGGCTGTAGGGGGGGGAGGTGGTGGAATGACTGGGGTGGATTGAGGATGGGAGACAACCTGCACTACAGCAGCGTGGCACGTGTGCATCACATACATCTGCTGGTCATAAGATAGCGGATCTATGCGCTCCGCAACTGACCGAAAAAAGCTGAAGTTCGGGGGTGCTCTTATCTCAGAACGCACAGTTTCCAGAAGTGTCTTGACCTCACCAACTAGTGTGGTTATCTGACGAAGGCCTGCGGAAACTTGTTCAGATAGCAACTTAAGGCAGTTCTGGAAAGATGCGTTCATGTGTAAGAACTCGGGCGCATAGTTCTTTTCCTGACCCTTCTGACGCTGCCGCCCAGTACCCGCAGCTGTACTAGAGGTGGCAGGATCAGAAGGGTGTGGTAAAGGGAAGGCTATATCCTGACCAGCAGATTCATGCATTGCAGGCGGCCACGCTGCTCCAGCGCTGGTGGAAGGGACAGCGGGATCGTGTGTGTGTGAAGTGTGGGAGGAAGGGTCAGATGTGGAGGGTTGGTCAAAGTGTCCCTCGGTGTCGGTCTCCTGAGGGATCGCTCTAGAAGGCTCCAACTCTGCGGGCGCCGAGTGCTGCTCACCGTGCTGTGGAAGAAACAAAAACATAAAATTAATATACAGATGTGGAATGGCCCTGGGTGAAAACAAAAAAAAATATTACATTTGATGTTAATATTTACCTTCTGGTGACCATGGTTTCACGCAGGAACGCCAGAGCTTGTGCATATTTGTACTTACTCTGGCGTCCTGAAGAACCACTCGGGGCCCGCATCTCTTTGTTAAATTCCTTCTTAAAGCGATCCCTCACAGACCGCCACCGCTTCATAATTCTCTCCCTGAAACGAGAAAGCACACATTGGTTACTATACAACAACCACACTTTAGTCCTCGTGTCCCCCAGAGTTAATGTTTTCATTGTTTCCATAGTGTTTCACAAAAGGAAATCATGAAAACATGAAGCGTTGGTTACACAAGGACAGAATTTTTTTAAAAACACCTTTACAGTCAGCAACATGAACTATACTTACGGTATTTATTCTGGGACCTAGGATTGAGGTCCTCCCAGCGGTGCATCATTGCTGCTGCCACTTCCGTCCAGAGCCGTCGTGTAACTATTTGATCCGCATGCTGGCGGTCCGCCATGTTCCACAGCGGCTCCCTTTCTCGGACCAGGTCGATCATCAACTCCACGTCCAATCCCTCCTCTGTGTCCGAGTCGGGAGCACGCTGTGAAGCCTGTGAAATGAACAATGAAGAAAAAAAAAAAAAATATATCAGATACATGGTTTTAGTTTGTAAAAATTATACATGTTACAATGGGAATATTAATGCACAAAACATTTGTAGATAACACGTTTTTTTAAAAAGCATAAATTATATAACATGGCAAAAAATACTTACACGTTGAGAACCGCCAACAGTCTCACGACGACTCTGGGAGGCGCTGGGAGAAACCCTCTGTTGGCTCCCAGATGCGAGAGACTAAAAAAATGAAAATAAAAATTAGGATATTGGCAGGTGTTGGCCGCTGTGTGAAGTATGCACTAAATGTTTTTCTATGTGTTGTGTGTACTGTGATGTTGTGTTTATGAGATTGATGCAGGATACTTACGAATTGTGAGCCCACTCCGGGTATCTCTCCACCCCGTCCTTCTTCCTCTGGGAGCTCCTCGTCATCTTCAGATTCCTGTTATTAAAAAAACACAATCAAGACATATAGCCCACAGATGGATTGTGGATAGAAAAATTAAAAATACATATTTTTACCGCCAATTCCTGACGATGGGTAGGAGGGCTCCCAGAAGAAGATGTGTCCTGCTGTGGCGGCTCTGGCTCTGGCTGGGAGGGAGGAGATGGCGATGCCGGTGGTGCTGCCGCCGCCGCTTCAGCCGCTGCTTCCTCCGCCAACAACGCCATTGCTGCAGCTGCAGCAGCTGTTTGATGTTCTCTGCTGTGGAAGAAACAAAAAGGGACAGTCAATATATTTGTATATTTCTTGGCCCTGTCTGAAAGAAAACCAAGCATGTATATTGAAATGGGGGGGGGGAATGTTTACCTTCTTCTGGCTTCCCTCCTTGCCCGCCTATCCTCCTCTCGTCTATCTCCAGCCGCCGCCTCCCCCTCTTGTTGACGTCTTCTACTGTTAAAGTAAAAAGGTACTGTAAATTTGAGAATCCTTGTCCATGGCTGAAATAAAAAACAAACATGTCATTTATAGCAAAATGTGTGATGTAATACTTACTTTCTCATTGCTCTCCTCCTAGCTTGGAGGTCCTCTGCTCCCCTCTGCTCGACTTGGGCTTCAGCCGCTGCCGCCGGTGAAGTCTTCGGCTGTTGAATAAGGACACACAAACGGACAGTGAATATATGGGTATTCCTTTGCCCTGGCTGAAACACAAAAAACAAACATGTAAATTAGAGCAAAATGTGTGCTGTAATACTTACTTTCTGCTTGCTAGCCTCCGCGCTTGGAGTTCCTCTCCTCCCCTCTGCTCAACTTGCGCTTCAGCCGCCGCCGCCGCCGCTCGTTGAATTCTTCTGCTGTTAGGACACAAAAAGGGACAGTGAATAGATGTGGATTCCTTGTCCCTGGCTGAAAGAGAAAAACAAACATTAAATTTGTAGGGACATGGGGGATGACATTTACTTTCTGCTGGCTTGCCTCCTTGCATCCAGGATGTCCTGCGCCCTTTCATCGCCAGCATCAATTCTTCTGCTGTGAAATTAACAGACCAAAAAAAATTTGTTGATATATTTTGATTGTCCCTGTTTTAAAATATAACATTCAAACAACGACATTATTCCGACCACATGCAATCATTTTTTATAGCCATCAACAGTACCAGGGTAAACCGTATCCTGGCCAAAAAAAAAAAAAAAATATATGATAATAAAAACATGGAAATTTAATTAGCTAAGGTCAGAGGCAGCCAAAAAAATAACATTGCAACAAAAGAAAAGTACATCAACATTTGTATACTAAACACAGGAAAATAATAGCAGCATGAGTAGATAAAACCGTGATAAGCCACAAAGAACAAAGATTGCAAACAAAAAAACATTAGCATAGTCAAACAATTCAACAGACCATGAGTAGATAAAACCATGACAGGCTACAAAGAAAATATATTGCAAACAAAAAAACATTACCATAGTTAAACAATTGAACAGACCATGAGTAGACAAAACCATGACAGGCTACAAAGAAAAAATATTGCAAACAAAAAAACATTACCATAGTTAAACAATTGAACAGACCATGAGTAGATAAAACCATGACAGGCTACAAAGAAAAAATATTGCAAACAAAAAAACATTACCATAGTTAAACAATTGAACAGACCATGAGTATATAAAACCATGACAGGCTACAAAGAAAAAATATTGCAAACAAAAAAACATTACCATAGTTAAACAATTGAACAGACCATGAGTAGATAAAACCATGACAGGCTACAAAGAAAAAATATTGCAAACAAAAAAACATTACCATAGTTAAACAATTGAACAGACCATGAGTAGATAAAACCATGACAAGCCAAAAAACCATTGGCCAAAAAAAAAAAATTGAGAGAAACATTACCATAGTAAACACATGCACATTTCCGATAGTAGCATAAAAAACAACGACATAACTGGCCAAAAAAATTAATACTTTTTAAAAAAAAAAAAAAACATTTTGATACACAAATACATCCATATTTCAGATTGTCGCAGGGAGACAAAGCACATCACTGCTAAAAAACAGTACCAGTAGATCTACATTATCAACATTCACAACAATAGCAGTGAATACACAATAAAGTTCCCAAACAAATGCATTTTAAACTCGGGGACCCACCCCATCATCGGCAATTTAATTTCATTAAATACCTGGGGAACCAATCCCCATCACAGAAAAAAAATTACATATATAATGTACCAGGCCACAAAAAATAAACATCAGCTCACACAACATTGGTGACATATGTATTTTACATTTTTGAATTTGGGGGTGGGTGGTTCATATTTACCGTCTGTTTTCCTGGCGTTCCATGTTACGGATCCTGGCTGCGAGTCCGGTGGCTGCGTCGGTGGCTGCGTCGGTGGCTGCGTCGGTGGCTGCGTCGGTGGCTCTCTGTGGCTCTCTGTGGCTCTCTGTGGCTCTCTGTGGCTCTCTGTGGCTCTCTGTGGCTCTCTGTGGCTCTTGTGGCTCTCTGTGGCTGTGTCTGATGTCCCACCCAATGTTTTTTTTATATGTTTGCTGAGGGGTGGTACTTCCTTGTATCTGTTTGCTGTGGGCTGGTATATCAATTAACAAACCGCATGCGGCTACCGGATGCGGCGGACGCCGCGATGCGGCGCATTGCGGCGTCCATAGACTTTCATTGTAAAAAAGAACCGCATGCGCCGCATCCGGCGCATGCGGCTTTTTTGCCGCAGACAAAAAACGTTACATGCAACGTTTTTTCCAGACACCGTACGGTGACCAGACACCGCATCCGGCACCAACCGGACGCGCCGCAGTGACATGCGGCGCCATGCGGCGCTAATACAAGTCAATGGAAAAAAAAAACCGCATGCGGCGCATACGGTTTTGTGATGCGGCGCTGCTAAAAAATGCCGGGGGAGCCGCAAGGGGAAAAACGGATGTGTGAAACCAGCCTAACACAGAGCCCAGCAGAGTGAACTTCTGGCACCCCGCAGCGGGATATGGTGGTGCAATTGACCTATGCAACCGGTCGCATTTATTGACTGTCTCGTTTCCCGGCTGCGATCTGGAGGATACCTAGTGCTGCACACTTGTGTGAGTTTGTGACATTAAACATGTTTTGGTATGAACTTTCCCTGTGATCCCTGCCTGTCACACTGCACCCCCCCCGCTGCACTACACAGCAAACTCAGATATGTTCACCCTCAAATGGATGCTCAAGGCATGCATACATCTCACAAGGTGCACACCTGGTAGCATTGTTCATGGAGCACATATTAAATGGAGATAAACAGTACAGATAAAAGCAGAAAAACAATCAAAATCTAGTAAGGAAAACACTAAACTATGATAATGTGTTAAGCTATAATATTGTGTTTAACCCCTTAAAGACCGCCGATATGCCTTTTCACGGTGGCAGTTAAGGGTACTTAAACCACAGCGCTGTTTATTAACGGCGATGAGGAAAACGTGTATAGAGCCCCCCAGAGTTGGAATTTCTCTGGGGTCCCGGATGCTGGAGGTAGCTGAGACCCCAGATAACATGATTCGGGTCAGTTTTTACCGACCTGGTGTTTCGATCACCGTTGTTAACGGTATAACGGCGTCCGCAAAAAAAAAAAAGTCTGATTTGCCATTTAATTTCTCTCTTCTCTGATGTGATCGCACATCAGAGGAGAGAGACATAGGGTCCCCGATCCGCCCCGGTACCTCCCGGTGACCCTGGGCCCTCCTGCTTACAGCCACGGCTGCCACTATCTTCTTCCAGGAAGAAAATGGCTGGCGCATGCGCAGTGTGCCCGCCGAGAATGCCGGCTGGTACCCGGCAACAAATAGGAGATTTTTCCTATTGGTTCATTTTGGTCACTGTGATAGACCCTATCACAGTGATCAAAATAAAAAAAAATTTAAAATCAAACCCCCTTTATCACCCCCTTAGTTAGGGAAAAATAATAAAATAAAAAAAATGTATTCACTTCGATTTTCCCATTAGGGTTAGAGTTGGGCTAAAGTGAGTTAGGCTAAAGTTAGGGTTAGGGTTGGGGCTAAAGTTATGGTTAGTGTTGGGGCTAAAGTTAGGGTTAGGATTGGGGCTAAAGTTAGGGTTAGGGTTGGGGCTAAAGTTAGGATTAAGGTTGGGGCTAATGTTAGGGTTGGAATTAGAGTTAGGGTTGAGATTAGGGATTGGCTTGGAATTAGGTTTAGGGGTGTTGGGGTTAGGTTTGTGGTTAGGGTTATGGTTAGGTTTGGGATTAGGGTTAGTGGTGTGTTGGGGGGTAGGGTTGTGGTTAGGGTTGTGATTAGGGTTAGCGGTGTGTTGGGGTTAGGGTTGGAGTTAGAATTGGAGTACTATATGTCACGAAAAAACTTTCT
The DNA here is from genome assembly GCA_033576555.1 of Oophaga sylvatica. Taxonomy (NCBI): domain Eukaryota; kingdom Metazoa; phylum Chordata; class Amphibia; order Anura; family Dendrobatidae; genus Oophaga; species Oophaga sylvatica. Next base: position 133,946,017 of record JARQOD010000001.1, on the reverse strand, counting down.
CAGAATCAGCGGGATCGTTATAGCGTTCCAGAGTTGTAACCTCATAAAGTGACAGTGGTCAGAAAAATTGGCCTGATCACTAAATAGCAAATTGGCTCTGTCACTAAGGGGTTAACTATATGCTTGTCTGCAGCCTTGTACTTAAAATGCAGCCCTCGCTCTGCTCAGTAACTGTATTTAGAATCCTTGGAACTTTGTAGTGCTCCAACCAGCAAAAAACAAATGATTGCAGGTTACAGGAAGAGTACGTGTTATGCCTACTCTGATGTGATGGTGAGCAATCTGGCAATAAGATGCTACCCATTGTGTGTGTGAGATGCATGGCCAGAAGAGAAACATGATGCGTGACTGTGCAGAATTCTAGGAATGAACCAGCCAGCAGCATATCAGTGGGCCGTAAGAGTGTGACGGAGAGAAAGACATCAAAGAGCAATCCAGGTCCAGAAAATAGCTGTGGTGACACACAGTGTACGCTGCCTTGTGGCTCTGGAGAGATCATGAGTGACAGTGAGTATGTGGGATTTTGGAGAAGTTACTGAAGGAGATCTAAGAACTTGTAAACCTGAAAGAGAGACTGTGGCATATGGGGACCAATGGTTCTGTAGTGTCGGCACATGGTATCACAACATTGGAAAGAAGTACAGTTCATGCTGAGGACTGGTTGCCCAATGGATTGATGAAGGGTCATAACATACAGCTCTTGAAGCCTATGTGTGAGGACTGCAGTGCTAAATATGAAAAGATCTATAACTGACTGAACTAGAAACCAGAGTCCATATTGATTATACTCTTATGTCTCACCTAGTGTGGAGGATCCTTGAATCTCCTGGATCCAGATGAGCATTAGTTATACAACATGAACAGATATTGGGGCAGCATGGTGACACAGATGGAACAATTAGGCCAGGGTCACACTAGCGATAAATATGGACAAGTGATATGCAATAAAACAACGCATAACACTCAGACCAGTATTCATCTATGGGGCAGCTCCCATCAGTGTTTTTTTCTCGACCGTTTTCAACGTGCGAGTGAAAACACAGCATGCTGCGATTGTCACCAACACTCAGCCAAGTCTCGGCTCTCTCACACCCATATAAGCATATGGGTGCGAGTGAGACAACACACATCACTTGGATATGATCCGAGTGATGTGCGATATACACTGACCCCGGCAATGGGAGAGATGGAGAATTTAGTTTCTCCTCCTCCGCAGCTGTGCTCCGATCCGCTCTGTGCGCGAGGCTTGGAGCACATTCGCATGACACTCGGCTCCCGCTCACAGCAGAGAAGGATCCGAGGGTCATTAGCATATCGCATTGGATGCCATGCGCTAATCAGACTCCGGCCTTAGGGCTTTTATGGTAGGATGGCAAGAGAAGGATCAGAACTAGAACCAAAAACAGATTAAGCAGAGTTGTAGCAATTGCAACCAATGTAGGGAAGGCTCAAAGTCCAATGTGTAGTTGATGCGGTAATATAGCAGCGCTGAGATAGTTAGGGAAACCTTGTGCAGAACTGGTTGACCAATAATATTCCTCAGTATTGATGTGGGCACCAACTACCTCAATTCTCAGTCTCCATTAGGCCATCTAAGCCAGCCTTAATAACCCAGGATGAGTATTGAGAGCATGGCAATGGATCCAACAGTAACACCTACTGCAAGCTGTAAAAGGTGTAAATGTTACTGATAGAGATGAGTGAGCACTAAAATTCTCGGATGCTTGTTACTCTAATCAAGCAATCTCCAATGCTTGGTTGCTCATTTCGAGTAACGAATATAATGGGAGTCAAAGGGAAATTCGGGCATTTTTCCTGCTAGGAGGCCTGGTGGTCAGTGAAAATGTTGAAATGGAAGGGAAAAGTGCTGAATGGAATGATCCCTGGAACCATCTCTGATTCCCAGATCATTGCTAACAACAATGGTGCCACACTTTTACTCCACTTTAAGGACTGACAATAAAACATTCAAAATTGATGAGAAATTGGAGTTTAAAGGAAAAAAAATGTTAAGAAACATTCTTCCCTGTAGAATGACTTGTATGAAATGCAAAATTTTAAAAGGATTTAAAAAAAATGTAAATAAACCAAAATTTCAGTGTAATTTATGAAGGAAGCAAGAAGTGGCAAAATTAGGGACTCAGATACACCCTGTAATAGATATAAATTAGGGCCTCATACACATTCTGTTCAAATTGTAATGTCCTGCCAAAAATTACAAGCAAAGTCATCCATACACCCTTTAAGGCACCAACTGTAGTGCCTTATTCAAATATTGTGAACAAAGTGTAGCTGTGTTACTCCTAAACTGATAAAAGCTTTACACACAGTGCAAAGCCTCCCAATAATTACAAGCAGCGTCATCCATACACTCTTAAAGGCACCAACTGGAGTGCCTCATAAAAATTTAAATATTGTGGTTGTGGTACATATACACTCATAAAGGCTTTGCACAAAGTGCAAAGCCAGGAAAATTTTTTAAGTAGGGTTATCTAGTCATCCAAAGACCATAAAAGGCAACATCTGGCAGGACTCATTCAAATATTGAACATTAAAATAATTTTATGTGCTGCTGTCATCTGGTGGTGTGGAAAAGTCGAGTCTAATCCGGGCTTTGTTCATTGTTATCAGAGTGCACATGTCAGCACTTTCTGTTGACAGGCGAAAGCACCTGTCTGTTATGATCCTCACACTGGCACTAAAAGTTCGGTCAAACAAGACGCTAGCTGCAGAGCAACGCAAAACCTCCAAGACATAGAGGGACTGCTCATTCAAGGTGTCTAGCTTTAAGATCCAATAGCTGAAGGTCACAGAGGAATTAGGGAGTGCGCTGGTTTTGTCGGCCAGGTATTGCCTGACCATCTTTAAAAACTTTTCCCTCTTGTCAAAAATGCTTAGTTATCAGGGCATGGATGCTGGGAGGGTGTCATGAAAAGGCCCAGGCCTTTGACAGTGGACCCCTGTCTATGCTGTACCTGGTGTGTGTCTCCCTCACCTCTCCTCCATGGTTGGGCAAGCAAGGAAGCTTGCCCCCTTGCCGCTAGCATTGTCTGATGGGAATTTTTTCAACATATTTTCCATAATGGACTTTTGGTAAAGCACCATTTAGAAGACCTTTTCACCTCAGGAAGGAGTAATGCAAAGTTCTCCTTGTAGCGTGGGTCTAGCAGTGTGAACAGTGTAAACAACCAGTACTCTAGATGAATGTAACGTCAGGGTCACAGGAAAGGCAGAGGTACATAAAGTCTGTCATATGTGCCAAGATCCCTACAGCCAACACTTCACTGTCTCCACCATGATGACTACTTTCCATGTCCTCCACCATCTCTTCCTCCTCATTCCCCTCCTCAGCCCATCCACGTATAAGACACAGGACACAGCAGTGTGAGCATTAGCCTCTTTTGCACTATCAGCAAGCTCCTGTTCCTTCCCCTCCTCATTGTTACCCAATCTGTGCTGAGCATATGAGATGTTGCTGGCTGGGTAGTACCTCCCTATCTCATGTCTTCTTCCGTCTCCACATGGTCCGCATGCAAAGGCTCATATTTAATTGTCAGCGGCAACTGTTTAAAGGGAATTTGTCACCCCATTTTAGCCCTATGATATAAAGATATCATTGCATAGTGTGTCCCATAACTAATCTATGGGTACCTATGATATCTCCAGACAACCCAGTTTTCATGTAAAAATACCTTAGTAAAGTTTGTATTTCTGTATGCAAATTTGTGCGGTCTGGTCCAGAGGACGGCGTTTTTTTTCTTACCCCCACCCCTGCTCCTCGGATTCTCTTGCGTATCGCCGTCTGTGAATAGCACAGACAGCGTTCAGCTTACCGCGATTGCGCATTTCAAAATCCCCTCGCGCTTGTGCAGTGTGCTTTGCCCACCAGTGGGCAAAGCATAAAATCATTACAGCACATGCACAACTATTTCCTTGCCCCGGAAATGACTGCTTACCTTGGACGACTTCCGGGACAAGGAAAGTGGAGGAAAATAGTTGCGCATGCGCTGTAATGATTTTATGCTTTGCCCACTGGTGGGCAAAGCACACTGCGCAAGCGCGAGAGGATTTTGAAATGCGGAATCGTGAGAAGCCGAATGCCGTCTGTGCTATTCACAGACGGCGATACGCAAGAGAATCCGAGGAGCGAGGGTGGGTGAGGAAAAAAACGCCGCCCTCCGGACCGGACCCACAAATTTGCATACAGAAATACGAACTTTACTAAGGTATTTTTACATGAAAACTGGGTTGTCCGGAGATAGCATAGGTACCCATAGATTAGTTATGGGACACACTATGCAATGATATCTTTATTTCATAGGGCTAAAATGGGGTGACAGATTCCCTTTAAGTAGGCACAGAAACGGTATCTCTGTGCTGATGATGGTGTCATCGCTGCTCACCACCTTTGTGGAGTACTCAAAGTCTTGGAGAACTGCACAAATGTCGGACATCCATGCCCACTCTTCAGTTGTTATGTGTGGAGGCTGACAAGAATACTGATGGGTGTGTTGGAGCTGGTGTTCCACATCTGGTCTCTGCTGCTCACAAACCTTGCCAGTATGTGCAGTATGGAGTTCAAGTGCATGGTCACATCACACACAATTTGGTGAGCTGGCACTTGCATGCGCTGCTGCAGCTTTGTCAGCTGTAGCTGACTTGCAGAAATGTGTGATGCAGCATATCTTGGCCAGAAGCTCTGTCAAATCTGGGTAGATTTTCAGAAACCACTGAACTTCCAAGTTGAGCATGTAGGCCAAGCATGGTACGTGTGTGAGTTTGCCAAGCTTCACAGCCACCACCAGGTTACAACCATTATCACAAACGACCATACCTGGTTGTAGATTCAGCGGCGAGAGCCACAGATCTGTCTGGTCTATTATTCCATTCAATAACTCTGCTGTGGTGTGCAGCTTGTCTCCTAGACAAATTAGCTTCGACAGAGCCTGTTGCTGCTTCGTTAATACAGTGCTGCAGAGCTTACGAATTCCGGGTGATGTGGACGACATGCTCTGAGATGGACAATGAGGTGGAGCAAGAAAAAGTGCAGGAACTGGTGTAGGAGGTAGAGGAACCCAGATAGAAATTGGTGCAGCAAACCTCTGCGTTGGTAGCACATGTGCCATGCCAGAGTGGGCCTCCACACACATTGTTCACCCAGTGTACCATCAGGGAAATGTAGCATCTCTGGCCACAACCGCTTGTCCACGTGTCGGTCAATAAAAGGACAATCCCAGTAACCCAGTTGGTAAGAGCATGAGTGTTGTTACTGTACACGTGCTGGTACAAGACGGGGATGACACAATGGTAGAAATAGTGATGGCCGGGGAGTGAGTACCGAGGGATCAAATTTGTACACCTGTAGCAGGACATTTTTTGCTTTTTTTTTCCAAACCAACGAGATTTCACGAAAAGCATGTTCAAAAGGATATATGACAATAGTCAGTTTTCGAACAGCCAAATTTCTACACCTGTAGCAGGCCAATTTAGGTTTTTATTTCTAATCAACAAAATTTCACACAAACCAAGTTTTAGAGAACATATTACAAAAGTTAATTTTTGAAAAACCAAATAATTTTTGGTTTCATTTAAAACCAACAAAATTTCACACAAACCAAATTCTACAGTACTAGCTTGGCCCGTGCGAAATTTTCGCACATTGGTCGTCGGGGGCGCAGGCAATTTCAGAAAAAGCAAGCTGGTCAAATGTAAATGTATTTCATGAGATGCTGAACACAGGTATTTAAATATGTAGATTGGTAAAACAATAAATTGGTTTGATAAGTATAGGCCAAAAAATGTCTTCCCGTTGAGGTGCTACCTGCAGGTCATTGTTTCTTTCTGCAGGTTTATGAAAATGAATGTTTAAACTGTCTTTAGTGATAAAATTGTGAATGTATGGTTTGTTTGGCTCTTTTCTTGCTGAAGGGGGCAAGTTTACCCTTCAAATGGTGTATCATTTGTGTGTGGGGCGAAGTAATCAGCGAAAAAGCAGTGCATGCTTACAAATGTGTTTGCATATGTGGCTCACCATTTGTGTGTGTGGGGCGAAGTAATCACCGAAAAAGCAGTGCATGTTTACAAATGTGTTTGCATATGTGACTCACCTGCAGTGAAGTGTGCAATCCTCCAATGTGCCTGAAATAGGCTGTGCAAGCACTTGGGCAAGCTGGAAAGACCCCAAGGAAAATGTTTGGATTTGTTTGTGATGTCTATAAGCAGCTTTGTGGTAGTGTGCTTTGGGTAGTGTGCAGCCAACTGCAGGTCATTTGACCTTTCAAATGGTGTATCATTTGTTTGTGTGAGTGGAGTATGAATGGAGCAAGTGTGCAATTCAATAGGCAGTGCATGCTTACAAATGTGTTTGCATATGTGCCTCACCTCCAGTGAAGTGTGCAATCCTCCAATTTGGCTGAAATAGCCTGGGCAAGCAGTTCGGCAAGCTGGAAAGCCCCCAAGGCAAATGTTTGGATTTGTTTGTGATGTCTGTAAGCAGCTTTGTGATTGTGTGCTTTGGGGTAGTGTGGTGCCACCTGCAGGTCATTTTTCCTTACTGCAGGTTTATGAAAATTAATGTTTAAACTGTATTTTGTGATCAAATCGTGGATGTGTGGTTTGTTTGGCTATTTTCTTGCTGAAGGGGGCAAGTTTACCTTTCAAATGGTGTATCATTTTTGTGTGTGGGTGCAGTATGAACGGAGATACAAAGTGATCACCGAAAAACAGTGTTTAGAAATAATAGAATAGATATATGACAACAGACATTTTTTTCCATTACTTTAATTTTTTTACAGTTTGCAAGACATGAAACATCTTTTACTGAAAATATTGTTAAGTAAAAGAAAATTGTGTGACAAAAGATCTTTGTTGTAAAAAAAATAAATAAAACATCTTGATGGTAATAGTGAATTTTTGAATAACCAAATTTCAACACCTGCAGCAGGTCAATTTTTTTTTTCAAACAAAATAACACACAAACCAAGTTCCAGAGTATATATGACAATTGTAAATTTTGGACAACCAAATTTGTACACCTGAAGCAGGCTGTTTTTGGCTTATATTTCAAACCAGCAAAATTTCACACAAAGCAGGTTCTACAGTATACAGTATATGACAATAGTCAATTTTTGGAACAAAAGAATTTTAACCCACCATAATTTTACACAAAGTACATTAAACTTTATGGATGACTAATTTAATCCAGGAAATGTTTTGGATTCATAAAAATTAGAAGGAGGGTAATACAGTAATTGTCTTCAGGTGTCCACTTCTTTTTGTTCCTCGGGAAGGCTGGGGGAACTGCTTACACCTGCTTCCTGCAGGCCAATTCCCAGTGCTTGGGCTGTAAGTAACCTGGTTTTGGATAGTGCCAGAGCTTCCAACATGTAGAAATTGGTGATAGCCCCCTGTGTCATCTGCACCATTGCCTGCTCCTGCATAGAAGGTGAGGAACCCCTAGGACAGTACGATTGCTTGATGGTGGTAGCCCCATGTCGAGCTGCCTCAAGTAGCCTCTCCTAGGACCGGTCATTTTTCAAGAAAGGTTCATCCTGCTCCCTTGCTTTTCAGATCACACCCACTGCATACCAGCAATGTTGACTCTCCATTTTGAGGAACGTGACCTTGGTTCCTGCCTTGCGCTCTTGCAGCAAGTGTTCCATCTATACTGCCTGCTGGCTAAACGAAATGTGATGACAGATCCCAAACTTTTCGATGGACCCCCATCTTTTGCTGTCAGTCATAAGTAGCGAACTCCTCCCGGGATGCCAACTGACAGCATCTTACAGCTAACAGGTCCGCTAGCATTTCTCCAGCCCTAGTCCTGGCTCATCTCCTCTCTTCTGACCAGCCTAGGCCCCACAGTCCACTCACTAGTTGCTGGATCCTAGCTCTCCCATCTGCAATCCACAAGAACCCCAGTAGTAAAGGCTACTGCCTGGGTTCGGGCCTTGGTGGCTCTGGGAAAGATGCTGGTTCTGGACTACAGGCTACTGCCACCTCCGCTCTCGCGTCAGCTTGGTCTGGCTACGATATTCCTTCAGTTGCTTTTGCCATCTTTGTTGCCTTTTCACCAATTAAGCACATTACACTGTATGGATTACTAATTCAATCCAGAAAAAATTGTGAATGCTTTTTTGGAGTGTCATAAACAGTACCAACAAAATGTAACTGTAAGCATGTAATTCTCTATGGATGAGTAATATAATACCAAGGCATATTTAATTTATTTTTTGGAGTGTTATATACCACTGAAATGTAACAGAAAGCACCTAATACTCCATGGATGAGTAATTGAATACAGAAAAAAATTTCAACACTTTCTTGAACTGGTTTATAACACATAAATGTACCACAGAGCATGTAATAATATATGGATGAGTAAATGAATACAGAAAAATGTTTCAACGATTTTTGGGAGTGTTATATGACAGTGAATTGTGCCACAGAGAATGTAATAGTATATAGATGAGTAATTAACTACAAAAATTTTTTACAATGTTTTTTTGGACTTTATATAACAGCGAAATGTACCACAGAGCACATAATAGTATATGGATGAGTAATTGAATCCAGAAAAATGTTTCAACACTTTTTTGGAATGTTATTTAACACTGAAATGTACCAGAGGCTACTTAATAGTATATGGATGAAGAATTGAATACAGAAAAATGTTTTAACGCTTTTTGGGAGTATTACATAACACCAAAATTTAACACAGAGCACTTAATAGCATATGGATGAGTAATTAAATACAAAACCAGTTTTCAAAGCTTTTTTGGACTGTTATACAACACCAAAATGTACCACAGAGCATGTAATAGTATATGGATGAGTAATTGAATGCCAAAATATTTCACAATGCTTTTTTGGAGTGTTGTATGCCACTGAAATGTACCACAAAGCACTTAATAGTATATGGATGAGGAATTGAATACAGAAAAAATTTCAATGCTTTTTTGATTTTTGTATAACGCTGTAATGTACCACAGAACATGTAGAACTATATGGGTGAGTAATTGAATCCAGCAAAGTGTTTTAAACGCTGCATACTTTTTAAAATTCCATGCATCTGCAATCGTCATGTGGGTGGCGCGTGCACAGTGGGAGCAGGCGTCCTGTGTGCAGAACTTCAATAAAATGGCATCAGAAGGAGCGCATGCCATGCGCATATTGAGATTTTGGCTCTTAACTGAACGCCCACACAATGGTAGCGGCAGCGTGGAATTTTAAAAAGGAGGCAGGTCACTGAATAATCAGTGACCTGCACAAGAAACAGAGGAAGCTGGTGGGGGGTGGAGATTTAGAAGAAGAACCTGCTCCTATGTCCTGCCCTGAAGGTAACTGGAGCACAGAAGACATCATTTTCTGAAAACTTCATAAGGTGAATACTCAGCAGCTATGAGCGGATCCTTTCACATCAGATATCATATTAATCAGCATCACAGTGCCATTATAGCCATGCCTTTCGTTTATATGGCTAAATACTGCTGACAGGTTATCTTTAATAAAGAGACCTTCTTATTCAGGACTGAGGTATATGTGTGTTCTGCCACTGATTCCTCAGTTGCAATTTACCACATAGTGTTTGTAACTAGTTTCACTTAAAGTGACAGTAGCCACTATCTGGTTGTGACTTTGTATGAGAAAAAAACTTGTTCTGCAAAAAAAAGTGTCTGTGACATTCCATTTTAAATTAAACTTTGTATGAGTGTTTAACCCCTTAATGACAAAGCCAATTTGCAGCTAAATAACCGGGCCAATTTTTACAATTCTGACTACTGTCACTTTATGAGGTTATAACTCTGGAATGATTTAACGGATCCTACTGATTCTGAGAAAGTTTTTTTGTGACATATTGTACTTCACGTTAGTGGTTAAAAATATTTTATATGACGCTTTATTTATGAAAAAAACGGAAATATGGCAAAAATTTTGAAAGTTTAGCAATTTTCAAACTTTACATTTTTATGCCCTTAAATCAGAGAGATATGTCACACAAATTTCTTAATAAATAACATTTCCCACATGTCTACTTTACATCAGCACAATTTTGGGAACAACATGTTTTTTTGTTACGAAGTTATAAGGGTTAAAAGTGGACCAGCGATTTCTCATTTTTACAACACCATTTTTTTTTAGGGACCACATCACATTTGAAGTCACTTTGAGGGGTCTATATGATAGAAAATACCAAAAAGTGACAGCATTCTAAAAACTGCACCCCTCAAGGTGCTCAAAACCACATTCAAGAAGTTAATTAACCCTTTACGTGCGTCACAGGAACTCAAGCAATGTGGAAGGAAAAAATTAACATTTAACTTTTTTTGCAAAAAATTTACTTCAGAACCAATTTTTTTTATTTTCACAAGTGTTGAAAGAAAAAATGAACCACAAAATTAGTTGTGCAATTTCTCCTGAATACGCCGATACTCCATATGTAGCGGTAAACCACTTTTTGGGTGCACTGCAGAGGTCGCAAGGGAAGGAGCGCCGTTTGACTTTTTCAACGCAGAATTGGCTGGACGCCATGTCACGTTCGGAGAGCCCCTGATGTGCCTAAACAGTGGAAACCCCCAACAAGTGACCCCATTTTGGAAACTAGACCCCTTAAGGAACTTATCTAGATGTGTTGTGAGCACTTTGAACCTCCAAGTGTTTTACAGAAGTTTATAACGTAGAGCCGTGAAAATAAAAAATCATTTTTTTCCTCAAAAATGATTTTTTAGCACGCTATTTTTTATTTTTCCAAGGGTAACTGGAGAAATTGGACCCAAAAAGTTGTTGTGCAATTTTTCCTGAGTACACCGATACCCCATATGATGGGTAAACCACTGTTTGGGCACACGGTAGGGCTCGGAATGGAGGGAGCGCCATTTGATTTTTTGAACGCCACGTCATGTTTGGAGACCCCCTGATGTGCCTAAATAGTGGAAACCCCTCAATTCTAGCTCCAACCCTAACCCCAACACACCCCTAACCCTAATCCTAACCCTAATCCTAACCCTAATTCCAACCCTAATTGTATCCCTAATCCTAATTGTATACCTAACCCTAATTAGATCCCTAACCCTCATTGTAACCCTAACCCTAATTGTAACCCTAACCCTAACCCTAATTCCAACCCTAATCCTAACCCTAACCCTAACACTAATTATAACCCTAACCCTATCCCTAACCCTAATGGAAACATGAAAATAAATACAATTTCTTTATTTTATTATATGTCCCTAACTAAGGGGGTGATAAAGGGGGGGTTTATTTACTATTTTTTTATTTTGATCACTGTGATAGGGTTTATCACAGTGATCAAAATGTACTTTCACTGAATGAATGAATCTGCCGGCAGGCAGATTCGGCGGGCGCACTGCGCATGCGCCCGCCATTTTCTTTTACAGGAAGAAGACGCTGGAAGGCTCGGAGCTGCCGGAGGACAGGGGGACACCGGGAGGTACGGGGGCACATCGGGGGACCCGGGACCCTATTTCTCTCCCTTCTGATGTGTGATCACATGAGAGGGGAGAGAAATTACATGCAGGATCGCTGCGTTTTTTTTTCTTTTGCGATCGCCGTTATATGGTTAATAATGGTGATCGCAAAAGCGGGGGACTGTGGGGGACCCAAATTATGTTCTCTGGGGTCTCGGCTACCCCTTGGTAGCCGAGACCCCGTAGAAAATCCGATTCAGAGGGCGCACTGCGCACTGCTCAGGCGCCCGCCATTTTCTTTGCTGGATAAGATGTGTGCAGCTCCGGTGAGACATCGGAGGACAGGGGGGACACCGGGAGGCACGGGGACAGATCGGGGGTCCCGGGAACCCTATTTCTCTCTCCTGTGATGTGCGATCACATTAGAGGAGAGAGAAATTAAACAAAGAATCGCTGCTTTTTTTCGTTCGCCGTTATAGGGTTAATAACGGTGATCGCAAAAGCTTAATCGGTGAAAACCATGTTCTCTGGGGTCTCGGCTATTTAGGCTAATTAACGGCGCTGTGGTTTAAGTACCCCTAACTACCGCCGTTAAAAGGCGTATTGGTGGTCGTTAAGGGGTTAAACAGAAGTGATGGTATTAGCATTGCTTCTTATTTCTTGATTGTTTTGTACACTTAGGACCCAATTTATCAAAGTAATTTTGTAAGAATTGTGTCTTAAATTGTATTGAAAAGTTGTAAAATATTTGCAATTTGGAGTTTTTCAAAAATGTTGCGACTTTTGATGTTCTTATACCAGTTTCAATCACCTCTGTTAACAAGGGCAGAACTGGGGCAGGATGTGGGCACAGCAGAGATGTGATGCCACAGCTCATCTATTCATCATTAGCTGTGGTGTTACTTATGCTAGAAATATTAAGCCAGGTGGCACACAGAGGCGCTTGTCAATAGTTAGACGCTCCTGATTTATTAAGAGTCGTGGCATCTGTTTATGAATCAAGAGTATCTGACTCCTTCATCCCCCTTATCAAGATTGGAGAGAAAACTGCTGGTCTTGATGAATCTGGGCCTTATTTGTTAATAGTTTTGATAATACTGGAATTATTCCCCTCATGTCCTTTTCAGTTCACTTACTTCTGGTCCAGAATGAATGATTTGAACACATATTTATTGCAAATGTTTTAATAGCATCACAATATTTGATATAAAAAATGAAGATTTTGCAAAGCGCTAAAAAGCTTGGCAAAGTATTAAATTTATTTATAATAGTTTTATAGTTTTATGTAAAACAAAAAACTTGGAATATTTCTAAAGTAACAAACTGCAACTTTCTAACATACTTTATGATTTAATTCCACACCGTTTTAGGATCTCTGTTTCCTGCCTTAGAATTGGAACAGTCTTGTTGCTACTATCCTTAGGCTAAAAAACAACATAGACTTAAAGCACCAGTCCAGCTTTTTTTTTTATTTCAGCGCTGGAGTGGTGTTTCTAATGTAAGTTCCCTGTCCCTACACTCAAACTTACCAGCCATCATCTTCACCTTTTATCTGCGCCGCACCAGTCGGTCTTCAGCAGTTTCTGGGTAAGTGGGAGATCCCTTTTCGGAGCCGAAGGTAAGCCTTGCTCTGGTTCTCACAGACTTGAATTGAGAGCTTGTGATTGTTACTTCTGACTTTTGGCCAGTCAGAAATTGCGGTCACAAGATAATGGTGTGGGACCGGAGTTGCACCAGGAAGAGCTGAAGACGACGTCCGGTAAGTATAATACTAGGGGCAGGGATCTTTTGTTAGTAGCACCTTTCCAGTGCTGAATAAAAAAAAACACTGTAGTGGCGCGCTAAAACTGACTTCACAATACTATCAGTATTAATGAAATCCTGATGATTTTTGCTGTATTTACTTGGAAAATTGGAAAATTTACATTAAAATTGCTGTTTAATTCTAATACTAATATCCGCTATATTTGGACTCATAACTAGAGATGAGTGAACCCAATCTGTAAAGAGAAACATAGAATGAATTTTACATCACCAAAGTTCGGGTGCACATTGACTTCTATGCGGTTCAGGTTCAGGTTTAAGGTTAGGTAGAAATCGAACTTTGGAATAAGTTCACTCGAACCCAACGAACATCCACGGGTCCGCTCATCCCTACTCATAACATGATCATTTTAATATCAGACAGATTAACTATTAGTAGCTGACATCACTAAAATGAATATCTAGCCTAGGCAAACCCCTGAGAGCTATCACATAGGTGTAACTATAGATACACTATAATTTGCATTACTGATTTATTTTGTTCATACAATCCCTATACTGTAGGAAATTCTCAGCTGTGAGAAGTAGGTCTGTACTGAAACAGATGAAATGAGACTGTCCTCATTCCCTGACATAAAGCAGAGATCTTAAAATTGATGAGAAATCAAAACATTTGGATAAGAAATTATCAGAGGCTTTGTGTCACTAGCGGCATAAAAGATGGAAATTATGGGGCAGGCTATATTTGCACTAAAATTTGCTATTGGAAAATTATCGTGCAAGTACAGCCAAAGACGCACCAAATGTATTAGAATTACAGCACTGAAACACCTCTCTTAATAAATTCCTCCAAAGTATATTGGAAAGTTATTTGTTTGCAACCAGAAAACCCCATTAATGACAAGGATTCAAAATTAGAAAGCAAGTGCGCAGGCGGACACTGAAAGCTTGCTTGGATTCTTCTTGTGATTTTCTCATCTTGCATTATGCAGGCGTTCAGCTTTTCATGGACTATTCCTCTAGCGGCATGGGCAAGGTGAGATTATACAGTTGCTCATCCATTTGTGCTGCAGATTAAAAACAGTGTGTTAGTGTCAGTTACAATTAAGGTTGTACCAAATATACCATCACATTTCTAGTGTTATTTAGTATTAGTACAATTTGACAGGATAATCTGATGATGTTAGCGAATCTTTCATGTACAGTAAATTCTAAGTCTTTGGCTTCCAAATTTTAACTAGAGATGTAGAGATGAGTGAATCTTTTGAAATTTAATGTTTTGCACCCCTTGGAAGACGCGACACGTGAAACGCGCGTCAGGGGTGCTTCTGTGACCACCACACAGTTCGTACTACATGTTATATTTCATTTCCTAGCTATTTTGTTTTTTCATATGACAGCATAGACATGGTTCACGTGATTCTTATGTCCATCTATATTCATTTTTACATTCTGTACTAATGAGAGATATGCTAGGGCGCTCTATAATTAATATTATCTAGTATTTATTTATATACCTTATAGCTCTTACTCCTCTCCTTTAGTGGCTATATTTATCAGTAACACACTTTTTTATAAAGGGTATTTTCCATTTTTTTTTGTAGAATCTTAATCCCCAATATTGTTATTCAATTTTGGTGTATTACCCCTTTATTATTATCATTACTTGTCTATGTCAGTTTAGCTGTATTTATTGTTGTGGTACACGGTGTGGTTATGTGTTATGTTACGGTAGCTGAGGAGTGCAGGCAAAAAAGGAAATACACCAGAGCAGTTGGAATCTATGAGATTGCAGTACCCTGACTAACCACCGCAACTAGAGGCAGCCGTGGAGCGTTCCTACGTTGGTCCTAGACGCCTCGTCACAGCCTGAGAAACTAACTACACCTAAAGATAGAAATAGGAAAGCTATCTGCCCCGTAGCAGAACCCCAAAGATAATAGAAAGCCCCCAAACATGTAATGGCGGTTAGACAAGAAGAAATACTGACACAGAAAGAAAATAGAATGAGCAAACGCTGGGGCCCAAACTATCTAAATAGAAAAGGACAGGAAGGGTACTTACTGCAATCCCAGAAAACCCTGAAAAACACCAACTCTACTAATTTCAAAATCACCTGAGATCACACAACCTCTACCACCTAAATTAGTTCTCTGGTGTAACAAAAACAGCAGCCACTGAAAAAACTGGAAAAAGCAAAAGTACAAAACACAGTGGCTGAACTAAACTGAGAGGGCAAAAGCCCCCGGAGGGGACCCAGAAGGCCCCCACAGAAGTGCAGGACCAAATGCAAAAATATAGCAAAAACACAAAAAAAGAAATTGTCTTATCTGATAGCAGGAGATGCAGACACGACACAGCAGGCTACAAGGGAAACTGGAAAGAAGGATTCAGACCAGAACAATAGATCACCGGCAACCCTGATGGGAAAATAAGACCAATCAGTAACACCTGATTCCCAGTCCTCACAATCCTCACTAGTACCACTTGTAACCACCAGAGGGAGCCTCTGCTCAGAACTCATCTCAAACCCATTCACAACAGTACCACCCCCTTGAGGAGGGGTCACCGAACCCTCATTTGAGCAACCAGGTCGGTCAGGATGAGTTCTATGATACGCACGGATAAGTCTCCTAACATGGATGTCCGAAGCAAACACCCAAGAATTATCGTCCTGACCATAACCTCTCCATTTAACCAAATACTGGAGTCTTCGTCTAGAAAAACGAGAATCCAATATTTTCTCAACCACATACTCCAGATTGCCCTCAACCAAAACAGGGTCAGGAGGCACAGCAGCAGGAACCACTGGCTCAACAAACCTCTTCAACAAGGACTTGTGGAACACGTTATGGATCTTAAATGTCCCTGGAAGAAGCAAACGAAAAGAAACAGGATTAATAATCTCCATGATCTTATAAGGTCCAATGAACCTAGGCTTAAATTTAGGAGATGCTACTCTCATAGGAATATTCTTTGAGGACAACCAGACCAAGTCCCCCACTTTAAACCGAGGACCATCAGTCCTATGCCGGTTAGCAAACCGCTGGGCCTTCTCCTGAGAGAGGGACAACCTCTCCACTACCTGGTCCCAAATCTGCTGCATACGCTCAACAACAGAGTCAACACCTGGACAGACAGAAGCCTCCGTCTGTCCTGAAGAAAATCGAGGGTGAAACCCAGAATTACAGAAAAACGGAGACATCAAAGTGGCAGAGCTAGCCCTATTATTAAGAGCAAACTCAGCCAAAGGCAAAAAAGAGACCCAGTCATCCTGATCAGCAGACACAAAGCATCTTAGATAAGTCTCCAATGTCTGGTTTGTTCTCTCAGTTTGACCATTGGTCTGAGGATGAAATGCCGAGGAGAAAGACAATTGAACACCCAGTTTAGAACAAAAAGTCCTCCAAAATCTGGAAACAAACTGGACTCCTCTGTCAGACACAATGTTCTCAGGAATGCCGTGTAAACGAACCACGTGCTGAAGGAACAACGGCACCAATTCAGAGGAGGAAGGCAACTTAGGTAATGGCACAAGATGTATCATTTTGGAAAACCTATCACAAATTACCCAGATGGTGGTCATTCTCTGAGAAACAGGAAGATCGGAAATGAAATCCATAGAGATATGGGTCCATGGTCTCTTGGGCACAGGCAATGGCATCAACAAACCACTAGAGCGAGAGCAAGGCTTGGAGCGAGAGCAAGTCCCGCAGGACTGCACAAATTCCCTGACGTCACGAGACAAGGTAGGCCACCAAAAGGACCGACTAACCAAGTCTCTGGTACCAAAAATTCCGGGATGCCCAGCCAATGCGGAACAATGAATCTCAGACATCACACTCTTTTTCCATTGGTCCGGGACAAACAATTTTCCAACAGGGCAGCGCTCGGGCCTATCCTCCTGACACCCCTCCAGAGCAAGTCTCAAATTGGGCGAGATGGCGGAAAGAACTACACCCTCCTTCAAAATAACAGAGGGATCAGATAGCTCAGGAGAGTCCGCAAGGAAACTCCTCGAGAGGGCATCCGCCTTAACATTCTTAGTGCCAGGAAGAAAGGAAACCACAAAATTAAAACGTGTGAAAAACAAGGCCCACCTGGCCTGTCTAGGATTGAGTCGCTTGGCAGATTCCAGATAGACCAGATTCTTATGGTCCGTAAGGACCACCACCTGATGTTTGGCTCCCTCCAGCCAATGTCTCCACTCTTCAAAAGCCCAATTCATGGCCAATAACTCCCGATTACCCACGTCATAATTACGTTCAGTAGGAGAAAATTTTCGAGAGAAAAAGGCACAAGGGTTACTTTTAGAGGTCTCTGGATCTTTTTGGGACAAAACGGCACCTGCCCCAATTTCAGAGGCATCAACCTCCACTTGAAATGGCAGAGAAACATCAGGCTGCCGTAGAACAGGAGCAGAAGTGAATCTCTGCTTAAGTTCCTGAAACGCAGAGACTGCCTCAGGAGGCCAATTCACCACATCAGAACCCTTTCTGGTCAAATCAGTTAATGGTTTAACAATAACAGAGAAATTACCAATAAATTTACGATAAAAATTGGCAAAACCCAAAAATCTCTGAAGAGCCTTTAATGAAGTAGGTTGGACCCAATCACAGATGGCCTGAACCTTGACCGGGTCCATTTCAATAACAGATGGGGACAAAATGAATCCCAGAAATGAGATCTTCTGTACGCCAAAAAGACACTTTGATCCCTTCACATACAGAGCATTCTCTCTCAAAATCTGGAATACAGTTCGAACATGTTTCACATGAGAGTCCCAGTCATTAGAAAAAATAAAGATATCATCCAAATAAACAATCAGAAACTTGTCCACAAAATCCCTGAAAATGTCATTCATGAAGGACTGGAAGACGGAAGGAGCATTAGTGAGCCCAAAGGGCATCACAAGGTACTCAAAATGCCCTTCAGGGGTGTTAAATGCCGTCTTCCATTCATCCCCGTGCTTAATGCGAATAAGGTTATACGCCCCCCTGAGGTCAAGCTTGGTAAACCAAGTAGCGTTTTTCACCCTGGAAAACAGGTCAGAAATCAAGGGTAACGGGTATTGATATTTCACAGTAATATTGTTCAAGAGACGATAATCAATACACGGCCTTAATGAACCATCTTTTTTGGCCACAAAGAAAAAACCGGCACCTAAGGGTGAAGAGGATGGTCTGATATGACCCTTCTCCAATGATTCCTTGATATAAGACCGCATAGCGTCATGTTCAGGTACAGACAAGTTAAAAAGGCGACCCTTAGGGAATTTACTACCTGGCACTAATTCAATAGCGCAGTCATAGCTCCTATGGGGAGGTAAGGATGCAGATTTACTTTCGCTAAACACATCAGAAAAATCAAACAAAAAGTCAGGAACATCCTCAGCCTGGGGGAGGCAGAAAAAACAGGAGTGTTGGTATTAACACATTGGCAGCTCCAACTGGTTACAGACACAGATTTCCAATCCAAAACAGGATTATGAGACTGTAACCAAGGGAAACCCAGCACTATAATGTCATGCAGATTATATAGAACCAAAAATTTGCAGCACTCCTGGTGATCAGGTTCAACCCTCATTATCACCTGAGTAGAAAACTGGGGTTTATTCTCAGCCAAAGGGGTAGAATCGATCCCCAGTAAAGGAATAGACTTCTGTAGGGGTATCAAGGAAAACCCACAACGTTTAGCAAAATCATAATCCATCAGGTTAATAGCTGCTCCAGAATCAATGAAAGCCTGAGCAGAAAATGAGGACAGAGAGCATATCAGAGTGACAGTTAATAAAAACTTAGTCTGAACACTTCCCAAGACAACTGAGCGTGCAAAATGTCTTCCC
Source organism: Oophaga sylvatica (assembly GCA_033576555.1). Classification (NCBI taxonomy): domain Eukaryota; kingdom Metazoa; phylum Chordata; class Amphibia; order Anura; family Dendrobatidae; genus Oophaga; species Oophaga sylvatica. The sequence continues at coordinate 133,926,982 of JARQOD010000001.1, read as the reverse complement.
CGCTTAGGGCAGACTGAAATAGCATGAGAGGCATCACCACAGTAGAAACATAACCCATTGCGCTTTCGAAACTCATGACGCTGTGCCTCAGACACCACTCCATCACACTGCATGGGCTCAGCAGCTGGCTCACAAGGCAACACCACTCCACGCATACTTCTCCGCTCACGCAAACGTCTGTCAATTTGAATCGCCAATGACATAGAATCATTGAGACCAGAGGGGACAGGGAATCCCACCATAACATCCTTTACATTATCCGACAGACCCTTCCGGAAAAGGGCTGCCAAAGCGTCGTCATTCCATTTGGTCAGGACTGCCCACCTACGGAATCTCTGACAGTATAACTCAGCGTCATCAAGCCCCTGATTTAATGCCAACAAGGCTTTTTCAGCTTGATCAGTGACATTAGGCTCATCGTACAATACACCCAAAGCCTGAAAAAATGCATCAACATCACTCAAAACAGGATCCCCAGGTATCAGGGAAAAAGCCCAATCCTGAGGATCGCCGCGCAGGAGAGAGATGATAATTTGAACCTGCTGCGCTGCGTTTCCTGAGGACTTAGATTTTAAGGCAAGAAACAATTTACAATTATTTTTGAAATTCTGAAACTTAGCTCGATCCCCTAAAAACAAATCTGGCATGGGGATCCTAGGTTCCACAACAGGCAACCTAGCAAGATATGCAGCAATACTCTGAACCTCAGTGGCAAGCTGATCCACACGGCCAGACAACTGTGCAAACTCCATTGGGAGAAAAGATCCTCCCCAGCACCCAGAGATACAGAGGGAAAAAAAAAAAAAAAAATGCAACAAACAGAAAAATATCTCTGACAACTTTTCTTCCTTCAAAATATTTTTTCCCTTCTGTGAGTACCATACAATTTTTATGGCCGGTGATACTGTTATGTTACGGTAGCTGAGGAGTGCAGGCAAAAAAGGAAATACACCAGAGCAGTTGGAATCTATGAGATTGCAGTACCCTGACTAACCACCGCAACTAGAGGCAGCCGTGGAGCGTTCCTACGTTGGTCCTAGACGCCTCGTCACAGCCTGAGAAACTAACTACACCTAAAGATAGAAATAGGAAAGCTATCTGCCCCGTAGCAGAACCCCAAAGATAATAGAAAGCCCCCAAACATGTAATGGCGGTTAGACAAGAAGAAATACTGACACAGAAAGAAAATAGAATGAGCAAACGCTGGGGCCCAAACTATCTAAATAGAAAAGGACAGGAAGGGTACTTACTGCAATCCCAGAAAACCCTGAAAAACACCAACTCTACTAATTTCAAAATCACCTGAGATCACACGACCTCTACAACCTAAATTAGTTCTCTGGTGTAACAAAAACAGCAGCCACTGAAAAAACTGGAAAAAGCAAAAGTACAAAACACAGTGGCTGAACTAAACTGAGAGGGCAAAAGCCCCCGGAGGGGACCCAGAAGGCCCCCACAGAAGTGCAGGACCAAATGCAAAAATATAGCAAAAACACAAAAAAAGAAATTGTCTTATCTGATAGCAGGAGATGCAGACACGACACAGCAGGCTACAAGGGAAACTGGAAAGAAGGATTCAGACCAGAACAATAGATCACCGGCAACCCTGATGGGAAAATGATTCCCTTAAATAAGACCAATCAGTAACACCTGATTCCCAGTCCTCACAATCCTCACTAGTACCGCTTGTAACCACCAGAGGGAGCCTCTGCTCAGAACTCATCTCAAACCCATTCACAACAGTTATGCCTGTGTTTGACATTTTCTTTTAATGTGATTTAATGTTTCTTTAACCTTTTTTGAATCAATAAAAATAAGAATTTCATATACCCATGGCCATCGCTCCCTTGTTCTTTATCAGTTTTCTATTTGATTAATGGAGAGCCCCTTTATTTTCGGTCCATCTGAATCAAATTTTAACTAGAGATGAGTGAATCTTTTGAAATTTAAATTTTACCAACTTCTCCAAATTTTTTCCCAAAATTTGATTTGCAGCAACAACAGTTCGCCACTAATTGAAAGTGTCTACCTTGAAAATAAATAGTAATATAACATGAAATAGTTAATAACTAGTATTTCCCATATGTCTAATTTATGTTGACATTGCATTTTAAAAGTTTATTTAGTTTATAAGTTTAGCAGCAATTTTTCAAGAAACTTTCAGAAACGCATGTTTTTAAGAATCGATTCAGCACTGAGATGCCTATGAATTGCCGATGTATAACTGCAGAAACCCCCCAAAAAACAGCTAATTTTAAACAGTGTACGCTATATAGTTTTCAAAATAGTATTTAGAAAGTGTTTTTAAACTCTGAGTCTTCAGGTGCTTCTTATGAACTATTTCAAAGTGAAAATTGCATATTTTTCATTAAGATATAGCTCCCGCATTTTGCTGGAATGGTTTCCTATCATCATATTGTATTTGCAATACAGGGAAAACCTTCAGAAGTGACCCCATTTTGGAAATCATTCCCATCAAGGACATTATCAAGGGTCTAATAACTATTTAACTCCAAAGTGTCTACTGGAAATTAATGCGCTGTAGATTGCAAAACAAGAAATCTGTCATTAATTCCCAATTAGGATTTGTTTCTTTACATTGATTGTGCAGCATTAGTGAGATACTAATTTTATTCTGTGCATATGTGCAATTAACAGGATACACAATTTATATAGTTTTAGTTAAAATATAAAAATATTTTGTAAAAAATGAAAATATTTCTCTGTTCCCATATTCTGAGACACATAAAATTGTTATTTTTGTGTTGATGTGAGTTTTATGTGGTCTTATTGTTTGAAGGAAAAGCTGTAATTTTTATTGCTTTTGGATGCATGTGGTCAATTTTATTCCATCTTTTGTGAGACAACATAACATTAAAACAACGATTCTGACATTGTTTTTTAATGTTTTTTTTTGTTGTGCACTGAGTAGGATAAATAGCTTGCTCATTTTTATAGTTTGGGTTGTTGTAGACACAGTGATTCCAAACATGTAAAGTTTATCACTTTTTTACAATAACATTTTTATTTTTGTTGAATTTTTCAATGTTTTTTTTTACTGTTCATGTGTAGCCCTGGTACACAATACCAGGAGGATGAGTGGAGAGGTAACAGTTAAGGTCTCTTCATGACATCATGTACACTTCTGACACACCCAGCAGGGGTGTGGAAGGGAGTGATTTAGTCAGTCAGTGTCTGGACTTCAGAGTGAGAAGTCAGTTTCCTGTCCTTGGACAGAGTAGACGTGTCCAGTTTAAGTCTATCATCAGTTCAGAAAGTGGAGTCTGGTGTAGGTGTCTGTATACACCTTAGTCTAGTCAGAGCTGTGCCCCACTGGAAGAAAGACTGAACTATCTATTAAGAGACAAGCAAGGCGAAGGGCAAAGTGGAAGGAAGATAATTGAAAAAGTGCTTTTGACTTGGAAAAGTCCTGCACGTTGCAACCGGTTACTGGGGACCGAAGGATCACTATTGTACAGCATAGTGAAGAGAAAACCAGGAATCTACCGGACCCTAGGTCGCGGCAGACAAGCCCCTTATAGTCAGAACGTAGCTGGAGTCAGAGGGTGTGAAGACTTTGAGTTAGTGCACGACAATAAAAGGATTCAGCTCCCTCGCAGAAAGGCTTCTAACACAAATCTGACTGGGCAAGTACAGCTAAAGAAAAGCTGGAGATTTGAGAGGATTACGCTTCAGGCTGGTCGTACTCAGCTTCATTGGACAGTAAAGGAGGCCCCTAACTTGCTTAGCTGTTGCCTCAAAGCTCATCCTCCATCAACCCCATCAGCCTCCCTGGGACCTGCCTTATCATCCTGCAAGTAAAGGTATGGAAAGACGTTGACTGTGTGAGACTGAGTTATTATTGCATGCCTGCACAATCCCTACCTAACTACCGACCTGAGGGAAGAGTCCCACCTGTAGGGGACCCGACATCTAGCTGCCTCACCATCCCCTCAGAGATCTACAGCAGCGCTGGTACATATTACCAGAATACTACAGGTGGCGTCACGAACTGTACATAAACTATCCCCTGTAAATATATCCCCAACATACGCCAGACCGCCCGGGCCACAGACCGAGCCACAGCTACCTGTGACAAAATCCCCATAGACTTCTACGGGCTCGGCTCTGAGTACCCCATTGCCCTGGTAACCCACAATTGTGGTGGCGGGTCGACACAACTTTTGGCGTCACGAACAGGATACGAAACTTGCAGCATTGCGAGCCCTGTGTGCCTGTGGAGTGTTTTTGTGAAAAAGGACTGTTTGCACTTTTGGCGCCAAAATCGCCATTTTTGTCGCCATATTCGCGCCCTCAGGCGCTGGAGAAGAAGGTGGGCGTACCTGAAAGAGCGCGCAAAGTCTTGGACACGCCCCCGGCTCTGACTCAGCGGCAGGTCCTGCAACAGGAAGTGAACGCTCTGACATCAGAGCGCCTGCGACGAAGGTCCTGTTCCCACTGCGGTGCCTGTGAAGTAGCAGCATTTGAAACCGGTAGGCTCCGTTTAACCAAGGGGGCGCTAAGATGTCACAACAACCGGCTGACAGTGCGGCCCCGGCCGGAGGCCCCAATCCCGCACCGTCTGGTATTATAGCGCCAGATGGAGGCGCAGGCCCTGCACCCAGTCCGGTAGTCCCGATCATGCCACTAACGCTCCCATATATGCCTGGGGCGAAATGGCTTCCCCAATACAGCGGTGGGCCAGGCACATTAGCAGGCTTCAAGCGGAAGTTATGCAGCATCCTAGAAATGTACTCCATGCCTGAGAGACAAAAAGCTGCTGTGCTAATAGGGCAGCTAACTGGCGCTGCTGAGAGGGAAGTGGAGACTTGGGATACCGTTGATCAGGAGTCGGTGCCTGCGATCTTCCTGAAGCTTCATGCCATATTTGAAGACCGCACAGAAACGGATCTCCGGATGGCCTTCTATCACTGTTCACAACAGCCAGGTGACAGCATTCGGGACTATGCTTGCCGACTACAGGGAGCCCTGAGAGCCCTCAAGCAAATTAACCATTTAAATGCTATCGACGAGAATAGAATGCTGAAAGAACAATTTATACAGGGATTGAGATCCCCAGAGGAACGCAGAACTGTAAATTGGTGGTCCTTAGATCATCCGGATGCTACCTTTGATGCCCTAAAGGACATGGCAATAAAAGGGCTGCGGCCCCTGGGCAAACCCGAGGTGGCCACCCAACATCATCAGGGTGAAGTCACTCTGGAACCGGCAGTAACCCCCTGTTCCCCGCTAGTGGCAGAAACCAAAACGCAGGTGACACCTCCTAGTGAACTGGACTGTCTGCGCTCAGAGGTGCGCCAGCTGACTAAAAATCTGGCCGCTGTGATGAGTGCCCTACAGCTGCGGAAAGAAGAGGAAGGGAAGATCTTGCTAGCTGACTGCCCAGAGGACGTTCCGTGGATGCACCGGAGGAGAAAGAAGACGTCGCCCCCCCGGAGGAGGACAACGCCACCCCCAGGAGCAACCTCTGATCAACACCCTTCTCGTCGAGAGATCATCTGTTATCGCTGCAACCGGAAAGGTCATCTGTCTACACAGTGTCCTTTAAACGGGCAGAACCTGGGTCCAAGGGCCAACACCCAGGAGAATACCCGTCAGGCCCCCTAGACTGGAACCGCAGGTATGTGGGCGGGCGACCCTACCTGTCTATTATTCTAGATGGTATTGCTGTTCCAGCATTGTTAGACACTGGGTCCCAGGTGACCCTCATACCTGATGCTCTATATACCAAGTACTGGTCAATGGACAGTCTTAAACCTCCGAGCCTTGACTTTACTGTGTATGCTTCGAATGGTCTTCCTGTAGAAGTACTCGGAACCAAATGTGTAGATGTAAAGGTGGGCAGAGAGGAGTTGAAAGACCAAGGGCTTCTGGTAGTAAAGACTGTAAATGAGGAGAACGGTTTAAATATCATTTTGGGTACTAACATTATCGGTAATTGTTTGGGAGAAGTTGTGTTCTTACTCCAACAGCTCGCTGAGATTGCCCGACCAAGGCAGAGAGGAGTAATCCAAAGAGAGATCCGGGCCCTGGTGTGTCAGCAGCAAGCGAAGCTTACCGACGGCGAAATTGGTAATGTACGGTCACTGACTCAGTTCCTATTGTGATACCCCCAATGAGTGAAATGATCATTTGGTGCAGGGCAGCCATAGGTCTGAGAGGACAGAATTACCAAGCTGTAGTAGAACCCCACCATTCAGAACATAGACCTACACTTATGACTGCTAGAGGAGTAGTAGAAGTGGTGAATGGAAGAGTACCGGTACGGCTTCTCAATTGGGGAGATGATGAGGTAAATTACCCCGTTATGCAACCATTGCTAAACTTCATGCTGTTGATAATAATTCTATTCTCCCGGCTGAGTCCTTAGACTCCTGTCAAATAGAGGAGGACAATGACCCAGCAACTCAGGTGGCGGAATGGTGTCAGCAACTCCATGTTGGGACGGACACCACTCCCGCTCACCAGAAGCAAGGGGTATTACGGGTGGTGCAAGAGTACGCCCAAGTGTTTAGCAAAAATCCACTTGATTTTGGGACAATTAAGGGAGTACAACATCATATCCCTACAGGCAATCATCCTCCCATCAAAGAGCGGTATAGGCCCATACCTCCAGCTCATTATCAGAAGGCTAAAGAAATGTTGAATGATATGAAGAAAGCTGGGGTGATAAGGGATAGTTGTAGTCCCTGGGCAGCCCCTCTAGTTCTGGTTAAAAAGAAAGATGGTAGTATGAGAATGTGTGTGGATTACAGGCAGGTGAACCGCATAACACACAAGGATGCATACCCGCTACCACGCATAGAGGAATCATTAGCTGCTCTGAAAACGGCTAACTACTTTTCTACCCTTGATCTGACTAGTGGTTACTGGCAAGTGGCTGTGGCTGAGGAGGATCGTGAGAAAACGGCTTTCACCACCCCAATGGGGCTCTGTGAGTTCGACAGAATGCCGTTTGGGCTCAGTAGTGCCCCAGGAACATTTCAGAGAGTGATGGAAAACTGTCTGGGACATCTCAATTTTGAAACCGTGCTGCTATACCTAGACGACGTTATCGTGTATTCCAAGACATATGAGGACCATCTGAAGCACCTGGCAGAAGTGTTTGAGTCCCTGTCCAGGTACGGGATGAAGTTGAAACCCTCAAAATGCCATCTACTCAAGCAGAAGGTACAATACTTGGGGCACATCGTCAGTTCGGAAGGAGTAGCGCCGGACCCAGAGAAAGTCACTGCCATCCAGAAGTGGCCGGAGCCGAAGAACCTTAAGGAAGTGCGACAGTTCCTGGGACTAACGGGTTACTACAGGAGATTCGTGAAAGATTACACGAAGAAGGCAGCTCCTTTACAGGACCTCCTAGTAGGACAATCCCTGAAGAGCAGAAACCCTCCCCTTTAATTGGGGTAAAGAACAGGCTGAAGCATTCCAAAAGATGAAAGAGATCCTTACAGGTGATGAAATCTTAACCTATCCTGATTACAGTCAACCGTTCCTGTTGTACACCGACGCCAGTAATGAAGGGTTGGGAGCCGTTCTCAGTCAGAAGCAGAATGGACAAGAAAAAGTCATCGCATATGCAGCAGAAAACTCAGGCCAACTGAAAGGAATCCGGAAAATTATAGCAGCTTCAAGCTGGAGTTTCTGGCGCTGGTCTGGGCCATTACTGAAAGATTTAAGCACTATCTGGCCTCCAATAAGTTCACTGCGTTTACAGACAACAACCCGTTAACGCACCTGGAAACCGCCAAGCTGGGCGCCATGGAGCAGCGATGGATGGCTCGGTTGTCCAATTATCAGTTTACTATCAAATACCGGGCAGGTCGAAAGAATGCTAATGCTGATGCGTTGTCCCGAATGCCGCATGACTCTGACACGGAAGAAGAATCGGACGACCTGGAAGAAATTGAGCTACCCGCGTTCCATCGAAATGGGGTAGTCCACGAGCATCAAGTCCACAGAAAGCAGAATGGTGCAACATTAAATCCTTTACCCCATCACAGCTGGAAAGAGACTCAGGACAGTGATCCAGTGGTCAGCCGCATCAAGGAGTTGTTAAGACAGGAAGGCTCCTCTCTGGAAAAGGATGCACCTATGTCAGCCAAGCTCCTGTGGAACGAGAAAAGCAGGTTGTTCCTATACCGTGAGAAGTTGTGCAGAAGATACGTCAACCCCAGAACCCATGAAATGGTCTGGCAAATCGTGGTCCCCAAGGCAGACGTCCCAATGGTGTTGGAAGCGTACCACGATCAAGCAGGACACTTTGGCTGGAGGAAGCTGGAGACCCTGTTGAGATGCCGGTTCTACTGGGTAGGGATGCGCAGCTCTGTTGAGAGGTGGTGTCGGAACTGTGGACCCTGTGGTCTCAGAAGAAAGGACTACGGTAGCCAAAAGGCCCCCCTGCAACCTATCCGGACGACTCGTCCTCTGGAGATTGTGGCCCTGGACCACGTCAAACTGTCGCCGAGTAGATCTGGATACTCATACGCCTTGACCATGGTGGACCATTACTCCAGATTTCTGGTAGTCGTTCCAGTGAAAGACCAGACCGCAGTGACGGCCGCGAAGACCTTTCAAGCAAGCTTCTGCAGACCGCATGGGTATCCCGAGCAAGTCTTAACCGATCAGGGACCTGCTTTCGAAGCTGATTTATTCAAGGAATTCTGTCAAATGTACGGGTGCAAGAAAATAAGAACAACACCATATCACCCTCAAACCAACGGTCTTTGTGAAAAGATGAACCATATTGTCCTTGACTTGTTGAGATCCATACCGTTGGAAGACAGGAATCGATGGCCGGATTTACTACCTGATTTGGTTGATTTGTACAACCATATACCTGTAAGCTCAACTAACTGCACTCCAGCCTATCTTATGAGAGCAAGGCCCGGAAAACTACCAATGGATTTAGAACTTGGAGTGGTAGAACCGGAGGCAGACGATGCCGTGGAGAACTGGGACGTCAATCGGCAAGAGCAATACAGAAGAGTACAAATCTGTGTAGAGGAAAGTCTTAATAAGGCACGGGAGAAACAGGAAGATGTTTACAACCGAAATGCTCCTGCCAAGCCTCTGATGCCTGGAGAGGAAGTATTAAAAAGAAAAAGAAAGATGCACAAACTGGATAATCAGTGGGAGCAAGAACCCTACGTCATACAAGATTCTAAATACGACAACAGAAAAGTTTGTGTCGTCAGTAAAGACGGAGGAAGAACAACAACCACTGTGTCCAGAGATCATTTGAAGTTGTGTCCAGAACACTTAAAGAGTTGTGAAAAGAACCCTGTCTTCAATCAAAGAGAAAGAAAGGAAGAGGTCCTACACACCGATCTGGGAGATTTTCCTGCGGATTGGCCCCGACTGGGAGATGCTGTGATAATTCCAGTGTTGCAGTTTTATCAGCCACAAGGGAAGTTCTACCTCCAGTTGTGCCTGTGGTGCCAGTTGAACCCGTCCAGGAGTTACCCATTCCAGCAACACCTCAACCTGTAGAACCTCAAGATGGATCATCTGTAGCAGCGCCCCATACTATGGGATCCCCTGGTGAAGCTGACTCACACCGCCCAGCCATCAGTACGCTTGCCAGATCCATAGAAAGGTTAAGGCAGTTCTATAGTTTGCCGTTACGCAGTGCAGACAGATCGCAACTTGTTATACCTGAAACTACACCACGTAGATCAGAGAGAATCACAAAAGGGAAATTACCCATTAGATATCAGCAGTAGTTATAACGAATTTATGTAAATATATTGTGAAAAGTCTATATATATAAATGTGTTTTTCCCTATTATGTCTTCGTTTAACAATGGACTCAGAGGCTGAGGACTGAGCCAGCCCAAAAACTGTATCCTGTAAATAGTTGCACTAAAGTGCCTTCTTAATGGTTTCACATGAAACCTTGACTCACCTCTGAACCAAAAACCCGTGTGGTGTGGCACTGAGTGAGGTCTGCATTTGGATGTCCTGCAGCCCACCCAGGACCCACGTTGAAGGTTTGGTGCGGGTCCTTCACAAGTATCTTGTATATATATTTATTAAATGCTATTTGATACTTTTGTATTTCTATATGTAAAATGTTATTGTTCGTAACGTTCAAGGTGTTCTCACCTCCCGGATGGGAAGAAGTTAATGTTTGTTGTTATGCATAAACAAAATTTTCTGTCTTCTTGTATTTTACAGCCCGGGAGTGCTGTCATTTACCATGGGGGAATGTGTAGCCCTGGTACACAATACCAGGAGGATGAGTGGAGAGGTAACAGTTAAGGTCTCTTCATGACATCATGTACACTTCTGACACACCCAGCAGGGGTGTGGAAGGGAGTGATTTAGTCAGTCAGTGTCTGGACTTCAGAGTGAGAAGTCAGTTTCCTGTCCTTGGACAGAGTAGACGTGTCCAGTTTAAGTCTATCATCAGTTCAGAAAGTGGAGTCTGGTGTAGGTGTCTGTATACACCTTAGTCTAGTCAGAGCTGTGCCCCACTGGAAGAAAGACTGAACTATCTATTAAGAGACAAGCAAGGCGAAGGGCAAAGTGGAAGGAAGATAATTGAAAAAGTGCTTTTGACTTGGAAAAGTCCTGCACGTTGCAACCGGTTACTGGGGACCGAAGGATCACTATTGTACAGCATAGTGAAGAGAAAACCAGGAATCTACCGGACCCTAGGTCGCGGCAGACAAGCCCCTTATAGTCAGAACGTAGCTGGAGTCAGAGGGTGTGAAGACTTTGAGTTAGTGCACGACAATAAAAGGATTCAGCTCCCTCGCAGAAAGGCTTCTAACACAAATCTGACTGGGCAAGTACAGCTAAAGAAAAGCTGGAGATTTGAGAGGATTACGCTTCAGGCTGGTCGTACTCAGCTTCATTGGACAGTAAAGGAGGCCCCTAACTTGCTTAGCTGTTGCCTCAAAGCTCATCCTCCATCAACCCCATCAGCCTCCCTGGGACCTGCCTTATCATCCTGCAAGTAAAGGTATGGAAAGACGTTGACTGTGTGAGACTGAGTTATTATTGCATGCCTGCACAATCCCTACCTAACTACCGACCTGAGGGAAGAGTCCCACCTGTAGGGGACCCGACATCTAGCTGCCTCACCATCCCCTCAGAGATCTACAGCAGCGCTGGTACATATTACCAGAATACTACAGGTGGCGTCACGAACTGTACATAAACTATCCCCTGTAAATATATCCCCAACATACGCCAGACCGCCCGGGCCACAGACCGAGCCACAGCTACCTGTGACAAAATCCCCATAGACTTCTACGGGCTCGGCTCTGAGTACCCCATTGCCCTGGTAACCCACAATTGTGGTGGCGGGTCGACACATTCAGGTTACAGGAATAGCTCACACCTCATTTCTCCTTTGTTCCTGCAGCCGGTTAGCTCTCCCACAATCTACCCAGTCCTGTTTTACACTAGCTAAAGTCAGGGGGGAGTGGGAGCCTTTAGATGCTGTATCTCAGGATCGCAGCTACAGCAGGAACATTTTGAAGTTGAGATTCTCAGCTTTAGGGTTCACTCATACAACTGTAGATTCTCTCATATGAGAGAATCGGGTCGATTATGCTAATGACACTCTGATCAAATTCTGATCAGAGTTTGATCAGAGTGTCACCATACATATTGTGATCCAATTCTCTTGAATGAGGACAAGATCGATAACAAAACTTCTCCATCTTCTCCATTCTTTGAGTCCATTGATATAAGACTACACTCAGATTTGAATGTGTGACTGGCATCAGATTTCAAAGTGCTCCGATTTTTTTCACTGCCATCAGCACTGCCCCATAGAATAACATTGGTCCTAGTCTATTCAATAAACCATTATATAGCACTCGTCTCATGTACACACTCGTGTGAGCGAGCCCTTAAAATGAAACTGAGAAGTGCAAGCTGCCATACAATCAAAAACTCATATGTTATCCATAATGATACCAAGAAAAATGACAGCTCATCCCACACAAAAAATACGCCCTTAACATCTACAGAAATATTAAAATGAGTATGAGGTTATCCCCATATGTCTTACCTTTAAAATAGGCACAGTTAAAGAGATTTTTAGTTTTTCCAGTACTCATTAGGGTGAATTCGTGAGTTTTTTTTTTGAACAATTTTACCTTGAATAACTCATATCCAGGGATTAATACCTCTTTTTCATTGGGATACTTTGAGAACTTCATTATGTTAACGCCATAAAGTGTTTGCATTGTGAAAGAATGATGCGGTGCCAAATTGTTTCGCTACTTTTATATCTTCAGAGCTTGAGGTAAACTGGCCAAATCGGATGAGACCACTTGAACTGTTGGAAGGTACAAAATGAATGCTTTTCACCCCTCTGTATACCAGTGTGGATCTTTTCTTGTTGCCTAACAAGTCCACAGCCATAGTCAAGTAGTAGTGCATTGCCTTAAAACGGTATAAGTTCTTGTAATTTTTTAAAGAAGCACCGACATCTCTTGTTGCTTTATTGAATGCCTCATACATATTACTTGTATAAACAATCACTGCAATTCCATATTCATTTTTAAAATTTGTTGGAAGCTTCATAGTTGGTTTGATTACTTTCCAACGATTAGTGGCATCCTCCCAGGACTGTTTAAATTCCCAATTGGATTGCATTTCAGATTTTAATATGCCTGGTATGACCTCATTCATTTTATCTCTGCAATCTTTATATTGATCATCAAACATCTTAGGACTGTCATCCAGTGGTATCTCCTAGACAGAATAAAAAGGCTCTTTAATTTTTCAATGTGAGTATCTACCTCTACTGACAGGTCTCAGATGTACCTTAGGATCTATGTTTAAAACATAGAACAATCTTGTTTAATAGAAATTTTAGGGTTATAAAATCAAAATGAATAAAGGTCTACAAGAGAAATAAAATAATAAAGTAAATAAGAATGGCTTAGGTGTAAAAGAAGTACCCTGCCTATGCTGGTGAACAACAATAGATAATGTTAATATTCACAACACCCATGAGATCAACCAAACTAAAGGCTGTAAAGCTGCCACTATATTCCCATAGTACAAAATCAGCTGGACATACCCATGAGATTGCTGTTGGCCAAACTATTGCCCGACAGACAGTTCTCTCTCCTAACTAACCATTACATCGGAGCACCCATCTCAGCCAAGTGTACTTATGCTCTGTATGAGAAATCTTCTGCTAGAATTATCTGGCAGTGGCTTATCTCACTGTCCATAAAAATAATCAGGCGATTGAATCCCAAACTCCCGATTCTTATATTCCCAGAAATGTCAGGGACAGTTTTTATGTCACTATACACATTAGATGGTTGGTCTATCGTTATCTGAACCACCTTCAATAATAATAATAATACGTTTGCCACCCACGTGCAGGTGTCCTCCAGGCTCCACATTCTCATAACCAAGATAATCCTTGATAAAGGCCAATATAGGCCGAAGTGTTGGGCTTATTTGTTCATGCCAAAGTGTGCCTGCTATAAATAAATAGACAAAAAGAAGGACCAGCACATATAAGCTAGTGTGAATAGATGTCAACCAAAGAAAGCATATACAGTTAGGTCCATAAATATTTGGACAGAGACAACATTTATCTAATTTTGGTTCTAGACATTACCACAATGAATTTGAAACAAAACAAATCAGATGCAGTTGAAGTTCAGACTTTCAGCTTTCATTTGAGGGTATCCACATTAAAATTGGATGAAGGGTTTAGGAGTTTCAGCTCCTTAACATGTGCCACCCTGTTTTTAAAGGGACCAAAAGTAATTGGACAAATGACTCCAAGGCTATTTCATGGACAGGTGTGGGCAATCTCTTTGTTATGTCATTCTCAATTAAGCAGATGAAAGGGCCGGAGTTGATTTGAGGTGTGGTGTTTGCATTTGGAAGGTTTTGCTGTGAAGGAAACATGTGGTCACAGGAGCTCTCCATGCAGGTGAAACAAGCCATCCTTAAGCTGCAAGAACAGAAAAAACCCATCCAAGAAATTGCTACAACATTAGAAGTGGCAAAATCTACAATTTGGTACATCCTGAGAAAGAAAGAAAGCACTGGTGAACTCATCAATCCAAAAAGACCTGGGAGCCCACGGAAGACAACAGTGGTGGATGATCGCCGCATACTTTCTTTGGTGAAGAAGAACCCGTTCACAACATCAACTGAAGTCCAGAACACTCTCAGTGAAGTAGGTGTATCTGTCTCTAAGTCAACAGTAAAGAGAAGACTCCATGAAAGTAAATACAAAGGGTTCACATCTAGATGCAAACCATTCATCAATTCCAAAAATAGACAGGCCAGAGTTAAATTTGCTGAAAAACACCTCCAGAAGCCAGCTCAGTTCTGGAAAAGTATTCTATGGACAGATGAGACAAAGATGAACCTGTACCAGAATGATGGGAAGCCAAAAGTTTGGAGAAGAAAGGGAACGGCACATGATCCAAGGCACACCACATCCTCTGTAAAACATGGTGGAGGCAACGTGATGGCATGGCCATGCATGGCTTTCAATGGCACTGGGTCACTTGTGTTTATTGATGACATAACAGCAGACAAGAGTAGCCGGATGAATTCTGAAGTGTACCGGGATATACTTTCAGCCCAGATTCAGCCAAATGCTGCAAACTTGATTGGACGGCGCTTCATAGTACAGATGGATAATGACCCCAAGCATACAGCCAAAGCTACACAGGAGTTCATGAGTGCAAAAAAGTGGAACATTCTTCAATGGCCAAGTCAATCACCAGATCTTAACCCAATTGAGCATGCATTTCACTTGCTCAAATCCAGACTTAAGAGGGAAAGACCCACAAACAAGCAAGACCTGAAGGCTGCGGCTGTAAAGGCCTGGCAAAGCATTAAGAAGGAGGAAACCCAGCATTTGGTGATGTCCATGGGTTCCAGACTTAAGGCAGTGATTGCCTTCAAAGGATTCGCCACAAAATTTTGAAAATAAAAATATTTTGTTTGGGTTATGTTTATTTGTCCAATTACTTTTGACCTCCTAAAATGTGGAGTGTTTGTAAAGAAATGTGTACAATTCCTATATTTTCTAACACATATTTTTGTTCAACCCTTCAAATTAAACGTTACAATCTGCACTTGAATTCTGTTGTAGAGGTTTCATTTCAAATCCAATGTGGTGGCATGCAGAGCCCATGTAAGGTTCTGTGTACATGTTCCTGAAACTCAGTTTGTTCGTCAGCCATTTTACTTTCTGTCTTGCTGCAGCTATCTTGCCCTCAGTCAAAATGGAGTTTCCAGCTTGCATGTTCCCGCCCTGATTCTCTCCTTTTGCTTCTTAAGCAGCCACAGCTGAGCAATCAGTGCTTCAGAATCTAGCCTGCAGTGAACCTGTGACCTGACTCCTGAAGCCTTGGACCTTGTACTCCAGCTATTCCTACTGAGGAACTCTGAAGCACTTGTGGACTCTGAACCCTGCTCTTTAAAAGACCCACGTTTGCATGGACTTACGGTAACAGAGAAGAAGATCCTGAACCTGTTGTGGAGAGTGATTGCTGAGCTTAGATTACTCTGGCCTGCTGTGTCTCCTGCTTCTGTGTCTGCAAACTGTGTGACTATTTTTGCCAACTTGTATGAAGTAATACAAGACTTTCTATATCAAACCTGTGTCTCATGTATTTTCATCGCACCCAAGCACAAGACGCTATATGAACTGTACTACATACATTACAAGATTCTGAAGCCAAACGTTAGTGTCTGCTGGGTCTGGAAAGGCTGTGTCTGCTGTAACTGTGGATATCGGATGTCCGGTTGTACTTTCTGTGATGACAGTGGTTGTGACTTCTCACAACCATTCCAGGTGAGCAATTCCCTTAAGTGTTTTTTTTTCTGCAGTGTTACCACAGGTAAACACTATTGTTTTTGTTTTTTTTTCTTTTCTCTTTTTTGTCTGCTGTAACTGTGGATATCAGATGTCCGGGTGAACTTTCTGTGATGATAGTGGTTGTGACTTCTCACAACCATTCCAGGTGAGCAATTCCCTTAAGTGTTTTTTTTTCTGCAGTGTTACCACAGGTAAACACTATTGTTTTTTTTTTTTTTCTTTTCTCTTTTTTGTCTGCTGTAACTGTGGATATCAGATGTCCGGATTGAACTTTCTGTGATGACAGTGGTTGTGACTTCTCACAACCATTCCAGGTGAGCAATTCCCTTAAGTGTTTTTTTTTCTGCAGTGTTACCACAGGTAAACACTATTGTTTTTTTTTTTTTTCTTTTCTCTTTTTTGTCTGCTGTAACTGTGGATATCAGATGTCCGGATTGAACTTTCTGTGATGACAGTGGTTGTGACTTCTCACAACCATTCCAGGTGAGCAGTTCCCTTAATTTTTTTTTCTCTCTGCAGTGTTACCACAGGTAAACACTATTGTTTTTTTTTTTTTTTTCTCCTCTCCTCTTCTCCAGTACTCCTGTCTTAAAAGATCTGGAAAATGGAGGCCCGCATAAAGGAACTTTGCGGAGTGACTGATAATATCCTTGCAGATTTGCAGAATATAAAGACCCGTTTTT
Organism: Oophaga sylvatica; assembly: GCA_033576555.1. Taxonomy (NCBI): domain Eukaryota; kingdom Metazoa; phylum Chordata; class Amphibia; order Anura; family Dendrobatidae; genus Oophaga; species Oophaga sylvatica. The sequence continues at coordinate 133,910,449 of JARQOD010000001.1, read as the reverse complement.
CAAGCCTACAGGACCTCACTAATCACAATTTGCAATGTTTTGGACAGACTGCCCAGGATTTGCGAGCCAGGATTGAGGTTCTAGAGGAGCGAGTCCAGGCTCCTGCCGTAGCCCCGAGTTCTGGGATTCCCAAGTTGCCCCCTTTTCGTTTTGGCGGTGAACGTGAGAAATTCAGGGGATTTATTAATCAATGCAATCTTTTTTTTTCTGCACATGCTTCACAATTTCCCACTGAACGATCTAAGGTGCTTACTATAATTATGTTGCTTACCAACAAGGCTTTGATGTGGGCAAACCCTCTGATTGAGACTGAGGATGATTGTTTGAATCACCTTGATGCTTTTATTTCAGCCATGGGGCAGGTGTTTGATGACCCCAATCGAGGTGCAACAGCTGAAGCAGCCATGTTAGCTTTGCGCCAAGGTAAGCACTCGGTAGCTGAATATGCCTTGGATTTCAGGAGATGGGCCCTTGATACCACCTGGGACAGTTCCGCCAAAAAATCTATTTTTCGAAAGGGGTTATCTCCACTGATTAAGGATGAACTTGCTCGTGCCGACCCTCCCACTGCGTTAGGTGACTTTATTAACTACTGCATCCGTATTGATACTCGTCTGACTGAACGCAGGAAAGAGAGATGGTTCGAAAGCAATCGCACTAACCTTTTCCTACCTTCCTCTCCAGCTAAGGAACCTTTGAGTAGGATTACACGGGAACCTGAACCTGAACCCATGCAGGTAGACTCTTTACAACGACGGGTTAGTGATGCACGCAAGGAACATCGTTTTAAGGAGAATCTATGTTTCTATTGTGGTAAGTCAGGGCACTTCATTATAAACTGCCCCAGCCGTTCTCGTAAGACTACTGCAGCACTCATTCATTGTGAGTGTTGCGAGAGGGGATCTGTCAGGTCCGAGCCTCAGGCTCCAGAGAGATCTGCAGCAACCGATCTTGATTTCTCGGACTTAAACTCCGTTACCTCTGAGGACGTTGACTGTGTAAACGCTGCCATTTTTCAAGTTTCCTCAGCGGTGTCCCAGCTGAGTTGTAAGAAAAACAATTCTCATTGCTTTCTTTCCATCAAACTCTGGGTTGACTCAGCTTGGGTGTCTAGCTCTGCTATGATCGACTCAGGGGCAAGTGGAAATTTTATGGATGTCTCCTTTGCTCTGAAACAGGGGATACGTTCAGTGAAGAAGGCTACTCCAGTACAGATGGAAACTGTGGATGGCTCCCTGCTGACCTCTGGACCAGTGGATCAGGAAACAGAGCCTTTGAGGGTTCTTATGGGTAAAGATCATCAAGAGAAACTGTCCTTTATGCTTATCTCTTCTCCCCACTTTCCCATTATTCTAGGGCTACCATGGCTGCAGGCTCAGAATCCTACCATTAACTGGGAGACCAAGGAATTACACTTTCCAGAGAAACAGATAAGTCCAAAAGTTTCAGCTTGCTCTGTTCCTAAAGGAACCATGTCAGTCCCTGAACTACCAGCTGTATACCAGGACTATGTGGATTTATGTGACAAGAAGAACGCTGACCAGCTTCCTCCTCACCGTCCATATGATTGTCCAATTGAATTATTGCCTGGAGCAGAGATACCTTTTGGTAAGATCTACCCCCTGGCGGGGCCCGAGCTAAAGGCTTTAAAGGATTACATAGATGAAAATCTAGCCAAGGGCTTCATACGCCCCTCTTCATCTCCTGCAGGTGCACCCATCTTCTTTGTAAAGAAGAAAGATGGATCTCTGAGACCATGCGTAGACTATAGGGAACTCAATAAGGTTACTATTAGAAACCGTTATCCATTGCCTTTAATCCCTGAGTTATTGGAGAGAGTGCGACATGCCAAAATTTTCTCTAAACTAGATCTTCGTGGGGCCTATAACTTAGTCCGTATTAGACCTGGGGATGAATGGAAGACTGCATTCAGGTCACGCTATGGACACTTTGAATATCTAGTTATGCCTTTTGGTCTGAGTACCGCCCCAGCCACTTTCCAACACTTGGTGAATGACATCTTCAGGGATCTCCTAGATACATTCGTGGTAATTTATTTGGATGATATTCTAATTTTTTCTAACTCCACAGAGGAATATCATGGACATGTGAGAATGGTCTTGGAACGTCTAAGACAAAATCATCTTTACATCAAACTTGAAAAGTGTGAATTCCATAGGACCGAAATTCAATTTCTGGGGTATGTACTGTCTACACAAGGAATTAGTATGGATGGAAGCAAAACCCAAGCCATCAAGGATTGGCCAAGTCCTAGAAATGTGAAGGAGGTACAGCGCTTCATCGGGTTTGCCAACTTCTATAGACGTTTCATTAGAAATTTCTCTGAGGTAGTGTCACCTATCACCCAACTTACCCGGAAAGAGTCTAGGTTCTCCTGGACTCCCCAAGCCCAGGAAGCATTTTCCCGTCTAAAAGATAAATTTACAACTGCACCTATCCTAGTACATCCCAACCCCGAGCTTGCCTTCATAATAGAGGTGGATGCTTCAGACTGTGCCGTTGGAGCTATACTCTCTCAGAGAACAGGTGAGAAGAATGTCTTGCATCCCTGTGCCTTCTTTTCCCAGCAGTTGTCTTCGGCTGAGAGGAACTACGATGTGGGCAATAGAGAGTTGTTGGCCATTATTGCCGCCTTCAAAGAATGGAGACACCTTCTTCAGGGAGCTGCACAGCAAATAGTCGTCCTGACAGACCATCGTAACCTTGAGTTTATCAGGTCGGCTAAGTGCCTGACTCCTCGCCAGGCTCGCTGGAATCTTTTCTTAAACCAATTTAATTTTATCATTTCTTATAGACCAGGATCGCGCAATGGAAAGGCTGATGCACTCTCTAGGATTTACTCAGCAGAGACACGTCCAATTACTCCTCCTAAGACTATTCTTCCTGACTCTAGATTCCTAGGAGTAATTCATAATCAAGACCTACTTAAGGACATCAAGGGAGCATACCATGCGGATTCCTTTTTGGCACAACCCCCAAGGGACGTAAGTCTTGTCTTTAAGAATGGTGTGTGGATTCAGGGACAACGCCTGTATATTCCTGAAACAGTCAGATTGAGAGTATTGCAACTCATTCACGATTCCAAGATAGCTGGGCATAGAGGAATTCTAAAGACACAGGAATTTCTTTCTCGTTTCTTTTGGTGGCCCACTTGCAGGAAGGATGTTTTAAACTATGTCACTTCATGTGAAGTCTGTGCAAGATGCAAAACACCTCGCTCCTCACCAACTGGTCTGTTACAGCCTCTTCCCACCCCGTCCCGCCCGTGGGGATCCATTTCTATGGACTTCATTGTGGAGTTACCAACCTCTCAAGGGAAGAACACCATTCTAGTGGTGGTTGACCGTCTAACAAAGGCAGCTCATTTTATCCCTTGTGTCGGCTTACCCACTGCAAAACAGACATCAGATCTGATGATTAAAGATGTGTTTCGCTTACATGGAGTACCGGATGAGGTTATTTCGGATCGAGGGGTGCAATTCACTTCTAGGTTTTGGCAAAATTTCTGTGCAGCATTGGACATTAAAGTAAACCTTTCTTCTGCTTTTCATCCCCAGACTAATGGACAGACCGAACGAACCAATCAAACCCTGGAGCAGTATCTCCGCTGCTTTATCTGCCACCTACAGGATGATTGGGTGGATCTACTTCCATTAGCTGAGTTCTCGTATAACAACTCTCAGAGTGCCTCCACTAAGCAGTCTCCTTTTTACTCTAATCTAGGTTATCATCCTAACATTCTACCACGATTTCCCATAGAAACGCCTTTACCAGCAGTGGCTGAAAGAATCACGTCTTTACAGAAGAATATGGATCTTCTAAAGGAGAATCTGGAATCGGCTCAGGAAAGGTACAAGAAAGCAGCAGATAAATTTTGTAAACCTGCACCAGCTTTCAAGGTAGGAGACTTGGTCTGGCTGTCAACCAGAAATCTTAAGTTAAGGATTCCATCGTCTAAGTTGGGACATAAGTACATTGGACCCTATAAAATCAGTAAAATTATAAGTGCCGTTGCTTGTCGTCTTCAACTGCCCAGAACTATGAGAATCCACCCTGTCTTTCATGTATCCCTACTAAAGGCTGCGACACCCAATACGTTTCCTGGACGTTCTTCTCCTTGCCCTGACCCAGTGCTAGTCGATGGTCAGGAAGAATTTGTGGTGGAAAGAATTCTAGATTCCAGGTTATACAGAAATCAGTTACAATATCTGATTAAATGGCAGGGCTACCCAGTGGAGGACAACTCATGGGAACCAGTCAATAACGTTAATGCTCCTCGCTTGCTCCGTCAGTTTCATCAGAGGTACCCACACAAGCCTGGTCTGAGGTCATCCGGAGGTTGTCCCTAAGGAGGGAGTAATGTAAGGTTCTGTGTACATGTTCCTGAAACTCAGTTTGTTCGTCAGCCATTTTACTTTCTGTCTTGCTGCAGCTATCTTGCCCTCAGTCAAAATGGAGTTTCCAGCTTGCATGTTCCCGCCCTGATTCTCTCCTTTTGCTTCTTAAGCAGCCACAGCTGAGCAATCAGTGCTTCAGAATCTAGCCTGCAGTGAACCTGTGACCTGACTCCTGAAGCCTTGGACCTTGTACTCCAGCTATTCCTACTGAGGAACTCTGAAGCACTTGTGGACTCTGAACCCTGCTCTTTGAAAGACCCACGTTTGCATGGACTTACGGTAACAGAGAAGAAGATCCTGAACCTGTTGTGGAGAGTGATTGCTGAGCTTAGATTACTCTGGCCTGCTGTGTCTCCTGCTTCTGTGTCTGCAAACTGTGTGACTATTTTTGCCAACTTGTATGAAGTAATACAAGACTTTCTATATCAAGCTAAAGACGTTCCACGAACAGTTCAATCATTTTCATCCCACCATCAACTTAACACTTAACTACTCCAGCACTGAAATTAACTTTTTGGACACCATCATTAAACTGAAGGACAATGAAATAGAGACATCCCTGTATCAGAAGCCAATCGACCGTCCAACATACCTTAAATGGGACAGTTTCCATCCAAAACACATAAAAAACTCTATTGTCTACAGCCAAGCCATCAGATACAACCGTATATGTTCCAACCCCATGGATAGAGATGAACACCTTGGTCGCCTTAGAAAGACATTTTTAAATCAGGGCTACCATCCAAGAACAATTGAAAACCAAATTACAAGAGCCACCAGAATATCAAGGGATCACCTGCTACATTACAAAGCTAAAGAAGAAAATAACCGGGTGCCTTTAGTGGTCACCTACAATCCAAATCTGGAGGTGCTAAGGGGAGCTGCACGGAAACTACAACCTTTACTACAAAAAGATGCCCGGTTACAATCCATATTTCCAGACCCCCCACTACTGTGTTTTAGGCAGCCCCCAAATCTAAGAAGCATCATTGTCAGAAGTTCCCTGTCCTCCCCAACAAGCTGCAGGAACCTTGCCTTGCAATCAGAAGAAATGCAAAACCTGTCCATTTATAATGACCACGGACAAGATAAAGATCCCCAACTCACATCAGGACTACAAGATACCAGGTACTTTCAGCTGCATCACATCTAATGTTGTGTACCTAATTATATGTACTAAATGTCCAACTGGGGGTCTGTATGTGGGGGAGACCGGGCAAAAACTGAGAACAAGGATGAATTCTCATCGCCACGCAATAAGAGAAAAAAGAATGGATCTACCTGTGGCAAAACATTTTTGCTCCCCTGATCATAGCATGTCAGATATGAAAATACTGGTACTAAGAAGCAGATTCACATCTCAGAGACAGAGAAGAATTTGCGAATACAAATTGATGGTGACCTTTGACACTCTTAATGCTGGAATGAACCTGTCACATGGTTTTATGGCCTATTACATCAATTAAGGAATTTACTCCAAATACCCTGTGAAAACATCACAAAACATTACCAGACCCCAATCAGAGGGTAATAAAACTTTCTCTCCTTATCTATGAATTGTTCCAATATTTATGCTCATCCCTCTGCCATAATGACTATTCTGCTTCACGTCACTTGTCTTACCTATTGCATTTTTTCTGTGTTTTTGTGTATAAATATGTGATTCTTCAGATTTTGTATTAGTTCAGCCTGATGAAGAGACCTGAGTAGTCTCGAAAGCTTGCAATTTGTTACCATCTTTTCAGTTAGCCATTAAAAGGTATCAACCACTGAGGACTCTCAACTCTAAATATTTTTCTATCTACTGGCTAACACGGTACGAAGATATACATCTTTAGTATATCAAACCTGTGTCTCATGTATTTTCATCGCACCCAAGCACAAGACGCTATATGAACTGTACTACATACATTACAGCCCAACTCGCGAAAATTGTGTCACTGTCCAAATATTTCTGGCCCTGACTGTAATTCAAAAAGATTGAGGTTTGCACCATAACTTACCAAGAATGATTACACTAGTCAACAGCAAAATTGGTTCAGACATGAAAACAGTTCAACTTAACTAGTTTTGGGGTGCTGAAAATGAAAATGATGCTTAAATTTTGAAATTGGCTCTAGTTTTTATGATACAGCGGTGCGTTGATATTTCTCACAACCTTTGATACAACGCTAGGCAAGGAATAGATCATCAGCCTTGTGTCATCAGTTTTGCACCATCCATCAGTATTTCATCATCTCTATATGACCTATGATAGATGCCAAAGAAAGAAAGATGATACAATCCTAATTAAACTTGGATCACACAGCTCTATAAATGGCGCATGTGACACACCCATCAGGGCCGTGGGGTACTCAGAACCGGGTCCGACAGTTCTTTGGGGAATTCACGGGGCCGTGACCCGACTCCGTGGCCCTGGCTGTGCTGTAAAATGGGGAATGTGTATATGGGATTTAACATGACGCCACCTGTGGCTGACGCTACTAAATGAGACCGCTGAGGCTGATGGTGACGCAGCTGGGATGGTTCTGCTCTCCACAGGTGGAGCGGGGCCCCAGGGCTACCGGTTCTGTTTATGTCAGGCTTCGTGTACCTTGTGGTGCAGGACTCAGGGCGCAAGAGATCATTGGAGGACACAAGGACTGTAGTTTTCTTTTCCTTTACTTGATGGTTGATAGTACAGACCGGGGCGCTGGTAACATATCGTGATGGAGAGCTGGGCAGCCAGGAAGCAATTTTGGGTACACATGGCCAGTTAGGTACAGAGCCCTTCCTTCTGTGCTGTTCTCCCTTTTTTTCCTCGCTGTCTAACAGCTCACCCTCCTACTGCTAACTGTCTCTCTATTTTTTAAAAACATACCGCTGCCCGCATGGCAGGCAGCTCAAGCCTATCATTGGTGCCACTCCTTTTGTGTTGGCTCCAGGCTCTGGTATGCTGTTGTGCCGCAGAGTATTAGATCGGGACAGGAGACCTGCAGTTCCCTTACCTCGGGATTTAGCTGCCGGGACTTCAGTGCCCGTGCAACCACGGACTCCGGTATCAGGTCCCTAGCGCTCAGCTCTGGGGCGAGTTTAATCACAGCTCGACTCCCCAGGTTCTGCTTGACTTCTCTCCTACTGACACCTGGTAAGGGGACCCCTCCTTCCTTCCAGGCATTACATTCCTCCTGTGAGGGAGACAATGTCACTGTGGCAACTACACTCCTGGGGTGCCACACATGATCTCCCTCTATCAGTCACACAGCAATTTCAGCGGTCAACTGATATCATTGTTCAGCTATTCAGTGATGCCTCGGACTTGCATTAATAAAGCAGATAATTTCTGCTATATCTGTGATGAGGTGACTTTTGAGTCACAAAAGAAATACTTGACTCATGTGGTTAAGAAAGCCTACAACCTGTATGCATATTTCATTTTTTTCTCCCATTTTCTATGGCAGCAATGCAGTTCCTATGCTCTAGAGCAGTGTTTCCCAAACTCCAGTCCTCACGGCCCTAACAGGTCATGTTTTCAGGATTTCCTTAGTATTGCACAGGTGATTGCAAGTATCATCATGGCATCAGGAATTCTTTCACCTGTAAAACACTAGGGAAATCCTGAAAACATGATCTGTGGGGGCCGTGAGGACTGGAGTTTGGGAAACACTGCTCTAGAGTAATCATTCTTGGTAAGTTATGGTGCAAACCTTAATCTTTTTGACTTATAAGCTTTCTTTGGTTGGCACCAATACACACTAGCTTAGATGTGCTGGTCCTTCTTTTTGTCTATTTGTATCAAAGCCTTTTGGATGTGTGTACTCCCACTCCCATTAGCCACAGGTGATTTTAAGCAGATTAGCTGGTCCATTCCTGCCCCATAAATTGTAGACTTTTTTGCCCAAGAGAGGTGACAATACAGGACAGGGACCCAATTTACGAAAGACGCCTTGTTTGGCAATTGGGCACACATATATTGGCCAAGCTATGTGCAAAAAAAACCTTCCTTTTCTTCATAGCAATTTTTGCCGATGCATATTCCATATATACACTATATAGCGCTTTTTCAATTTTTTCTCCCATTTTCTATGGCAGCAATGCATTCTTGGTAAGTTATGGTGCAAACCTTAATCTTTTTGACTTATATGCTATAAATAAATCACATCATTTTCTGCAAATTTACGTATTTTGCCAAAGGTTCTTCTACTTAATTTATGTCCTTTTATGACAGCACTCCCACTTGCTTAGCGGTTGCATATCTCTTAGACTCTACTAAACTGACTCTATTAAACTTTTATTTTGGTGGCTTATGGTGGTCTTTACTTTATTATAAGGTGCAATTATATTTATATTCTGATTAGCTTAATATCTCATTCCCTTTAAAAGGGTTATCTCACAAAAGAAAATTATCACCTTTCCACAGTCACTCGCATGACCACACGGCGCTGCTGCCGACACTCAGACCTGGTCATGCAGCTGCATGTATTTCTATGCAGCCACACGCTCCGGTCCGAGTGCCGGCGGTAGTGCCGGGTGTTCATGCAAGGGACTTGCAGGAGAATCGTGCAAGTTTCTTGCATGTGTGATCCCGGCCTTAGTCTGAATAACACACCCAATCACTGGGACCCCACAATCACTACAATGTGAACTTCATTCTTTATAAATACAGTGATCACATTGAAGATCAGATTAAGGTCGGAGAAACTCGCACGAGTCTCGCATGTCAATACCTGGCACTGCCACTTACAACTCGGGACCGGAGTGTGCGGTTGCATAGAAATACATGCAGCTGCACGCTTCGGTCGAGTGCCGGCGATGGCAGTGCCAGGTGTTCATGTGAGAGACTGCGGAAAGGTGATAATTTTCTCATGCGAGACTCATGCGAGTTTCTCGCATGTCTCACCCCGGCCTAAATGGAGTAATGATCACTCATGTAACCATCTGCTCCAACATCAAAGGGAGACATTAGATTGTTGTACTCAATAGAGTACAGGCCACATGAATCATATAGTAAACATGTACCGATGACTTTAAGACACCAATTCTAGTGATTTTCAGCCATGGGACCTCAAACAATCAGACATTTATCAACTATCCTTTCAGTATTTAGTTGAAGAAATGCATGATTTATGCTCGTGTATGTGCCTTCCACTTAATATAACTTTCTATCAAATTTTGTATCCCATGTGTGCATGAAACTTTACTTAGAGGCTGCATGGTACACTCATCTGTCATAACATTAGAACCACTAACAGGTGATAAGAATAACATTGATTATCAGGGTAGCGAGCAGTTCAGAAATTCCTTGACAATCCATAAAAATGTGACACTTTTTTTCCCTCATCCATAAAAAAAAATTGATACATCCATGATTTTTTTTAAAGCTGAAGAAACTTATACAGATTATGGTGACTAATTATTCACATTTTACAGTTTGCAGAGAATGTGTCATATCAGAACTATGGGCTGTACACATATATCACTTTAATGATTTGCTATGGTTTTCTGTCTGCAACCTTTATATATCACCTGTACTGATGGTAATTCTAGTGCTGTAATTTTGCACTGATGATGATTTTGGAGATGTATTCCTGTTATGCTGGTGGTTTTGGTCAAGCATTTTTGTACTGATGTGGGTTTGGTAATGTATTTCTGTACTGAAGATGGTTTTGGTGCTGTATGGTTGAACTGGTGGCTTTGAGGATGTATTCCTGTACTGATGATGGTTCTGGCTATGTATTTCTGTACTGATGGTGGTTGTGATGCTGTATTTCTATAATAATAAGGGTTTTAGTTATGTATTTCTGTACTGCTGGTGGTTCTGGTGATGTATTCCTGTCCTGTTTCTTTTGATCATGTACACCAGGTGTGCACAACATTTTTTGGTCTAAGAGCCACATTGCCATACTGAACTGCAAGGGCTGCAAAAAATTTACATGGGTACTTACATTAATATATCCCCCAAACCATCACCAATAAATTAATACATCACCAGAACCAAGTTCTGAGTATTTGAGGAGGATTTGGAGAGTTTCTGCTCAAAAAAACACGCTAATTTAAACTGAGTTTTGTGAGCAGAAGCTTGCCAAATCCTTCTCTTAATTTCAAATCAAATTAATTTTTAACCTTGCCGTGAACCACATTATGGATTGCTACATGTGTACAAAATAAGAATCACCGTCAGTACACGAAGGCAGCACCAGAACCACTGTCAGTATATGAATGCAGCACCAAAACGCCTGTCAGTACATGAATGCAGTACTACAACCACCGTCAGTACATGTACATAGTACCAAGCTTGGTACAGTGATCAATTGCAGTGTCAGGTCAGCCTCATACACAATTGTATTGCATGAACCTATAATTGCCAGTGTGTCCTTAACAATAGTAAGGAGATAATACTGGGAATTGTTGTCATCAGTCATCATCAGACTATGGACTATACAGGTAACACAGTACTGATGAGACATAGTCTTTATCACAAACATTTACATCCAGATACCTTACAGACAACATCTTCTCTGATTAGAGTCATTCTCCTTCTTTTCATCTCCATTTTGTCCAGATGCCATGACGAGATTTCACACCCAAAGCTCACCTCTGCAGATTTGTCTCTTCTCAGTCTTCAGCAGGACTTCCCAACATGATTGCCTTAACCCTTTTCATCCATCTGACGTATTATTCCGTCCATGTGACCTGTGACTTAATTCCTAAGGATGGAATAGCACGTCATACGCGATCAGCCGCGCTCACGGGGGGAGCGCAGCTGATCGCGGCCGGGTGTCAGCCGATTATCACAGCTGACACCCGGCACTAAGTGCCAGGAGCGGTCACGGACCGCTCTCGGCACTTTAACCCCCGACACATTGAGATCAAACATGATCGCAGTGTTCCGGCGGTATAGGGAAGCATCGCGCAGGGAGGGGACTCCCTGCGTGCTTCCCTGAGACCCTCAGAGCAGCGCGATGTGATCGCGCTTTTCCGAGGGCCTCCTCTCTGCAGGACCCCGGATCAAAGATGGCCGTGGGGTCCTGCAGGGTCCTGCAGGGAGGTGACTTCTCAGTGCCTGCTGAGAGCAGGCGCTGAGAAAGCCTCCTGCAGTGCCTGTCAGATCTGCGATCCGACACTATACAGTGATGTCCCACCTTGGGACAAAGTAAAAATGTAAAAAAAATAAAAATTAACATGTGTAAAAAAAATTCCTAAATAAAGAAAAAAAAATATTCCCCAATAAATTAATTTCTTTATGTAAATAAAAAAAGAAAAACAAAACAATAAAAGTACACATATTTAGTATCGCCCGTCCATAACGGCCCGCCCTATAAATCTGTCCCACTAGTTAACCCTTTAGTGAACCCCTTAAAAAAAAAAGCAAGACAAAAAAACAATGCTTTATCATCATACAGCCGAACAAAAAGTGGAATAACAAGCGAATAAAAAGATGGATATAAATAAACATGGTACCACTGAAAACATCATCTTGTCCCGCAAAAAACGAGCCACCATACATCATGAGCGAAAAACTAAAAAATTCATAGCTCGCAGAATAAACCGATGCAAAAATAATTATTTTTTATATATAATTGTTTTTATTGTATAAAAGTGCCAAAACATAAAAAAATGATATGAATGAGGTATCGCTGTAATCATACTAAACCAAAGAATAAAACTGCTTTATCAATTTTACCACACGAGGAATGGATTAAACGCCCCCCCAAAAAAAAATTCATGAATTGCTGGTTTTTGTTCATTCTGCCTCCCAAAAATCGTAATAAAAAGCGATCAAAAAATGTTATGTGCCCAAAAATGGTACCAGTAAAAATGTCAACTCGTCCCGCAAAAAGTAAGACCTCACATGACTCTCTGGGCCAAAATATGGAAAAATTATAGCTCTCAAAATGTGGTGATGCAAAAACTATTTTTTGCAATAAAAGCCGTCTTTTAGCGTGTGACAGCTGCCAAACATAAAAATCCGCTATAAATAGTAAATCAAACCCCCTTTATCAACCCATTAGTTAGGGAAAAATAATAAAATGTAAAAAATGTATTTATTTTCATTTTCCCATTAGGGTTAGGGTTAGAGTTGGGGCTAAAGTTAGGGTTAGGGTTGTGGCTAAAGTTAGGATTAGGGTTAGGGTTGGGATTAAGGTTAGGGGTGTGTTGGGTTAGGTTTGAGGTTAGGGTTATGGTTAGGGTTGGGACTAGGGTTAGGGGTGTGTTGGGGTTAGGGTTAGAGTTAGAATTGGGGGGTTTCCACTGTTTAGGCACATCAGGGGCTCTCCAAACATGACATGGCGTCTGATCTCAATTCCAGCCAATTCTGCATTGAAAAAGTCAAACGGTGCTCCTTCCCTTCTGAGCTCTGCCATGCGCCCAAACAGTAGTTTGCCCCCACATATGGGGTATCACCGTACTCAGGACAAATTGCACAATTTATCTTGGGGTCCAATTTCTTCTGTTTCCCTTGGAAAAATAAAAAATTGGGGGCGCAAATATCATTTTTGTGGAAAAAATATGATTTTTTATTTTTATGGCTCTACGTTATAAACTTCTGTAAAGCACTTGGGGGTTCAAAGTTCTCACCATACATCTAGATAAGTTTCTTTGGGGGTCTAGTTTCCAAAATGGGGTCACTTGTGGGGGTTTACACTGTTCAGGCACATTAGGGGCTCTCCAAACGCGACATGACACCCGCAGAACACTCCATCAAAGTCTGCATTACAAAACATCACTACTTCTATTCCGAGCCACGACATGTGCCCACACAGTAGTTTTCTCCCACATATGGGGTATCAGCATACTCAGGACAAATTGGACAACAACTTTTGGGGTCCAATTTCTCCTGTTACCCTTGTGAAAATAAAAAATTGGTGACTAAAAGATCATTTTTGTGGGAAAAAATAGGATTTTTTATTTTCATGCCAGGGCATTATAAACTTGTGTGAAGCACTTGGGGTTTCAAGTGCTCACCATAGATCTAGATCAGTTCGTTAGGGGGTCTAGTTTCCAAAATGGGGTCACTTGTGGGTGGTTTCCACTGTTTAGGCACATCAGGGCTCTGCAAACTGAACATGACACCCATCAAAGTCTGCATTCCAAAGTGTCATTACTTCCTTTCCGAGCCCTGACATGCACCCAAACAGTATTTACCCCCCACATATGGGGTATCAGCGTACTAAGGACAAATTGGACAACTTTTGGGGTCCAATATCCTTGGGAAATATCAAAAATTGGTGACCAAAATATCATGTGGAAATTTTTTTTTCACACCCAGGCATTATAAACTTTAGTGAAACACTTAGGAGTTCAAAGTGCTCACAACAGATCTAGATAAGTTTCCAAGTTTCCAGGTCTAGTTTCCAAAATGGTGTCACTTGTGGGGGGTTTCCACTGTTTAGGCAGATCAGGGGCTCTCCAAACGTGACATGGCGTCCAGCCAATTCTGCGATGAAAAAGTCAAATGGCGCTCCTTCCCTTCCGAGCTCTGCCATGCACCCAAACAGTGGTTTACCCCCACATATGGGGTATCAGCGTACTCAGGAAAAATTGCGCAATAACTTTTGAGGTCTTCTTACCCTTGGGAAAATAAAAATTGGGGTGAAAAGATCATTTTTGTGGAAAAAATATGATTTTTTAATTTTACGGCTCTACGTTATAAACTTGTGTGAAGCACTTGGGGTTCAAAGTGCTCACCACACATCTAGATAAGTTCCTTAGGGGGTCTAGTTTCTAAAATTGGGTCACTTGTGGGGGTTTCCACTGTTTAGGCACATACGGGGCTATCGAAACGCGACATGGCGTCCAATCTCGATTCCAGCCAATTTTGGTTTGAAAAAGTCAAATGGTGCTCCTTCCCTTCCGAGCTCTGTCGTGCGCCCAAACAGTGGTTCCCCCTATATATGTGGTATCATCGTACTCAGGGCAAATTGGACAACAACTTTTGTGGTCTAATTTCTCCTGTTACCCTTGGGAAAATAAAAATTGGTGACTAAAAGATCATTTTTGTGGGAAAAAAATAGGATTTTTTATTTTCATGCCAGGGCATTATAAACTTGTTTGAAGCACTTGGGGGTTCAAAGTGCTCACCACTAGGGTTGAGCATTCCGATACCGAAACCCGGTTCCGATACCTGAAATCCAATGTAAGTCTATGGGAACAAAATATCGGAATTAAAAATATTCTGATATTTTGTTCCCATAGACTTACATTGGATTTCAGGTATCGGAACCGGGTTTCGGAATCGGAATGCTCAACCCTACTCACCACAGATCTAGATAAGTTCCTTAGGGGGTCTAGATTCCAAAATGGGGTCACTTGTAGGGGTTTCCACTGTTTAGGCACATCAGGGGCTCTCAAACTGAACATGACACCCATCAAAGTCTGCATTCCAAAACATCATTACCTCCTTTCCCAGCCCTGCCGTGAGCCCAAACAGTTTCCTCCCCACATATGGGGTATCAGCGTACTAAGGACAAATTGGACAACAACTTTTGGGGTCCAATTTCCTTGGGAAAAATCAAAAATTTGGGACTAAAAAATCATTTTTGTGGAAATTTTTTTTTTCACACCCAACTTTAGTGAAACACTTGGGGGTCCAAAGTGCTCACAGCAGATCTAGATAAGTTCCTTAGGGGGTCTAGTTTCCAAAATGGTGTCACTTGTGGGGGGTTTCCACTGCTTAGGCACATCAGGGGCTCTCCAAACGCAACATGGCATCCAATCTCAATTCCAGCCAATTTTGGGTTTGAAAAAGTCAAACGGCGCTCCTTCCTTTCCGAGCCCTGCCATGCGCCCAGACAGTGGTTTCCCCCACATATGCGGTTTCGGCGTACTCAGGAGAAATTGCACAACAACTTTTTATGTCCATTTTCTACTTTTACCCTTGTTAAAATAAAAAAATTGTTTGTAAAAGATCATTTTTGTGACTAAAAAGTTAAATGTTATTTTTTTCCTTCCACATTGCTTCAGCTCCTGTGAAGCACCTGAAGGGTTAATAAACTTCTTGAATGTGGTTTTGAGTACCTTGAGGGGTGCAGTTTTTAGAATGGTGTCACTTTTGGGTATTTTCTGCCATATAGACCCCTCAAAGTGACTTCAAATGTGAGGTGGTCCTTAAAAAAATGGTTTTGTAAATTTTGTTGTAAAAATGAGAAATCGCTGGTCAACTTTTAACCCTTATAACTTCCTAACAAAAAAAAAATTTTGTTCCAAAATTGTGCTGATGTAAAGTAGACTTGTGGGAAATGATATTTCTTAACTATTTTGTGTGACATATTTCTCTGTTTTAGGGGAATAAAAATTCAAAGTTTGAAAATTATAGCCACACCGAGAGAAATAAGCAGTCAAAAGGTCAAATGTAGCAAAAATAGAAAACACTTTATTATTGTACTAGGATAAAATAGTAGCACAGCAGATAAATACCGCATGTGCCTCAGTGCAAATACAAAAGACAGGGGAAGCCACATGTGGTAGACTAAACACACTAATGTCTGATACTATTTGTCACAGATAGTATTCAACTTAATTGATATGCATAGATGTACATATAAAGGTAGGTAAATGTACATACAACAGTAAATAAATGTGCATGCAGAGAGAGATAGTCGATGGTAATATAGTACATACCAATACGGTCACAATGTGACTGACCACACAGGCTGCCCCAGGCAGGGGCAGCCTGTGTGGTCAGTCACATTGTGACCGTATTGGTATGTACTATATTACCATCGACTATCTCTCTCTGCATGCACATTTATTTACTGTTGTATGTACATTTACCTACCTTTATATGTACATCTATGCATATCAATTAAGTTGAATACTATCTGTGACAAATAGTATCAGACATTAGTGTGTTTAGTCTACCACATGTGGCTTCCCCTGTCTTTTGTATTTGCACTGAGGCACATGCGGTATTTATCTGCTGTGCTACTATTTCATCCTAGTACAATAATAAAGTGTTTTCTATTTTTGCTACATTTGACCTTTTGACTGCTTATTTCTCTCGGTGTGGCTATATATATTATATATGCAGTTGGTCCATTATGGTCCTCATATTTCCAGTTTACTAACTTCTGACATGATGTCAGTATACTTGCCATGATATGGTACATATAGTAACTGATATGTTGATCTACTGTGTTATTTGGCTAAAGTTTGAAAATTGCAAAATTTTCAAAATTTTCGCCATATTTGTGTTTTTTTCATAAATAAACGCAAGTTATGTCAAAGAAATTTTACAACTAACATGAAGTACAATATGTCACGAGAAATCATTCTCAGAATCGCGAATATCCGTCGAAGCGTTCCAGAGTTATAACCTCATAAAGGGACAGTGGTCAGAATTGTAAAAATTGGCCCTGTCATTAACGTGCAAACCACCCTTGGGGTTAAGGGGTTAAAAATAAAAGTATCGTTATACTGCCCCAAAAATCAAAATATCTCCAGTGCTGTGCCCCTGTATAAATAATTGCCACCTCACTGTGCTTCCTGTGTAAAATATCCCCACCCCACTGCCCCTTTGCAAAATATCCCCCCACACTATGCCCCTTTCCAAAATATCACCCCAAACTGTCCCTTTCCATATTTCACCACAATGTCTCTATTTATAATATCACCCCCGCACACTGCCCCACTCCAAAATATCATCCAAAACTGCCACTTTCCTTATCTCCCCCACAATGCCTCTCTGCACAATGTCCCTATCACCCTTCGCTATACAATGCCCTTTTTCACTATCCTACAATTGCCCCATAATGTGCTCCATTGCCCCATAATGTACACTCACAGTAATCTTAATCCTTACCTACCCTCCCCGTCTCCCTGATCTAAAATTAAAGCACATTTCACATTCAGCTCTTCCACAGAGCGCTTACCAGTGCGCCCTGTGTCTTCAACAGTTTGGTGGCCCCAGAGCCAGCAGCAGTGTAATGAGGTCAGTAATGTGCTGATGTCATCATGCCACTGCATGTCGGGGATGGGGCTGACAGTCCGGGTGCAACAGTCTTCAAATGTATTCACATTTTTTAGAAGCAGATACATTTCACTTTATGAAGAAGGGAGTGGCGTCTCATGGACAGCTCCGCGGGCCACACAATATCGGGGTTGGTGCCACAGGGTTGGAGGATGGCTCATGTGGTACCAAGATATAAGAAAGTAAGACAGTGGATCCAGGCAACTACCATCCAGTAATCATTTCTGATTAATACTTCCACTTTGCTATAGTAGAAAAAATATTGAAATAATTAAATAGTTAAACCAATAATCTTTATTATAAAAATCACACAGTGAAAGTGCTTTATTGGCAGTAATCCCCTTACACAAATGAGCAACAAGTAAAACATACATTGTATGAAGCTCAGAAATACAGACCATGTGCCATTTGTAAGTAGAACCACACTGCCCAGCACCCCAATGTGTGATTCACATATAGCTTCGTCAGCTGGGGTGCTAGGCAATGTGGTTCTACTTGCTGCTTATTTGTGTAAGGGGATTTTTAGGGGCTTTTTGTACTGTTGTCTTTCACTGTGTGATTTATATAATAAAGATTATTGGTTTAACTATTTAATTATTTCAATATTTTTTCTACTATAACAAAGTGGTGGTATTAGTCTGAAATGATTCTTTGAGTGGGTCTACAAATCCTTTCTATTGTACTAACTACCATCCGGTAAGCCTGACATCAGTAGTGTGCAAAATTTTTGAGGGCAACATAAGAGATGGCCTGCAGAAATATATTGTAGATAATAATATAATAACTGACAACCAGCATAGATTCATAAACAATAAGTTGTGTATAGCTAACATGTTGGGCTTCTATGAGGATGTAAGTGCAAATCTGGATGTTGGTAATGCGGCTGGTGTGATTTATCAAGACTTTGCAAAGACATTTGATACTGTACAACGTAACAGCCTTATACTGAAGCTACACAAACTAGGACTGAGGGAAACTATATGCAGGACTTGGCACCTGCCCACACTGTCAAAAGTACCAATACCTGGTTTAAAAAACAACAGTTTCACTGTGCTTCTTTGGCCAGCAAATTCGCCTGACCTTAACCCCATAGAGAATCTATGGGGTATTGTCAAGAGGAAGACGAGAGACAACAGACTCAACAATGCAGACGAGCTGAAGGCTGCTATCAAAGCAACCTGGGCTTCCATAACACCTCAGCAGTGCCACAGGCTGAGTATTGAGTGCATTTACTGAATATACATTTCAGTAGGCCAACATTTCGGATTTTAAAATCATTTTTCAAGCTGGTGTTATAAAGTATTCTAATTTACTGAGATAATTACTTTTGGGTTTTCATTGGCTGTTAGCCATAATCATCAACATTAACAGAAATAAATACTTGAAATAGATCACTCTGTTTGTAATGACTCTATATAATATATGAATTTCACTTTTTGTATTGAAGAACTGAAATAAATTAACTTTTTGTTGATATTCTAATTTTGTGAGATGCACCTGTGTATGTGTGATTAGAAGGTTGTAATAACATTATTTAATTGTAACCAATAAAAGTGATATTTTATTGGGTTATAGATCAGTACAAAGTTCACCCTCTTTAACATATTTCTCCCATTTTCCTGCATTAGTTGTTACATTATTATGTGACATTAAATATACTGTGCGTTACAAAAACTGCTGCAACACTTTACACTATTTGGTACAATACCTGTGCCAGAAGCGTCTTCATGTGAAAACTAAGGAACATGAGCACAAATATTTTCCACTCAATCATTTTATATTCTTTATATCTGCAAAAGAATGGTATAGTCAGGAGTTTCTCTTAAATTTTTATTACATTCATAGTATAATTCATGCACAGCCACGTTGAGGTCTGTATAAGGTAAAATGGCTTTTCCTCACATATTTTTTATAAAGGGATATGAGGAGTAAGGGCTCAGTAAGGGTACGTGGCCTCGATCAGGAACTGCTGCGGGTTGGATGCTGCGTCTTTATGTAGCCTCAAACCCTCAGTGGCCAGAAGTTACAGCATAGTGGAAGGATTACTAGAAATTCCATGTCCACTATGCGTGTACAGTCGCCTGTGGATCACCCGCGGACACTGATATGTGGCGCATCTATCAAGACCGCAGCATGTCAATTTCTAGTGTCTCCACGAGAGAAATTACATCAATAGAAATGTATTGAATGTGGTAAATCCGCATGGTTCAGTGAACACATGTGGGTTTACCTGCATTCAATAGATGGCAACGCTGCTAGTTCTGGATCGTGGACACCCGGCCTAAGGCGTCAGTGATTTTTCTCATATGCAAAAAAAATGGTTGGATTTTCATCAGTGTTTCAGAGCAGATTTTCAGCAATACTTGGTTAGTGTGTCCATCTTTACCATCAGAGTTTCATCTGCTTTTCAAGTATGCAATACAAATTGTTTAGGTCTCTCAAGTTTCTTCTATCAAGAAGTCTATGAAAAGCAGCACAAAAATGGCATCTGAGTACTGTCCGATTTATTCACAGACCCAAAGCCTTGCATAAACATATTACTAATCTTGATAGTAATGCAAATTTCTTAAGAGCATATTTCCACAATGAACTTTTGGTGAGATTTTGATACTGCGTCCAAAGCGCTGCGTCATACTGTTCCAGCAAAGTGGATAAGATTTATAGAAATCGCATGACAACTGTGCTTCTTTTTAGCTTTTTTTAGAAATTTGCTGAAACTTAGTAAACTTTACAGTCACTTTACACTGCATTGTTTGAGATTAATTGCAAATAGCTAGCTCATTGAAAATAGGACCATAGGTTTGCAGAAAATGTAAGTAGTAGTAATAATAGTAATTATATAGTTCATATCTTTAGTTAAAGACTATTCTTACACAGTTTTTCTAAAGCTTTTAGATAAACCGCCTCACCTGATGGGATTTCTGATTCTCTGGTCGACTCTCTGTGTCTGGTACATTAGTTCTAGGCCTATTCGCTTTTTATATTATTTTACTTCCTCATTCAGACAATGTCCCAACACAAAACTGTTATAAGTTTCTGAAGAAAAGAGATTAAATAGTGAAAAAGCCACAGGGTCGATAAAATACCAAATTTCTGTAGAAAAATTATATAACCACTACTGATGTTTGCAATTTGGTAAACATTATAATTGAATAAATTAATGTTTTTTCACTGGTCTCTGGAGAAATAGTTTCAGACATTTTAATTGAAGGCAGAAAACCATGAAGGAGCACAAACCAGAATATATGTTAAAACTTAGATTCCTCAAACCCCCACCTCCCCAGCCTCCATCTTTACTTTGCTGATGACAGTTTTTTAGACCCTTGGCTTTTTCTCAAGCGATCTCATCAGGTAGTCAACTGGATAGGCTTCCAGTGAAAAATTAGGCCTCATCAAGAGTTCATCTACCTTCATGAAGTGTTTGTGCAACCATCTGGTGTGTCTTGCAGGGGCAGTGTTGGTACATAGTTACATACAGAGCTAAGCCCTATTCTACAACTGGCAAGAACCATTTAACTAAGTACAGAGAAATGACAGGCCAACATTACTTTAAGGTATGAATGTCGGTCAGTCCGGAATATTGCTAGAGCTTTGAAGACCTCAAGTCAAGTGCGGTCCCAGGAAAAGAATACCAAGACTCTCTGCTACAGATGATAAGTTCTTCTGTCTTATCAGCTTCAGAAACTGCAAACTGACAGCACCTCAGCTATCAGACTTCAGCAATGATCAAAATAATGTGAGGAAGGGGAAAAAAGGAAAAATCATCAGTGAAAAAGGAATGCCAGATAAAGTGCAGTGCACAGATAGCTCCAGGTCAGTTCATGGGTTGAATATGCCAATGTAGTGCTGCTGGATAAGCAATCTTCTCTCCTTCATAAATGATGCACAGACATCAAGTAGCAGACACATCAAAATCAACTGTCCATAAGATGATCAAATTGGTGCAAAGAAGTCACTACTGAGGACTCCAAACAAGTGGAAGAGACTCAGCAAAACAACACAAGGACTGGACATTAGATCAGTGGAAATCTGTATTGTGGTCTGATTTGGTCAAAATTTTTGGTACAAACCACCATGTCTTTGTGAGAGGCAGAAAAGGTGAGCAATTAGATTCTACTTATGAAGTGCCCACAGCATAGAGGAGGACGTGTGAAAGTTTGGGGGTGCTTTGCTGATGACATTGTTGGTAATTTATTCCAAATTCAAGGCATACTTACCCAGAATGGCAAACTCAGCATTCTGCATTGAGACAGGACAATAAACCAAAACACACCTCCAGGCTATGTAAAGGTTAGGTAGGTGTAAGAAGGTGGCGGAGACCCTCGTTGCCCCTCTCTTCCGTGTGCTGGGCCCGTGCATTTTATGTGGTACCTGGATGGTGTACCTGTTTTGTAATGTCTATATCCCATATGCCTTGTGTATTAATGTTTTACCATTTTATCCCTATGGTATCTTGTAATGTAATGTATGTGCTGTATTTATAATGTCTGATAATGTTTTACTATGTTTACTATATGTATGTTAGAGAAAGGGACAGAAGGGGTTAACCCAGGGGGTTGGGTTAACAGCCCCAGAAAGGAGCAGAAAGTTCCTGCTCCTGAGTCATAGCGGAGGCAGGCTTGCCTATGGCAGGACGTGCTCCCCTGCTGGGAGCCGGCCAACCCCCAGGAGCTGATTATACCCCAGGAGGGGAGAGTAAAGACTGCTGCCCCGGACCCGGGCAGTGAAGCAAGAGTCCAGGATTCGGCTAAAGGACTGTGACTGTTGCCGCAGCTGCCATTGCTGCCACCGTTGCTGCTATCACTGATTCAATATCAAGAAAAAACAAGTGACCAACAGTCCACATATAATGCAAAAAGTAGTTTTTATTAGATATCAAAAGGAACACATGGACAAGGTGATAACACTTAAAGTGCACAATTGCAATATGGGGATGAAAGGAACGCGGGTGTACTGCTCAATTATCATCAAAATCATATATATTGAGAATGACAGGTATAAAGAGACAAAATAATAAAGATTTAATTCCCTCAGATGTATGTCTCGAAAACCTGGCCTAAAGCATCACAGCGGCATGACAAGTGGTCACCATAGATCATAAATGGTAATCAGACATACTGATTATAAAAAATAGGTCGTGAGCCCAGTAGGAAAGAGATTACACATACCGCTGCGTGATGCAGAAAGCCACCCGGTAGGTAAGCGATGCTGGAGGGAAGGAGCAGGACACCACGCGTCACCCCGACGCGCCTTTCGGCAGAAGCCTTCGTCAGGGGGCGTGGAGTACACAGTGAAGTGGGTTTAAAAAGGAGGCTGGGCCACCCATGACCTATTTTTTATAATCAGTATGTCTGATTACCATTTATGATCTATGGTGACCACTTGTCATGCCGCTGTGATGCTTTAGGCCAGGTTTTCAAGACATACATCTGAGGGAATTAAATCTTTATTATTTTGTCTCTTTATACCTGTCATTCTTAATATATATGATTTTGATGATACTTGAGCAGTACACCCGTGTTCCTTTCATCCCCATATTGCAATTGTGCACTTTAAGTGTTATCACCTTGTCCATGTGTTCCTTTTGATATCTAATAAAAACTACTTTTTGCATTATATATGGACTGTTGGTCACTTGTTTTTTCTTGATATTGGTCTATTTATGTGACTAGTCCTTTATAAAATGCCCTAAATTTTGGTATCACGATAATCTATAAATTATATTTTGTCACAATACCAGTTTCATTCAAATAATGATACCGTTGTGGCTGTTTAAGTTTTATGTCACTGATTCAGCAGCGAAGGAACTTACGGAAAGAGCAGCAGGGTTACCTAATTTACTGCAACTATATTTTTTCTTCCTTTTTCTACCTTTTGCTACCCCTTTACTCATCAATAGTTATCCCTGTTGGATTATAACTGTGTCCTGGATCCTGACTGCCTGTGCTGCAGCATCTGCGGAGAAGAGGTAAATCGTCTGGAGTTACATCTGTTCTGTCTGTTTTATGCGTAAGGGGCCGGGGTGCTCGCTGACCGTTTGCTTGGTGGACTCTTTTTGTGGACTGTAGCTTTAAGGGAACTCGGTCATAAGTATCACCCCGCGCCACCTTGTTACATAACCATAAAGGAAAGGGATTTAGTGTTGCATCAAATGGACATGGATTCCACAATCACCCCACCTAAAGCCAATTGAGAAAAATTCGGATAAGTTAAACTGAGAAGTGAAAGCAAAGCTGAAAACAAGTGCTCAGCACCTCTGGGAACTCCTCTGAGACTGTTGGAAAGCCATTCCAAGTGACTACCTAATGAAGCTGCTAGAGAGAATGTCAATTGTGTGTAAAGCAAAATGGGGATACTTTGAGGAATATAACAGTATTAACACTTATTCTGGTTTATACTACTATACACATAAGGAAGAAGGTGAATGACCACAAAAAATAAATATATCATAAAAATGCAGTTTTATTCATGCATAACACTCAAAGTCTATATATTAACATAGTGGGCATCAAGTATACAAAGGAAAGTTCACATAGAAACATCAGAAAAAAGTATTATAAAATGGGGGCTGTATTTGTATTCTCTGAAACAAAACAAAACAAAAAAATATTGTAAGGAGGCTAATGGCCGCGTAATCAATGGGAGTTATGTGTCACAGGGATGGCTTCTCCCTGTGATGTAACCCAGAGTATTCTTCTTTAGTGCACATAAGCATTAAGATGACGTTTAGTGCACCTGGGTCCTGGTTGCGGGTAGCTATGAGAAATGGGTGGGTCTGGCTACCCACATACCTCACAAGTGGATGTGGTTACAGCCTACTAAATGAAGGCTGTTGTTTGGCACATGGTCTGTGTGCTGACAGGGAGAAGTCTTTCTCTGTGTGGGGCTCCAGACTGAGCCTGCATGCTGGACATTGCCCAGTCTGTGTGCCCACAGGCCTGTGGGAGCAGAACCTGGCTAAGGATATTTGTGTTGTTTTGCCTGCTCTAAAGGCTGTGAACCTTTTGTTGTTGGTTAAAGGGTTAATGGAGCAAATAAACTCACACGGACTGTTTTTTAAAAAACACTCCTCCTGTCTTCCTCCTGCAGCACCTGAGTGAGTACAATCCCAACAATTGGTGCTATACTGCGGGCATCGGTCCAGGAGGTACCTGGGAGGATTGCAGCGGGCAGCTTGCTGTGGATCTGAGGATCCAAAAACTCCGGGCGGCTTGCTGTGGATCGGCGGGTCTACGAAGTCTGCAGAGCGGAGCCATATAGAGAGGTTCGGAGCCGTGCATAGCCATGCAGAGAAGTGTGGAGCTGTGTGGGGCCGTGTAGAGAGGTGCAGAGCCTTGTGGCGCTGCGCAGAACCTTGTAGAGCAGTGCGGAGCCTCGCTGTGCAGAACTGTGCAGAGCCTTGCGGAGCCAGACAAAGCCTTGCAGCTCAGTGTGGAGGAACTGTGTTGTGCACCCCAAGGAGGGATGGATTCCCAAAAGGGGACGGTGTTCCAAACAAGGGTGGTTGCCCAAAAAGGGATGGCATCCCAAAAGGGGCAGTGACCCAAAGAGGGGCGGTGGTGAATGCATCGAGAAACGGTTGCCGGGAATAGTATTCAAACAGCACGTGTCTGGTATCCTGTATTAGTTATCCATCTGACAAGATGTCACAAAGGTGTTCTGTGGAAGTCAATGGGGAGGGTGTGGCTGGACTTCTGGGCTCAGGGAGCCCGGTGACCCTGGTGAGCGCCACACTCCCTGTCTATCTGATTCCCGGAAGGAAGATGGAAGTCCACTGCATCCATGGGGTTGCTAGGGATTATCTGGTGTCCAGGGTAATCATTGAGATGCCCATTATTATTCCCAGCCATGACGTCCCTGTAGTCCCAGACTTGCCATACTCTGTTGTAATAGGCCAGGACTTTGAATGGATTTGGGACTTGTGGGAGGAAAGGGGAGTGTCTGATTGCTCAGAGGGGAGCTGGAATGCCCGACGGAAGCCCCACCACAGCAGGTAGTAGGGGTTCTGGATGGTGTGATGCATAAAGAGGAGGTATCACCACTAAGGTCGGTGTCCCAGAGCTAGGGGTTACCGGGGAAGAATGTGGGTCTGACCAACTCTGGAACTTAGCATAGGTGACAAACAGTGTGACCGTTGGGAATGGGGTAGCTCCAGGAAAGGGGTCTGGCACCTGTCTAAATGGGGACTTGTTGTTCCAGGGTTACAAGGTGAGTAGTGGTGACTCCATTCAGACTGTGATGCAAGCGGAAAAGAGTGCGGTAAGGTGGACCTGGGTACAAATATCAAGTCTTCCTCTCGTCGCCGGGAACACGGCGGCCGCAGAAAGGTAGGACAGGCTACACCCTGTGGGAAGAGGGGTGAGGAAGAGATAGGGTCAGGGGCAAACAAAGTTAATGTTCTTGATAAAGAGGTCACTTTACCACTGACAAACCCCAGCACTGAGGTAGTCGATGACGGGGGGAACATAAAACTGACCCAGGGTGGTGATAGGGATCCAACAGCTAAAATCGCAGTTGGAGAACATCTCGAAGAAAAATCGGACAACTTTGCACTGACAAGGGGCAGTACCCCGAAACACAGTGTCTGCAAATTGAGATTCTGGTTTGGCTTTTCTTAAGTCATGTAACAAGGCTCGTTAAAGGGTCGACATTGACTTTTAGGATTGCTACTTCCAATAGGTGGCACTAGAGTTCTAGTCCTCTTCCTCTCTGAAGAGACAATTTGCATGAATAAGAGAACAACACGTAGGTAGGGACTCCAGGACTTCGACACATGTTGTGCTCTCGGCTTTCTTGAAAAGACATATTTTGGTTTGTTTAACACGCTTCTTCTCCCTGATTCCATGTTTGATCCTTTATAATTTTCCCACCTTCAGTATGAATCTATAATGTCCACATTCCAATAAGAACAAGGAAAATAATTGCATAAACAGGTGTGTCCACACTTTTGAAAACAAAAACATATATAATTAAATATATACAGTCATGGCCAAAAGTTTTGAGAATGACACAAATATTAATTTTTACAAAGTCTACTGCTTCACTTTTTCTAATGGTAATTTGCATATACTCCAGAATGTTTTAAAGAGTGATCAGCTTAACAGCAATTACTTGCAAAGTCAATATTTGGCTAGAAAATGAACTTTATCCCCCAAAACACATTTCAACATCATTGCAGCCCTGCCTTAAAAGGACCAGCTAACCTCTTTTCAGTGATTGCTCCATTAACACAGGTGTGGGTGTTGATGAGGACATGGCTGGAGATCAATCTGTCATGATTAAGTAAGAATGACACCACTGGACACTTTGAAAGGAGGCTGGTGCTTGGCATCATTGTTTCTCTTCTGTTAACCATGGTTATCTCTAAAGAAACACGTGCAGTCATCATTGCAATGCACAAAAATGGCCTAACAGGGAAGAGTATCGCAGCTAGAAAGATTGCACCTCAGTCAGCAATCTATCGCATCATCAAGAACTTCAAGGAGAGAGGTTCCATTGTTGCCAAAAAGGCTCCAGGGCACCCAAGAAAGACCAGCAAGCGCCAGGCCCGTCTCTTAAAAGTGTTTCAGCTGCGGGATCGGGCTACCAGCAGTGCAGAGCTTGCTCAGGAATGGCAGCAGGCAGGTCTGAGTGCATCTGCACGCACTGTGAGGCGGAGACTCTTGGAGCAAGGCCTGGTCTCAAGGAGGGCAGCAAAGAAGCCATTTCTCTCCAAAAAAAACATCATGGACAGACTGATATTCTGCAAAAGGTACAGGCAGTGGACTGCTGAGGACTGGGGTAAAGTTATTTTCTCTGATGAATCCCCTTTTCGATTGTTTGGGACATCAGGAAAACGCCTCATTCGGAGAAGACAAGGTGAGCGCTACCACCAGTCTTGTCTCATGCCAACTGTTAAGCATCCTGAAACCATTCATGTGTGGGGTTGCTTCTCAGCCAAGGGAATCGGCCCTCTCACAGTCTTGCCTAAAAACACATCCATGAATAAAGAATGGTACCAGAATGTCCTCCAAGAGCAACTTCTCCCAACCCTCCAAGAGCAGTTTGACGATCAACAATGCCTTTTCCAGCATGATGGAGCACCTTGCCATAAAGCAAAGGTGATAACTAAATGGATCAGGGAATAAAACATAGAGATTTTTGGTCCATGGCCTGGAAACTCCCCAGATCTTAATCCCATTGAGAACTTGTGGTCAATCATCAAGAGACAGGTGGACAAACAAAAACCTAAAAATTCTGACAAAATGAAAGCATTGATTGTGCAAGAATGGACTGCTATCAGTCAGGATTTGGTCCAGAAGTTGATTGAGAGCATGCCAGGGAGAATTGCAGAGGTCCTGAAGAAGAAGGGTCAACACTGCAAATATTGACTTGCTGCATTAACTCATTCTAACTGTCAATATAAGCTTTTGTTACTCATATGTTTGCAATTATATTCCTGTCTGTGATAAAAAAAACATGTCAAAAACACACATAAAAACCAGAGGGCAGCAGATCATGTGAAAATATAATATTTGTGTCATTCTCCAAACTTTTGGCCATGACTGTACACACAGCGGCTTGCAAAAGTATTCATGACCCTTGGCTTTTTACCTATTTTGTAACATTACAACCTGTGTTTAAATATTTTTGTAATCCGATTTGTGTGTGATGCATCAGCACTAAGTAGTCTAAGTTGGTGAAGTGTAGTGAGAAAAAAATGGGCATAAATTAAATTTATGGGATCAAATAACTAAAAATTGTTATGTGCATATGTAGTATGTACATATCATATGTGGAGTAGTAAATCACATGTGTGATAGTACAGGAAATATAGTCACAAATCACGTATTCCCTGCTCCCATTAGATGATTTGAAGGTCCCACATCTCAGGATGTTGGGGCACGCTACGCATGAACCACAAGGAAAACAGCCATGTTTTGGGTCACCTGAGTTAAAAAGTGTTTTTTGTTTCGCCACATAGTGGCTCCTTACCAGGTGGTCCCTTAAATTTTTACATCTCCGCTGCTTCATGCGTGGGGCCAAAGGTAGATGGGCTGCAAGGACGGTGTGGGTGCGCAGAACCGAACAGTGCCTGTTCAAAATCTCTCAGATCCGATCCCAGTGACAATTAGAGGTGGAAATAAACGCAGATTAAAATTATCCATCTGTGCTTTCTTTTTAAATTGTACCATCAATCCTCTTGTTGACCTGGCCCGCCTGTAGCCCGCCCTGATGCAATGGCCACTGTAGCCCCTAGCTCTAAATCTCTCAGTAAGAATAGCCGACTGTCTCTTGAAGTGGGCCTCTGTAGAGCAATCTTGCCTATTCCTGAGATACTGGCCAACAGGGATGGCCTTAATAATTGAATAGTAGTGTGCCGAGGAGGCATGTAAAAAAGAGTTCACAGATGTCTCTTTCTGGGATAAATCCGTCTCAATCAGTATCCAAAAAAATCAGTCCTCCTCTGGTGCCAATTACATGTAAATTTAAGGTTAAAAGAATTGTCATTAAGTTGCCGCATGAACTCAGATAGGCTGGCCTTGTCACCCTCACAAATCATGAGGACATCATCAATGTAATAAAACCAGCCAAACAACCAGGTCCAAGGTGTGTGCACCATCACCCTAGAAAATGTGCCTCTCCCAAAAGCCAAGAAACAGATTTGCATCCATTGTGAGGAACATGACCTTGGTTCCAGCCTACATCTCTTGCAGCCTTCGAAGCAAGTGTTCAGTCTCTACTGTCAGCTGGTTGAATGAGATATGATGATGGGTCCCAAACTTTTTGATGGACCCCCATCTCCGCTGCCAGTCGTATAGTTGTAAGTTACAACTCCCCCCGGATGACAACTGACGGCACCTTGCGGCTAGTAGGCCCGCTAGTATTTCTCCAGCCCTGGTCCTGGCTCACCTCCTTCTCTCTTCTGACCAGCCTAGGATTCTGGCTGTCCCATCTGTAGTCTGCAAGAACCCCAGCGGTAAAGGCTGCTGCCTGGGTACAGGCCTTGGTGACTCTGGGAAAGCGGCTGGTTCTGGACCACAGGCTAATGCCACCTCCTCTGTCGCGCCAGCTCAGTCTGACTACAATATTCCTTCAGTCGGTTTTGCCATCATTGCTGCCTTTTCACCCATTAAATATACAAAAAGGCAACACACTAAGTTAATAAAGTAAAGCATAATTATGCATCAGTATCAGAAGAAGTCTCATTTCTATAGCACTAGCCAGTGTAATAGGACAGTGTAGGACACACTGCATATATCAAGAATAACCAAAAAATTGCAGTGAACAAGTCCATATCAAAAATGCAAAATTTTATTCAATAATGAGACAAGGAAATCAGCAAAAAATGGGGGGAAAAGAAGGGGGAAGATAAAAAAGTGACAGGTGCAAACCACAATAAGCAAAGCAGGGAACAAAGTAGGTACATATCCGTCAGATGAATAACTAATCACAGTAATCACTAGAACAATATAGGGGAAGAATACCCACAATGGTGCAATTACCAGCGTTTTAACTTGAGTAAATAAATGCAATCCATATACAGTCAAGCGTCTGTAGCATCAACATTATAAGGTTAATACCGCCATATAGTGCATATACAGAGTAGTGAACATACCAGATATAGAGACTGTGGATAGTACCGTACTGGTCCCTGGCAACCCCAACGCGCGTTTCGGTGAATAGCTTCACCCATTAAGCACATTACACTGTACGGATTACTAATTCAATT
Organism: Oophaga sylvatica; assembly: GCA_033576555.1. Classification (NCBI taxonomy): domain Eukaryota; kingdom Metazoa; phylum Chordata; class Amphibia; order Anura; family Dendrobatidae; genus Oophaga; species Oophaga sylvatica. The sequence goes on along the minus strand of JARQOD010000001.1, from coordinate 133,880,370 downwards.
CCAAAAAAAATTTTAATGCTTTTTTGGAGTGTTATATACCACTGAAATGTAACAGAAAGCACCTAATACCCTATGGATAAGTAATTGAATGCAGAAAGAAATTTCAAGCTTTCTTTAACTGTTTTATAACACCGAAATGTACCACAGAGCACGTAACAGTATATGGATGAGTAAATGAATACATAAAAATGTTTCAATGCTTTTTGGGAGTGTTATATAACACCGAAATGTACCACAGAGCATGTAATAGTATATGGATAAGTAAATTAATACAGAAAAATGTTTCAATGTTTTTTGGTAGTGTTATATGACAGTGAATTGAACCACAGAGCCTATAATAGCGTATGGATCAGTAATTGACTACTGAATTTTTTTTCATTGATTTTTTGGACTGTTATATAACAACGAAATGTACCACAGAGCACATAATAGTATATGGATGAGTATTTGAATCCAGAAAAATGTTTCATCACTTTTTTGGACTGTTACAACACCAAAATGTGCCAGAGACCAGTTAATAGTATGTGGATGAGCAATCGAATGCAGAAAAATGTTTCAATGCTTTTTGGGAGTATTATATAACACCAAAATGTACCACAGAGCACTTAATAGTATATGGATGAGTAATTGAATACAGAAAAAATTTTCAACGCTTTTTGGACTGTTATCTAACATTGTAATGTACCACAGAACATGTAACAGTATATGGATGAGTACTTTAATCCAGAAAAATGTTTGAACCCTGTCTCCTTTTTAAAATTCCACACCTCTGCAATCGTTATGTGGGTGGTGAATGCGCAGTGGGAGCCAGCGTTCTGTCTGCAGTACTTCAATAAAATAGCACCAGAGGCAGCGCATGTGAAGATTGAGATTCTTGCTCTTAACTGAACTCCCACTGTGCATGTGACATCCACACAAAAGAAACAGATGAGGCTGGTGGGGGAGCAGAGAAAGAGAAGAAGGCACTGCCCTGAAGGAAACTGGAGCACAGAAGTCATCACTTTCTGAAAACTTCACAAGGTGAGTATTCAGTTGCCAATGAGTGGATCCCTTCACATCAGGTATCATATTAATCAGCATCACAGTGTCACTATAGCCATACCTTTAGTCTATAGGGCTAAATCCTGCTGACAGGTTCTCTTTAATAAAGAGACATTCTTATTTAGTTCTGAGGTATATGTGTTCTGCCACTGATTCCTCAGTTGCAAATTTACCACAAAGTGTTTGTAACTAATTTCACTTAAAGTGACAGTAGCCACTATCTGAGTTCAGAGTGCATTCTGTGCATATAAGGGTGGGACCGCCCTGTTTCTGAGTTGAGAAATCCATCCTGTCTGGCCTATGCTTCAACTGGTGGGTTCAGTCCCTCTGCCTTGTTCACATTTACGTCACTTGACAATTGGAAAGGTTTTTAATATTAGAGTAGGACTGTCCCACAAAGGGTTGCCTTGACGTGGCGGGATGGCTTGTACATTCTTTTGATCAAAATTATGTTTACTAAATACCCTTATAATTATTATTACCTTCATGCAATTTTTGCAAAAAAAAATTTTATTTATTTTATTTTAGGACATTTGTTTTTTGTGCCTGGTTTTCTGTGTAATGGTCATGTGTTAATATGCATTTACATTTTGCATACACATCAACTTACTTTTTCAGTTCAGATCTAGTTTTCTATCTTGTTGTGCCTTTGTATGAGAAAAACTTGTTCTTCAATAAAAAGTGTCTGACATTGCATTTTAAATTAAACTTTGTATGGGTGTTTAAGCAGATGTTATGGTATTAGCAGTGCTTTTTATTTCTTGATTGTTTTGTACACTTAGGACCCGATTCATCAAAGTAATTTTGTAAGAATTCTGGCTTAAATTGTATTGAAAAGTTGGAAAGTGTTTGCAATTCGGAGTTTTCCAAAACTGTTGTGACTTTTGATGTTTTTACACCAGTTTCTCCCAGCTTTGTCAAAACAGGTGGAACTGGGGCAGGAAGTGGGCACAGCAGAGATATGATGCCACAGCCCATCTAATTCATGATAAGCTGTGGTGTTACTTATGCCAGAAATATTACCACAGATTCCTGGCATGGCACACAGAGGCGCTTGTCACTGGTTAGACGCTCCTGATTTATTAAGAGTCGTGGCATCTGTTCATGAATCAAGAGTATCTGACTGCTACATGACCCCTTATCAAGATTGGAGAGAAAACTGCTGGTCTTGATGAATCTGGGCCTTATTTGTTAATAGTTTTGTTAATACTGCAATTATTCTCCTCAGTGTCCTTTTCAGTTCACTTACTTCTGGTCCAGAATGAATGATATTAACACATATTTATTGCAAATGTTTTATTAGCATCACAATATGAGATTTAAAAAATACAGATTTTGCAAAGCGCTAAAAAGCTTGGCAAAGTATTTCATTTATTTATAATAGTTTTATGTAAAAATAAACTTCCAATATTTCTAAAGTAACAATCTGCAACTTTCTAACATACTTTATGATTTAATTCCACACCATTTTAGGATCTCTGTTTCCTGCCTTAGAATTGGAACAGTCTTGTTACTGCTATCCATAGGCTAAAAAACAACATAGACTTAAAGCACCAGTCCAGCTTTTTTTTTGTATTTCAGCGCAGGAGTGGTGTTTCTAATGTAAGTTCCCTGTCCCTACATTCATACTTACCAGCCATCATCTTCACCTTTAATCTGTGCCGCACCAGTCGGTCTTCAGCAGTTCTGGGTAAGTGGGAGCTTCTCTTCGGAGCCGAAGGTAAGCCTTGTTCTAGTTCTCATAGACTTGCATTAAGAGCATGTGATTGTTATTTCTGACTTTTGGCCAGTCAGAAATTGTGGTTACAAGACAATGATTTGGGACCGCAGTTGCACCAGGAAGAGCTGAAGACGACATCCGGTAAGTATAATACTAGGGGCAGGGACCTTTCGTTAGTATCACCATTCCAGTGCTGAATAAAAAAAAACACTGGAGTAGTGCGCTAAAACTGACTTCACAATACTATCAGTAAATCCTAATGAGTTTTGATGTATTTACTTCGAATATTTACATTGAAATTGCTGTTTAATTCTAATACTAATATCCGCTATATTTGGATTCATAACTAGAGATGAGTGAACCCAAACAGTAGAGACATTGACTTCTATGCGGTTCAGATTCAGGTTTAACGTCAGGTAGAACCCAAACTTTGGAATAAAGTTCACTCAAACCCAACGAACATCCACGGGTCCGCTCATCCCTACTCATAACATGATCATTTTAATATCATACAGAATAACTTTTAGTAGCTGACATCACTAAATTAAGTATCTAGCCTAGGCAAACCCCTGAGAGCTATCACATAGGTGTAACTATAGATACACTATAATTTGCATTACTGATTTATTTTGTTCATACAATCCCTATACTGTAGCAAATTCTCACATTATTATTCAAAAATTATTATCATTATTATTACTATTATTATTGTTATTAGCTATGAGAAGTAGGTCTGTACTGAAACAGATGAAATGAGACTGTCCTCATTCCCTGACATCAAGCAGAGATCTTAAAATTGATGAGAAATCAAAATATTTGGATAAGAAATTATCAAGGGCTTTGTGTCACTAGTGGCATAAAAAAGATGGAAATTATGGGGCAGGCTATATTTGCACTAAAATTTGCTCTCTGAAAACCCCATTAATGCTAAGGATGCAAAATTAGAAAGCAAGTGCGCAGGCGTACACTGAAAGCTTGCTTGGATTCTTCTTGTGATTTTCTCATCTTGCATTTTGCAGGCGTTCAGCTTTTCATGGACTATTCCTCTAGCGGCATGGGCAAGGTGAGATTATACAGTTGCTCATCCATTTTTGCTGCTCATTAAAAACAGTGTGTTAGTGTCAGTTACAATTAAGGTTGTACCAAATATACCATCACATTTCAAGTGTTATTTAGTATTAGTACAATTTGACAGGATAATCTGATGATGTTAGCGAATCTTTCTTGTATAGTAAATTCTAAGTCTTTGGCTTCCAAATTTTAACTAGAGATGTAGAGATGAGTGAATCTTTTGAAATTTAAAGTTTTGCACCCCTTGGAAGATGCGACACGTGAAACGCGCGTCAGGGGTGCTTCTGTGACCACCACACAGTTCATACTACTTGTTATATTTCATTTCCTAGCTGCTTTGTTTTTTCATATGACAGCATAGACATGGTTCACGTGATTCTTATGTCCATCTATATTCATTTTTACATTCTGCACTAATGAGAGATATGCTAGGGCGCTCTATAATTAATATTATCTAGTATTTATTTATATACCTTATAGCTCTTACTCCTCTCCTTTAGTGGCTGTATAATCAGTAACACATTTTTTTATAAAGAGTGGTTTTCCATTTTTTGTACCATCTTAATCCATTATTGTTATTCAATTTTGGTGTATTACCCCTTTTTCCATGCCTATTCAATTCTAAGTTTATTATTATCATTACTTGTCTAAGTCAGTTTAGCTGTATTTATTGTTGTGGTACACGGTGTGGTTATGCCTGTGTTTGACATTTTCTTTTAATGTGATTTTCATGTTTCTTTAACCTTTTTTGAATCAATAAAAATAAGAATTTCATATACCCATGGCCATCGCTCCCTTGTTCTTTATCGGTTTTCTGTTTGATTAGAGGAGATCCCTTTATTTTTGGTCCATCTGAATCAAATTTTAACTAGAGATGAGTGAATCTTTTGAAATTTAAATTTTACCAACTTCTCCAAATTTTTTCCCATAATTTGATTTGCAGCAAAACGATTCGCCACTAATTGAAAGTGTCTATCTTGAAAATAAATAGTAATATAACATGAAATAGTTAATAATATTTCCCACATGTCTACGTTATGTTGACATTGCATTTTAAGTGTATTCAATTAATAAGTTTATCAGCAATTTTTCAAGAAACTTTCTGAAACGTATGTTTCTAAGAATCGATTCAGCACGGAGATGCCTATGAATTGCCGATGTATAACTGCAGAAACCCCCCAAAAAACAGATAATTTTAAAAAATGCACTCTATATAGTGTTCAAAATAATATTTTCAAAAGTTTTTTTAAACTCTTCAGTTGCTTCTTAGGAACTATTGCAAAGTGAAAATAAAAATTGACAAAATTGTATATTTTTCATTAAGATATAGCTCCCGTATTTTGCTGGAATGGTTTCCTATCATCATATTGTATTTGCAATACAGGGAAAACTTCCAGAAGTGACCCCATTTTGGAAATCATCCCCCTCAAGGACATTATCAAGCGTCTAATAACTATTTAACTCCAAAGTGTCTTTGGGAAATTAATGCGCTGTAGAAATCTGTCATATAATTCCCAATTAGGATTTGTTCCTTTACATTGATTGTGCTGCATTAGTGAGATACTAATTTTATTCTGTGGATATGTGCAATTAACAGGATACGCAATTTTATAGTTTTAGTTATGTTTTATTACGTTTCCAAAATAAAAATACTTTGTAAAAAATGAAATTATATGTTTGTTGTCATATTCTGAGAAACATAACCTAGTTATTTTTGTGCTGATGTGAGTTGTATGAGGTCTCATTGTTTGAAGTAAAAACTGTAGTTTTTATTGCTTTTGGATGCATGTGGTCAATTTTATTCCATCTTTCGTGAAATAACATGACATTAAAACAGCGAATTGGACATTGTTTTGTTATGTTTTTTTATGGTGTGCACTGAGTAGGAAAAATAGCTTTCTCATTTTTATAGTTTTATAGTTTGGGTTGTTGTAGACACAGTGATGCCAAACATGTATAGTTTATCACTTTTTCAAAATAAAATTTTTTTTTTTTCAATGTCAGGTAACAAAAAATACAGCAATTCTAGCTATTTTTAATGGTGTTTATATGGAGAGCCCAGCGACAAGCTCATTTTATAGTTCGGTTAGTTGCAGACCCAACAATTACAAATATATGTTGTTGTTTTTCTTCTTAAAATGTTAAAAGTTGAGATTCTCAGCTTTAGGGTTCACTCATACAACTGTAGATTCTCTCATCTGAGAGAATCGGGTCGATTATGCCAACGACACTCTGATCAAACTTTGATCAGAGTTTGATCAGAGTGTCACCATACATATTGTGATCCGATTCTCTTGAATGAGGACAAGATCGATAACAAAACTTCTCCATCTTCTCCATTCTTTGAGTCCATTGATATAAGACTACACTCAGATTTGAATGTGTGACTGGCATCAGATTTCAAAGTGCTCCGATTTTTTTGACAGCCATCAGCACTGCCCTATAGAATAACATTGGTCCTAGTCTATTCAATAAACCATTATATAGCACTCATCTGACGTATACAGTCATGGCCAAAAGTTTTGAGAATGACACAAATATTAATTTTTACAAAGTCTACTGCTTAACTTTTTCTAATGGCAATTTGCATATACTCCAGAATGTTATAAAGAGTGATCAGCTTAACAGCAATTACTTGCAAAGTCAATATTTGGCTAGAAAATGAACTTTATCCCCCAAAACACATTTCAACATCATTGCAGCCCTGCCTTAAAAGGACCAGCTAACCTCTTTTCAGTAATTGCTCCATTAACACAGGTGTGGGTGTTGATGAGTACATGGCTGGAGATCAATCTGTCATGATTAAGTAAGAATGACACCACTGGACACTTTAAAAGGAGGCTGGTGCTTGGCATCATTGTTTCTCTTCTGTTAACCATGGTTATCTCTAAAGAAACACGTGCAGTCATCATTGCAATGCAAAAAAATGGCCTAACAGGGAAGAGTATCGCAGCTAGAAAGATTGCACCTCAGTCAACAATCTATCGCATCATCAAGAACTTCAAGGAGAGAGGTACCATTGTTGCCAAAAAGGCTTCAGGGCGCCCAAGAAAGACCAGCAACCAGGACCGTCTCTTAAAAGTGTTTCAGCTGCGGGATGATCGGGCTACCAGCAGTGCAGAGCTTGCTCAGGAATGGCAGCAGACAGGTGTGAGTGCATCTGCATGCACTGTGAGGCGGAGACTCTTGGAGCAAGGCCTGGTATCAAGGAGGGCAGCAAAGAAGCCACTTCTCTCCAGAAAAAACATCATGGACAGACGGACAGACTGATATTCTGCAAAAGGTACAGGCAGTGGACTGCTGAGGACTGGGGTAAAGTTATTTTCTCTGATGAATCCCCTTTTCGATTGTTTGGGACATCAGGAAAACGCCTCATTCGGAGAAGACAAGGTGAGCGCTACCACCAGTCTTGTCTCATGCCAACTGTTAAGCATTCTGAAACCATTCATGTGTGGGGTTGCTTCTCAGCCAAGGGAATAGGCTCTCTCACAGTCTTGCCTAAAAACACAGCCATGAATAAAGAATGGTACCAGAATGTTCTCCAAGAGCAACTTCTCCCAACCCTCCAAGAGCAGTTTGGCGATCAACAATTCCTTTTCCAGCATGATGGAGCACCTTGCCATAAAGCAAAGGTGATAACTAAATGGCTCAGGGAACAAAACATAGAGATTTTGGGTCCATGGCCTGGAAACTCCCCAGATCTTAATCCCATTGAGAACTTGTGGTCAATCATCAAGAGACGGGTGGACAAACAAAAACCTAAAAATTCTGACAAAATGAAAGCATTGATTGTGCAAGAATGGACTGCTATCAGTCAGGATTTGGTCCAGAAGTTGATTGAGAGCATGCCAGGGAGAATTGCAGAGGTCCTGAAGAAGAAGGGTCAACACTGCAAATATTGACTTGCTGCATTAACTCATTCTAACTGTCAATATAAGCTTTTGTTACTCATATGTTTGCAATTATATTTCTGTCTGTGATAAAAACATCTGTCAAACACACATAAAAACCAGAGGGCAGCAGATCATGTGAAAATATAATATTTGTGTCATTCTCAAAACTTTTGGCCATGACTGTACACTCGTGTGAGCGAGCCCTTAAAATGAAACTGAAAAGTGCAAGCTGCCATACAATCAAAAACTCATATGTTATCCATAATGATACCAAGAAAAATTACAGCTCATCCCACACAAAAAATACGCCCTTAACATCTACAGAAACATTAAAATGAGTATGAGGTTATCCCCATATGTCTTACCTTTAAAATAGGCACAGTTAAAGAGATTTTTAGTTTTTCCAGTACTCATTAGGATGAATTCGTGAGTTTGTTGTTTGAACAATGTTACCTTGAATAACTCATATCCAGGGATTAATACCTCTTTTTCATTGGGATACTTTGAGAACTTCATTATGTTAACGCCATAACGTGTTTTCATTTTGAAGAATGATGCATCGCCAAATCCTTTCGCTACGTTTATATCTTCAGAGCTTGAGGTAAACTGGCCAAATCGGATGAGACCACTTGAACTGTTAGAAGGTACAAAATGAATGCTTGGTATGCCTCTATATACCATTGTGGATCTTTTCTTGTTGCCTAACAAGTCCACAGCCATAGTCAAGTAGTAGTGCATTGCCTTAAAATTGTATACATTCTTGTAATTTGTTAATGACGCACCGACATCTCTTGTTGCTTTATTGAAAGCCACATACATATTACTTGTATAAACAATCACGGCAATTCCATATTCATTTTTAAAATGTTTTGAAAGCTTCATAGTTGGTTTGATTGTTTTCCAGCTATTCGTGGCTTCCTCCCAGGACTGTTTAAATTCCTGATTAGATTGCATTTCAGATTTTAATATGCCTGGTATGACCTTATTCATTTTCCGTCTGCATCCTTTATATTGATCATCAAACATCTTAGGACTGTTATCCAGTTGTATCTCCTAGACAGAAGAAAAAGGCTCTTTAATTTTTCAATATGAGTATCTACCTCTACTGACAGGTCTCATACACTTATATGAAAAAGTTTGGGCACCCCTATTAATCTTAAGCTTAATGTTTGATTGGTGTTTTTGCAATAGCTATTTCAGTTTGATATATCTAATAACTGTTGGACACAGTAATGTTTCTGCCTTGAAATGAGGTTTATTGTACTAACAGAACATGTGCAATCTGCATTCAAACAAAATTTGACAGGTGCATAAGTATGGCCACCCTTATCATTTTCTTGTTTTAAATACTCTTACCTACTTTTTACTGACTTACTAAAGCACTTTTTTTGGTTTTGTAACCTCATTGAGCTTTGAACTTCATAGCCAGGTGTATGCAATCATGAGAAAAGCTACTTAAAGTGGCCACTTGCAAGTTGTTCTCCTGTTTGAATCTCCTCTGAAGAGTGGCATCATGGGCTCCTCAAAACAACTGTCAAATGATCTGAAAACAAAGATTATTAAACATAGTTGTTCAGGGGAAGGATACAAAAAGCTGTCTCAGAGATTTAACCTGTCAGTTTCCACTGTGAGGAACATAGTAAGGAAATGGAAGAACACATGGACAGTTCTTGTTAAGGCCAGAAGTGGCAGGCCAAGAAAAACATCAGAAAGGCAGAGAAGAAGAATGGTGAGATCAGTCAAGGACAATCCTCAGACCACCTCCAGAGAGCTGCAGCATCAACTTGCTGCAGATGGTGTCACTGTGCATCGGTCAACTATACAACGCACTTTGCACAAAGAGAAGCTGTATGGGAGAGTGATGCGAAAGAAGCCGTTTCTGCAAGCATGCCACAAACAGAGTCGGCTGAGGTATGCAAAAGCACATTTGGAGAAGCCAATTTCTTTTTGGAAGAAGGTCCTGTGGACTGATGAAACCAAGATTGAGTTGTTTGGTCATACAAAAAGGCTTTATGCATGGTGTCAAAAAAACACAGCATTCCAAGAAAAACACTTGCTACCCACAGTAAAATTTGGTGGAGGTTCCATCATGCTTTGGGGCTGTGTGGCCAATGCCGGCACCTGGAATCTTGTTAAAGTTGAGGGGCGCATGGATTCCACTCAGTATCAGCAGATTCTTGACAATAATGTTCAAGAATCAGTGACAAAGTTGAAGTTATGCAGGGGATGGATCTTTCAGCAAGACAATGATCCAAAACACCGCTCCAAATCTACTCAGGCATTCATGCAGAGGAACAATTACAATGTTCTGGAATGGCCATCCCAGTCCCCAGACCTGAATATCATTGAACATCTGTGGGATCATTTGAAGAGGGCTGTCCATGCTCAGCGACCATCAAACTTAACTGAGCTGGAATTGTTTTGTAAAGAGGAATGGTCAAAAATACCTTCATCCAGAATCCAGGAACTCATTAAAAGCTACAGGAAGCGACTAGAGGCTGTTATTTTTGCAAAAGGAGGATCTACTAAATATTAATGTCACTTTTCTGGTGAGGTGCCCATACTTATGCACCTGACACATTTTGTTTGGATGCAGATTGCACATTTTCTGTTAGTACAATAAACCTCATTTAAAGGCAGAAACATTACTGTGTCCAATAGTTATTAGATATATCAAACTGAAATAGCTGTTGCAAAAACACCAATTTTTATAAAACATTAAGATTAATAGGGGTGCCTAAACTTTTTCATATAACTGTATGTACCTTAGAATCTGTGTTTAAAACATAGAACAATCTTGTTTTATAGAAATTTTAGGGTAATAAAATCAAAATAAATAAA
>JARQOD010000001.1:133824709-133869704 GCA_033576555.1 Oophaga sylvatica | reverse complement strand
ATGGCAGGGCTGGTATCTCCGAATAATTATTTAAGAAGCACTGCACCACCATGTTCAAGGTGTGAGCCAGGCAAGGTATGTGTCAGAGTTTTTCCAGGGCTATGGCCGTCACAAAATTACGGCCGTTATTACTGACTACCTTGCCTGGCTCAAGATGTAGACTGCCCAGCCATGACTCAGTTTCTCGCTGCAAGTAGTCGGCCAGTACCTCCGCGGTGTGTCTGTTGTCACCAAAAGACATCATCTTTAAAACAGCCTGCTGACGCTTACCACTAGCTGTTCGACAGTGGGACACCTCATGTGCAACACTGGCAGCTGCGGATGGAGTGCTCGTGCAACTGCTCTCTGTCGACGAGTTTTCACTTCTGGAGGAGGGGGAGGAGGGTCGAACGTCTACAGCCAGTGCGCAGTGATGGACACGTAATGGCCCTGGACATGCCTACTGGCCCATGCATTTGTTGTGAGGTGCACCTTTCCACTCACTGATTGTTTGAGTGCATGGACAATGCGGTCTTTCACATGCAGGTGGAGGGCAGGGATGGCTTTTCTAGCAAATAAGTGGCGACTGGGTAGGTCATAGCATGTGACAGCATAGGCCATGAGCTCTCGGAACGCTGCACTTTCAACCAAATGGAAGGGCATCATCTCTAATGATATCAGTTTGGCAATGTAGGCGTTCAAAGCCAGTGTACGAGCATGAGAGGAAGAGTACTTTCTTGTCCTACTCAGAGTGTCTGCTAGGGTGAGCTGGACTTGAGAGCTGCATATGGGGGAACTAGCGGTGGACATGATGGACTGAGAGGGGGTTGGTGATGGTCATGGTGGGTGGTGGTGGTGGTGGTGATGGCCTAGATTCAGTCTTTGGTTGCAAAAACATTGTGATTCCCTGACTGTTTGGCCTTGTGACGACACCTCAACATTTCTTGCTGGTGGTGTGCTAACTGGTGGGCTTACAGTGGGGGAAGCAATGCAGCCTTGCTGGCTACCTTCATTCGGAGCAGGTGCACATGTGCTACCTGAGGTTTTGTAGTCCATCCACGCTTGCAAGTGCATGGTGTTCAAATGTCTACGCATGCAACTGGTATTCAAATTTCTGAGATTTTTCCCTCGGCTAAAGGTCCTTCCGCACTTCTTACAGATAACCTTTGCCTCATCAATAGGATTTTGGTCAAAAAAGTGCCACACTGCACTCTTCCTACTATGGGATAAATTTTCAGGGCTTGCACGCTGTGCTAATTTGACCGTCTGACAAAGCTGTATTGTAACTCTTTTTGTTTTTTTTTAAAACATTTTTGGACTGCTACGGGTCTGCCAGATAACTGCAGATGCGATGTCGATACCTGCTACGGATCCTCCTCCTCTTCTGAGCTATTGCCAGCGGCACCCTCTTCCTGAAATGGATGCCAATCCGGGTCAACAACTGGGTCATCGGGTCATCCATCACCTCCTCTTCAATTTCATCAGCACATTCCTCTGTGTCACCGTGTAAGGTGGTATAGTATGCGGGAAGGGGCACCTGAGTTTCATCAGGGTCAGATTCTGGCTCAGTAGACTGCGAGGGAAATGTAGTGCTCTGGGTGAATGTTCCAGCAGAATCATATAGCAGTGGCTGTGCATCAGTGCACTCCATGTCAGATTCATCTTGGACTGGGGAATTCAGGATTTGACTTGATTACCCAGGCATGGTATGTAAAAAGAGCTCCATGGAGTAATCTGAAGTGTGGCCTGCCGCATCCTTCACTTTTGGTGATGGTGAAGGACACAAGGAAAGGTGTTGTTCCTGACCAGGGGCCTGCACTGACGACTCAGTGCTTGCATTTTTTGAAACTTCAGAAGAGGAGGTGATAGAGTTGGAGGCTGTTTCGGCAATGTAAGCCAAAACCTGTTCCTGATGCTCCGGATTTAAAAGCGGTTTAACTACTCCCAGAAAAGGGAGCCTTCCAGGCCTTCTGGAGCCAGACGATGACCAGGCTCAACACCTCCTGCCTTAGGTGCTATTGTGCTTTTGGCACTACCAGCAGATGCACCACCACCACGATCAGTACCAGCTGGCCCCCCACGCCCACGTCCGTGGCCTCTTCCACCATACTTACTCATGTTTGGGAAAATGTACCAAGAATACCAGCAGATATATGGTACTGTATCAGAAGCGTACAGCTGTGTACGGTTAAGGGGAAAATTTAAATCTCCATATATATTTCAGTAATCACACACAGAAGCTCACTCAGTGTGGATTAGACCAGAATATAAAAAGCATAAAAAGGGTACTGTATCAGAAACGCACAGCTGTATACAGTGTAGGGTAAATTGTAAATCTCTGTATATATTTCCGGAGTCACAAACAGACGCTCACAGGCTCAGTATGGATTAGACCAGAATCTAAAAATCAGAAAAAGGGTACTGTATCAGAAGCGTACAGCTGTATACAGTGTAGGGGTAATTTTAAATCTCTGTATATATTTCCGAAGTCACACACAGACGCTCACTCAGAATAGATTTGACCAGAATACAAAGAGCAGAAAAAAGGTACTGTATCAGAAGATACCAGGTGTATATAGCATAGGGTAAAATTTAAATCTCCGTATATCTTTCCAGAGTGACACACAAACACTCTCTCAGTATGGATTTGACCGTAATAAAAAAGGCAGAAAAAATGTATTGTATCAGAAGATACCAGGTGTATATAGCATAGCGTAAAATTTAAATCTCCGTATATATTTCCGGAGTCACACACAGACGCTCACTCAGTATGGATTAGACCAAAATATAAAAAGCAGAAAAAGGGCACTGTATCAGAAGCGTGCAGCTGTATACAGTATATGGGAAATTGTAAATCTCCTTATATATTTCCGGAGTCACACACAGACGCTCACAGGCTCAGTATGGATTAGACCAGAATATAAAAAGCAGAACAACATTACTGTATCAGAAGCGTACAGCTGTATACAGTGTAGGTGTAATTGTAAATCTCCGTATATATTTCCGGAGTCACACACAAACGCTCTCTCAGTATGGATTTGACTGTAATAAAAAAGGCAGAAAAAGGGTACTGTATCAGAAGATAACAGGTGTATATAGTATAGGGAAAATTTATATCTCCGTTTATATTTCCGGAGTCACACACAGACGCTCACTCAGTATGGATTTGACCAGAATACAAAAAGCAGAAAAAAGGTACTGTATCAGAAGATACCAGGTGTATATAGTGTAGGATAAAATTGAAATCTCTGTATAGTTTTCCGGAGTGACACTGAAACACTCTCTCAGTATGCATTTGACCTTAATACAAAAGGCAGAAAAAAAGTACTTTATCAGAAGATACCAGGTGTATATAGTATAGGGTAAAATTTAAATCTCCATATATATTTCCGGAGTCACACACCAGCGCTCCCTCAGTATGGATTTGACCGTAATAAAAAAGGCAGAAAAAAGTTACTGTATCAGAAGATACCAGGTGTATATAGTATAGGGTAAAATTTTAATCTCCGTATATATTTCCAGAGTCACACACAAACGCTCTCTCAGTATGGATTTGACCGTAATAAAAAAAGGCAGAAAAAAGGTACTGTATCAGAAGATACCAGGTGTATATAGTATAGGGTAAAATTTAAAACTCCGTATATATTTCTGAAGTAACACACAGATGCTCACTCAGTATGGATTTGACCAGAATACAAAAAGCAGAAAAACGGTACTGTATCAGAAGCGTACAGCTGTATACAGTGTAGGGGAAATTTTAAATCTCCGTATATATTTCCGGAGTCACACACAGATAGCATGTATTTGTCCATGATAAATTAAAGTCCAGCTCACCAGTATAACATCCCAGGGATCGGAGCACGGAACCGCTGTGTCAGACGTATAACATGGCAAAATGAAGAAAAAAATCCAGCACCACGACAAAGTGAAAAAGTAGATCTTTACTCACTTGATATATCAAGCATAGAGGATAAAAGTTTCAGCATAGAGAGCAGCAAAAAAATGCATTATCAACGCTTTCTGGTGTCGCAGCACCCTTAGTCATTTTGCTGCTCTCTATGCTGATACTTTTATCCTCTATGCTTGATATATCAAGTGAGTAAAGATCTACTTTTTCACTTTGTCGTGGAGCTGTATTTTTTTCTTCATTTTGCCATTTGTCCGTGATACCAGCCGGTACACGGTAGTATGTGAGGAGCGTACAGCTCTATACGGTGTGGGAAAAAATGAACGCTTGGTATCTGTGCAGAAAAAAAGAATAAAAGTATTAGTGCTGTGTAAAAAGCACTCTGCACAGCAGTGTACACACAGCAATACAGCTAGCTGGCAGCCGAATAACCAGCGCTGCTGCACACAAGAAAATCCTCCCCTATCACTGTACACTAACTGGACAGCACAATTGCTATCAGCACAAGCACATAAGAACTTCTCTTTCCAGCCCTAATTCTCTCCCTACTGATAAACAGCGTCAGCAACCTCTCCCTACTGTTAAGATCAGCAGAAGTAAAATGACGGTTGGCGGTCAGGGCTTTTATAGACACTATAGAAAGTCGCCGACTTTCACCAAAGTCGGGTTTCGCTGAGCGAAACCCGACCATAGCGTGAAGTCGGCCATGCGGTCGTCGACCCGAGCGCCAAAGTCGGTTTTCTCATAATGCTTGCAGGCGCCTTTTTTCAGCCAATGAGCAAGGACGTACACTGTGGGCAACGAAATGACATGGGCAGCGCCACCACCATCTTAGAGAAGGGCATTGCAGTGATTGGCTTGCTTTGGGGGGCGTCATAGTGTCTATAAAAGCCCTGACCGCCATTTTACTTCTGCCGATCTTAACAGTAGGGAGAGGTTGCTGACGCTGTTTATCAGTAGGGAGAGAGTTAGGGCAGGAAAGAGA
This sequence comes from Oophaga sylvatica, assembly GCA_033576555.1. Classification (NCBI taxonomy): domain Eukaryota; kingdom Metazoa; phylum Chordata; class Amphibia; order Anura; family Dendrobatidae; genus Oophaga; species Oophaga sylvatica. The sequence continues at coordinate 133,864,833 of JARQOD010000001.1, read as the reverse complement.
AGTTCTTCTGTGCTTGTGCTGATAGCAATTGTGCTGTACAGTTAGTGTGCAGTGACAGGGAGGATTTTCTTGTGTGCAGCAGCGCTGGTTATTAGGCTGCCTTCCAGTGACAGGGGAGGATTTTCTTGTGTGGAGCAGCGCTGGTTAATAGGCTGCATGCTAGCTGTATTACTGTGGGTACACTGCTGTGCAGACTGCTTTTTACACAGCACTAATACTTTTATTCTTTTTTTCTGCACAGTTACCGAGCGTTCATTTTTTCCCACACCGTATAGAGCTGTACACTCCTCACACACTACCGTGTACCGGCTGGTATCACGGACAAATACATGCTGACTATCTGTGAGTGACTCCAGAAATCTATACGGAGATTGAAATTTTCCCATACACTATATACACTTGGTATCTTCTGATACAGTACCTTTTTTCTGCCTTTTGTATTCTGATCAAATCCATACTGAGAGAGCGTCGTCTGTGACTCCGGAAATATATACGGAGATTTACAATTACCCTTACACTGTATACAGCTGTACGCTTCTCATATAGTACCATTTTTCTGCTTTTTATATTCTGGTCTAATCCATACTAAGCCTGAGAGCGTCTGTGTGTGACTCCGGAAATATATTCGGAGATTTACAATTTTCCCTATACTATTTTCACTGGTATCTTCTGATACAGAAACCCTTTTTACTGCTTTTTTTTTCTGGTCTAATCCATACTGATCCTGTGAGCATCTGTGTGTTATTCAGGAAATATATACAGAGATTTAAAATAACCCTAACACTATATACACCTGGTATCTTCGGATACAGTACCCTTTTTCTGCTTTTTATATTCTGGTCTAATCCATACTGAGCCTGTGAGCGTCTGTGTGTTACTCCTGAAATATATACGGAGATTTAAAATTACCCCAACATTATATACACCTGGTATCTTCTGATACAGTACCCTTTTTCTGCTTTTTATATTCTGGTCTAATCCATACTGAGCTTGTGAGCATCTGTGTGTTACTCCGGAAATATATTCGGAGATTTACAATTACACCAACACTGTATACAGCTGTACGCTTCTGATACAGTACCCTTTTTCTGCTTTTTATATTCTGGTCTAATCCATACAGAGTGAGCGTCTGTGTATGACTACGGAAATATATACGGAGATTTAAATTTTCACCTTCACCGTATACATCTGTACGCTTCTGATACAGTGCCATATATCTGCTGGTATTTTTGGTACATTTTCCCAAACATGAGGAAGTATGGTGGAAGAGGCCAGCTGGTTCTGATGGTGGTGTATCTGCTGGTAGTGCCAAAAGCACAATAGCACCTAAGGCAGGAGGTGTTGAGCCTGCGTCATCGTCTGGCTCCAGAAGGCCTGGAAGGCTCCCTTTTCTGGGAGTAGTTAAACCGCTTTTAAAGCCGGAGCATCAGGAACAGGTTTTGGCTTACATTGCCGACACAGCCTCCAGCTCTGTCGCCTCCTCTTCTGAAGTTTCAAAAAATGCAAGCACTGAGTCTTCAGTGCAGGCTCCTGGTCAGGAACAACACCTTTCCTTGTGTCCTTCACCCCCACCAAAAGTGAAGGATGCGGCAGGCCACACTTCAGATTACTCCATGGAGCTCTTTTCACACACCATGCCTGGGTTATCAAGTCAAATCCTGAATTCCCCAGTCCAAGAAGAATCTGACATGGAGTGCACTGATGCACAGCCACTGCTATATGATTCTGCTGGTACATTCAACAAGAGCACTACATTTCCCTCGCACTCTACTGAGCCAGAATCTGACCCTGATAAAACTCAGGTGCCCCTTCCCGCATACTATACCACCTTACACGGTGACACAGAGGAAGGTGCAGATGAAATTGAAGAGGATGTGATGGATGACCCAGTTGTTGACCCGGATTGGCATTCATTGGGGAAGAGGGTGCCGCTGACAATACCTCAGAAGAGGAGAAGGATCCGCAGCAGGCATCGACATCGCAGCAGCGGTTATCTGGCATGCCCGTAGCAGTCCAAAAACGTGTTAAAAAAACAAATAAAGTTGCAGGACAACTTGGCCAGACGGTCAAATTAGCACAGCGTGCAAGCCCTGAGAATTTATCCCATAGTAGGAAGAGTGCAGTGTGGCACTTTTTTGACCAAAATCCTATTAATGAGGCAAAGGTTATTATCTGTAAGAAGTGCAGAAGGACATTTAGCCGAGGGAAAAATCTCAGAAATTTGAATACCAGCTGCATGCGTAGACATTTAAGCACCATGCACTTTCAAGCATGGATGGACTACAAAACCTCAGGTAGCACATGTGCACCTGCTCCGAATGAAGGTAGCCAGCAAGGCTACATCGCATCCCCCACTGTAAGCCCACCGGTTAGCATACCACCAGCAAGAATTGTTGAGGTGTTGTCGCAAGGCCAAAGCAGTCAGGGAATCACAATGTTTTTGCAACGAAAGACTGAAATTGGCCATCACCACCATGACCATCACCAACCCCCTCTCAGTCCATCATGTCCACCGTTAGTTCCCCATATGCAGCTCTCAAGTCCAGCTCACCCTAGCAAACACTGTGAGTAGGACAAGAAAGTACTCATCCTCTCATGCTCGTACACTGGCTTTGAACGCCTACATTGCCAAACTGATATCATTAAAGATGATGCCCTTCCATTTGGTTGAAAGCGCAGCGTTCCGAGAGCTCATGGCCTACGCTGTCCCACGCTATGACCTACCCAGTCGGCACTTCTTTTCTAGAAAAACCATCCCTCCCCTCCACCTGCATGTGAAAGACCGCATTGTCCATGCACTCAAACAATCAGTGGAAAGGTACACTGTTGTGAATATTCTGGAGGTGACTTCTGAGCTGGGGCTCCCTCCGGTGGTTGCTGAGGGTAATGAACTAATTGCTGAATGGCCTTCAGCTGGCTCTGAATGGTCTGATATAAGTGACCTGAGTTCCTATCAGCCTTGCCGGTAATCAATTGTTCTTCCTGGTCTTGCTTGGAGCTCAGCTTGCATTCCTGCTCTCTTTCAGATAAGTGATTTTCTGCTTTTTTTCCTCTGGTTGGACTTCCCTTGCTGGTTTGCTGCTTTGCAGTAGACTTCAGCCTGTTTCCATTTTGGGGCCTGGTGCTGCAATTGTGCTCCGTTTGTGTTTGCACTTTTGCTCTGTTCCTTTGTCACTTTTTATTTGCTGAATTGCTGTGTGTTACACCAGAGATCTGATTTAGGTGGTTGAGATCGTGTGATCTCAGGTTTTTTTTGTTAATCAGAAGTGTTGGTGTTTTTTGTCAAGGTTTTTTTGGATTGCAGTCAGAATTCTTTCATATACTTTTCTATCTAGACAGATTGGGCCCCTGCGTTTGTTCATTCTATTTTCTGTCTGTGTCCGTGTTTTTTTCTTGTCTAACCACCATTACATGTTTGGGGGCTTCCTATTTCTTTGGGGGTTCTGCTACGGGGCAGATAGCTTTCATCTTTCTGCCTTTAGGTGTAGCTATCTCTCCGGCTGTGACGAGGCATCTAGGATCACCGTAGGTACGCCCCACGGCTACTTCTAGTGTTGCGGTTAGCTTAGGGTCCTGCAATCCAATAGTTTCCAGCCTCTCTAGTGTATTGCTATTTCGGCTATGTTTGCAATTTCTCCTCAGCTACCGAAACATAACAGTATTACCGGCCGAACTGAAAATTATATGGTGCTAAACAGAAGGGAAAAATAGTAAAAGAAAAAAGGGAGTTGTCAGAAATTTTTTTTTCTGTTTGTTGCATTTTTTCCCTCTTTTTCTCTGGGTGCTGAGGAGGAATTTTTTTTTTCCTCAATGGAGTTTGCACAGTTGTCTGGCCGTGTGGAGCAGCTTTCCACTGAGGTTCAGAGTATTGCTGCCTATCTTGCTAGGTTGCCGGTTGTAAGCGGGGAAGACGTTTTGCATGCTCAGTTGTCTTGGGTAGTGTTCAGACTAAATTTCTGTTGACTGTTACCCTGATTTGCTCCCTGTCCACATTTTCGGCTCAGGCTTTTGTTGATTCTGGAGCAGCTATTAACCTGATGGATTTTGACTATGCCAAACGTTGTGGGTCTCCCATGATACCCCTGCGGAAGTCTATTCCTTTACTGGGCATTGATTCTAGCCCTTTGGCAGAGAATAAACCCCAGTTTTCTACTCAGGTGATAATGAGAGTTGAACCAGATCATCAGGAGACTTGCAAATTTCTGGTGTTGCATAATCTTCATGATATTATTGTACTAGGTTTCCCTTGGTTACAGACTCATAATCCTGTTTTGGATTGGAAATCTGTGTCTGTGACTAGTTGGGGCTGCCAGTGTGTTAATACTGACACTCCTGTTTTTTCTGCCTCTCCCCAGTCTCAGGATGTCCCTGACTTTTTGACTGATTTTTCGGATGTGTTTAGTGAGAGTAAGTCTGCATCCTTACCTCCTCACAGGAGCTATGACTGCTCTATTGAGTTAGTGCCTGGTGGTAAATTTCCTAAAGGGCGCTTTTTTAATTTATCTCTACCTGAACACAATGCTATGCGATCTTATATCAAGGAGTCTTTGGAGAAGGGTCATATCAGACCATCCTCTTCACCCTTGGGCGCCGTTTTTTTCTTTGTGGCCAAAAAGGATGGTTCATTGAGGCCGTGTATTGATTATCGCCTCCTGAATAAAATCACTGTTAAATATCAATATCCGTTACCCTTGATTTCTGACCTATTTTCCAGAGTGAAAAGTGCTAGTTTACCAAGCTTGACCTCAGGGGGGCATATAACCTTATTCGTATTAAGGGGGATGAATGGAAGACGGCGAGTAATACCCCAGAGGGGCATTTTGAGTACCTAGTGATGCCTTTTGGGTTTACTAATGCCCCTTCCGTCTTCCAATCCTTCATGAATGATATTTTCAGGGATTTTGTGGATAAATTTCTGATCGTTTATTTGGATGATATCTTGATTTTTTCCAACAACTGGGACTCTCATGTGAAACATGTTTGGACTGTGTTCCAGATTTTGAGAGAGAATGCACTGTATGCGAACGGATCAAAGTGTCTTTTTGGCGTACAGAAGATCTCATTTCTGGGATTCATTTTGTCTCCGTCTGTTATTGAAATGGACCCGGTCAAGGTTCAGGCCATCTGTGATTGGGTTCAACCTACTTCATTGAAGGCTCTTCAGAGATTTTTGGGTTTTGTCAATTTTTATTGTAAATTTATTGGTAATTTCTCCGGTATTGTTAAACCATTGACTGATTTGACCAAAAAGGGTTCCGATGTGGTGAATTGGCCTCCTGAGGCAGTTTCTGCTTTTCAGGAACTTAAGCAGAGATTCATTTCTCCTCCTGTTCTACGGCAGCCTGATGTTTCTCTGCCGTTTCAGGTGGAGGTTGATGCCTCTGAGATTGGGGCAGGTGCCGTTTTGTCCCAAAGGGATCCAGAGACCTCTAAAAGTAACCTTTGTGCCTTTTTCTCTCGAAAATTTTCTCCAACTGAACGTAATTATGATGTGGGTAATCAGGAGTGATTGGCCATGAAGTGGGCCTTTGAAGAGTGGAGACATTGGCTGGAAGGAGCCAAACATCAGGTGGTGGTCCTCACGGATCATAAGAACCTGGTTTATCTCGAATCAGCCAAGCGACTTAATCCTAGACAGGCCAGGTGGGCCTTGTTTTTCACACGTTTTAATTTTGTGGTTTCTTTTCTTCCGGGCACTAAGAATGTTAAGGCGGATGCCCTCTCGAGAAATTTCTTTGCGGATTCTCCTGAGTTATCTGATCCTGCTGTTATTTTGAAAGAGGGTGTAGTTCTTTCCGCCATCTCGCCCAATTTGAGACTGGCTCTGGAGGGGTAACTCAACTTAAAAGGTTTATTAGTAGTATCTCCAAACGTTTCGGTCAGAAAAGACCTTCATCAGTGACTACTTATTTTTATATAGAAGATTGTCTCCTAAAAAGGGGAGAGGTGCGTGCCCTAAGGAAAGTGTGCTGCTTAAAGACAAACGTAGCTTATAAGAATGCTCAGTAGAAATATCCAGTGACTAAGCTTGCGGTATCCACCGCTATGTAGACTGGAGCTCTGCCAGGACGCTGTCTGAGCCTGCTGATTTGATTTCCATGAGTATGTGGGGCGTGACTTCATTTCTACTGAGCATTCTTATAAGCTACGTTTGTCTTTAAGCAGCACACTTTCCTTAGGGCACGCACCTCTCCCCTTTTTAGGAGACAATCTTCTATATAAAATAAGTAGTCACTGATGAAGGTCTTTTCTGACCGAAACGTTTGGAGATACTACTAATAAACCTTTTAAGTTGAGTGCTTAAGCCTTTTTTCATTATTAGTACCCGGTGTGGGAACCTAGACTTTAAAGCACCAGTTTCATTCAGGTTGTGCTCACGGTTTTCTTTCATGGCTCTGGAGGGGTGTCAGGAGGATAAACCTGAATGCTGCCCTGTTGGGAAATTGTTTGTCCCAGACCAGTGGAAGAAGAGTGTGATGTCTGAGATTCATTGTTCTGCGTTGGCTGGTCATCCCGGGATTTTTGGTACCAGAGACTTGGTGAGTCGGTCCTTTTGGTGGCCTACTTTGTCTTGTGACGTCAGGGACTTTGTGCAGTCCTGTGGGACTTGCTCTCGTTCCAAGCCTTGCTCTCATTCTAGTGATTTGTTAATGCCATTACCTGTACCCAAGAGGCCATGGACCAATATTTCTATGGATTTTAATTCTGACCTCCCTGTCTCTCAGAGAATGACCATTATCTGGGTAATCTGTGATAGGTTTTCCAAGATGATTCATCTTGTGCCATTACCTAAGTTGCCTTCCTCCTCTGAATTGGTGCCTTTGTTCTTTCAGCACGTGGTTCGGTTACATGGCATTCCGGAGAACATTGTGTCTGACAGAGGAGTCCAGTTTGTTTCCAGATTTTGGAGGACATTTTGTTCTAAACTTGGTGTTCAGTTATCTTTCTCCTCTGCATTTCACCCTCAGACCAATGGACAAACCGAGAGAACAAACCAGACCTTGGAGACCTATTTGAGATGTTTTGTGTCTGCTGATCAAGATGAGTGGGTCTCTTTTTTGCCTTTGGCTGAGTTTGCTCTTAATAATAGGGCTAGTTCTGCCACCTTGATGTCTCCATTTTTCTGCAATTCTTGGTTTCACCCTCGATTTCCTTCAGGACAGGCGGAGTCTTCTGTCTGTCCGGGGGTTGACTCTATTGTGGAGCGTATGCAGCAGATTTGGGACCAGGTAGTGGAGAAGTTGTCTCTCTCTCTCAAGAGAAGGCCCAGCGGTTTGCCAACTGGCTTAGGACTGATGGTCCTCGTTTCAAAGTGGGGGACTTGGTTTGGTTGTCCTCAAGAAATATCCCTATGAAGGTAGCATCTCCAAAATTTAAGCCAAGTTTCATTGGACCTTATAAGATCATGGAAATTATTAATCCGGTTTCCTTCCGTTTGCTTCTTCGAGGGACGTTTAAGATCCATAACGTGTTCCACAAGTCCTTATTGAAGAGGTTTGTCGAGCCAGTGGTTCCTATGGCTGCGCCTCCCGACCCTGTTTTGGTTGAGGGCAATTTGGAGTATGTGGTTGAGAAAATATTGGATTCTCGTTTTGCTAGACGGAAACTCCAGTATTTGGTTAAGTGGAGAGGTTATGGTCAGGAGGACAATTCTTGGGTGTTTGCTTCATACATCCATGCTGGGAGACTTATACGTGCCTATCATCGATCTCATCCTGATCAGCCTGGTTGTGCAGGTGAGGGTTCGGTGACCCCTCCTCAAGGGGGGGTACTGTTGTGAATACTCTGGAGGCGACTTCTGAGCTGGGGCTCCCTCCGGTGGTTGCTGAGGGTAATGAACTAATTGCTGAATGGCCTTCAGCTAGCTCTGAATGGTCTGATATAAGTGACCTAAGTTCCCATCAGCCTTGCCGGTAATCAATTGTTCTTCCTGGTCTTGCTTGGAGCTCAGCTTGCATTCCTGCTCTCTTTCAGATAAGTGATTTTCTGCTTTTTTTCCTCTGGTTAAATTTCCCTTGCTGGTTTGCTGCTTTGCAGTAGACTTCAGCCTGTTCCCCTTTTGGGGCCTGGCGCTGCAATTGTGCTCAGTTTGTGTTTGCACTTTTGCTCTGTTCCTTTGTCACTTTTCATTTGCTGAATTGCTGTGTGTTACATCAGAGATCTGATTTAGGTGGTAGAGATCGTGTCATCTCAGGTTTTTTGTTAATCAGAAGTGTTGGTATTTTTTGTCAGGGTTTTTTTGGATTGCAGTCAGAATTCTTTCCTATACTTTTCTATCTAGACAGATTGAGCAAACGCTTGGGCCCATTCTATTTTCTGTCTGTGTCCATGTTTTTTTCTTGTCTAACCGCCATTACATGTTTGGGGGCTTCCTATTTCTTTGGGGGTTCTGCTACAGGGCAGATAGCTTTAATCTTTCTGCCTTTACGTGTAGCTATCTCTCCGGCTGTGACGAGGCGTCTAGGATCACCGTAGGTACGCTCCACGGCTACTACTAGTGTTGCGGTTAGCTTTGAGTCCTGCAATCCAATAGTTTCCAGCCTCTCTGGTGTATTGCTATTTCGGCTATTTTTGCAATTTCTCCTCAGCTACCGAAACATAACAGTGCACCTCACAACAGATGCATGGGCCAGTAGGCATGGCCAGGGCCGTTACGTGTCCATCACTGCGCACTTGGTTAATGTGGTGGATGCAGGGTCCACAGGGGACAGCGGCGGTGGGACAGTGCTGCATAGCCCACGGTATAGGCAACAGTTGGCTGTAGGTGTTCGAGCTTCCTCCTCCAGAAGAGAAAGCTTGTCGACAGAGCTCAGTCACACGAGCACTCCGTCCGCAGCTGCCAGTGTTGCACACGAGTTGTCCCACTATCGAACAGCTAGTGATAAGCGTCAGCAGGCTGTTTTAAAAATGATGTCTTTGGGCGACAACAGACACACTGCGGAGGTACTGGCCGACTACTTGAAGCAAGAAACTGAGTCATGGCTTGACAGTCTACATCTTGAGCCAGGCAAGGTAGTCAGTGATAACGGCAGTAATTTTGTGGGTGCCATAGCCCTGGCAAAACTCAGACACATACCTTGCCTGGCTCCCACCGTGAACCTGTTGGTGCAATGCTTCCTAAATAATTATCCCGAGTTAACAGCCCTGCTCCATAAGGTGCGAAGACTGTGGTCGCACATCCGTTGCTCGCCCGTAGACTCCAGTCGTATGCAGAGGCTGCAGCGATCGCTCCACCTCCCCAAGCACTGCCTAATCATAGATGTTGCAGCAAGGTGGAACTCCACCATGCACATGGTTGAGAGGCTGTGCGAACAGAGGCAGGCTGTAATGCATTTGTGGGAGGATAGACAGGCAGGCAGTTTGAGGGCAGACATGGAGTTGTCGGGTGTGCAGTGGTCAAAGCTGAAAGACCTCTGTAAAGTCCTTCAGTGTTTTAAGGAATGCACATGGCTGGTAAGCGCAGACGACGCCATCATAAGCATGAGCATCCCACTTATGCGTCTGCTCATGCAAACTTTGACGCACATTAAGGATCAGGCGTCTGCAGCGGAGGAGGAGGAGGAGGGAAGCCTTGATGACAGTCAGGCATTGCCTGCTCAGGGAACTGTCATGGACGTGGTTGTGGAAGAAGAGGAAGAGGAGGAGGATGAGGGGGATGATCATTTTGGGGAGGAGAATGCTTCTCAGGGGGAAAGAGAAAATGTTGGCTTGCAAAGGTCAGGTACAGGGTTTGTGCATGACTGGAGTAATGTGGACTTGGCAAAAAGTGCTCCTCCACCCACCACTGGCAGTGCATCATTGACTCCTGGAACATTTGTCCACATGTGTGATTATGTCTTGCTGATCCTAAAAAGTGACCCCCGCATTGCCAAAATTATGACGGATGACGACTACTGGTTGGCCAGCATCCTTGATCCACACTATAAAGGCAAATTACAGAACATGATGCCACAGGAGAACCTAGAGCTAATATTGGCGAACAAACAAGCAACGAACAGCCGTTTGTTAGAGGCATTCCCAGCACACAGCAGCGGTGCAGGTTCTACCACGAGCCGTACTGGGCTAAATGGAAGAGGTGTTCGTGGTGCACACAGCCGAGGTGGCATTGGAGACAGCGGTTTCATGACCATGTTGTGGACTGATTTCTCGAGTACCGCTCACACGACTGTTAATACTGAATCGATTGCAACAGACAGGAGACAGCAGTTGTCAACTATGGTTCAAAATTACCTCGCTTCCCCTATTGATGTTCTCTCTCACAGTTCATTCCCCTTTGACTACTGGGCCTGTAAACTGAGCACCTGGCCTGAATTGGCACAATATGCCTTACAGGAGCTCACTTGCCCTGCTAGTAGTGTGCTATCAGAAAGAGTCTTCAGTGCTGCTGGATCCATCCTGACAGAAAGAATGACCCGGCTGTCGACCCAAAATGTTGGTGATCTCACCTTCATTAAAATGAACCATGCTCGGGTTTCAAATGATTTTGTACCACCTTCCCCTGATGACACATAGGTTGCCAGCAAAATGGCTCGCTTTGTCCTCCTCTTCCTCCGACTTCTCCAATTCCTCCATTTGCAGCTGCTGAACGTCCAGCCTACACCTCAACATATGCCAGTTTTTCCACCTCCCTAACTGGGTTCCCCCCCCCAGGGCCAGCGTCAGCACCTGGCGCACCCAAGCAAGTGATGGTGCCATGAGCAGGTGGGGGCCCACTCGTGGGCGACAGCCCTGGCACAGGGCCCCTCATAGTACGCTGGTGTCTCTGATGGTGGGGGGGTCCACTCGCCATCAGAGACACTGGAGTACTATGAGGGGCCCTGTGCCAGTGCCGTCGCCCACGAGTGGGCCCCGCCTCCTTGCTCAGGGCCCCAGCACTTGCAATACTTACCTCTCCCTGCTCCACCACTGTGACGTCTACTGCGTTTCCTGACAGTGACATTCAGGTCAGAGAGCGCTATGATGTCACGTCTGTACACCCTCTGCCTGAACAGTCCAAGTGCAGAGAGCTGGAAGATGGCGACGCTGAGGAGTCCAGAGTAGAGCAGTGCCCAGCTAGGAGAGGTATTTCATTTTTTTTAATGTTTGGAGCAATATATGGGGAGCATTATACACTGGAGAAATATACAGGTCCTTCTCAAAAAATTAGCATATAGTGCTAAATTTCATTATTTTCCATAATGTAATGATTACAATTAAACTTTCATATATTTTAGATTCATTACACACCAACTGAAATTTGTCAGGTCTTTTATTGTTTTAATACTGATGATTTTGGCATACAACTCCTGATAACCCAAAAAACCTGTCTCAAAAAATTAACATATTTCAACCATCCAATAAAATAAAAGTGTTTTTTAAAAACACAAAAAAAAACCATCAAATAATAAAGTTCAGTTATGCACTCAATACTTGGTCGGGAATCCTTTTGCAGAAATGACTGCTTCAATGCGGCGTGGCATGGAGGCAATCAGCCTGTGACACTGCTGAGGTGTTATGGAGGCCCAGGATGCTTCGATAGCGGCCTTAAGCTCATCCAGAGTGTTGGGTCTTGCGTCTCTCAACTTTCTCTTCACAATATCCCACAGATTCTCTATGGGGTTCAGGTCAGGAGAGTTGGCAGGCCAATTGAGCACAGTAATACCATGGTCAGTAAACCATTTACCAGTGGTTTTGGCACTGTGAGCAGGTGCCAGGTCGTACTGAAAAATGAAATCTTCATCTCCAAGAAAGAAAGAAGAATTTCAGCCGATGGAAGCATGAAGTGCTCCAAAATCTCCTGATAGCTAGCTGCATTGACCCTGCCCTTGATGAAACACAGTGGACCAACACCAGCAGCTGACATGGCACCCCACACCATCACTGACTGTGGGTACTTGACACTGGACTTCAGGCATTTTGGCATTCCCTTCTCCCCAGTCTTCCTCCAGACTCTGGCACCTTGATTTCCGAATGACATGCAAAATTTGCTTTAATCAGAAAAAAGTACTTGGGACCAGTGCTGCTTCTCTGTAGCCCAGGTCAGGCGCTTCTGCCGCTGTTTATGGTTCAAAAGTGGCTTTACCTGGGGAATGCGGCACCTGTAGCCCATTTCCTGCACACGCCTGTGCACGGTGGCTCTGGATGTTTCTACACCAGACTCAGTCCACTGCTTCCTCAGGTCCCCCAAGGTCTGTAATCGGTCCTTCTCCACAATCTTCCTCAGGGTCCGGTCACCTCTTCTCGTTGTACAGCGTTTTCTGCCACATTGTTTCCTTCCAACAGACTTCCCATTGAGGTGCCTTGATACAGCACTCTGGGAACAGCCTATTTGTTGAGAAATTTCTTTCTGGGTCTTACCCTCTTGCTTGAGGGTGTCAATGATGGCCTTCTTGACATCAGTCAGGTCGCTAGTCTTACCCATGATGGAGGTTTTGAGTAATGAACCAGGCAGGGAGTTTTTAAAAGCCTCAGGAATCTTTTGCATGTGTTTAGAGTTAATTAGTTGATTCAGAAGATTAGGGTAATAGGTCGTTTAGAGAACCTTTTCTTGATATGCTAATTTTTTGAGACAGGTTTTTTGGGTTATCAGGAGTTGTATGCCAAAATCATCAGTATTAAAACAATAAAAGACCTGACAAATTTCAGTTGGTGTGTAATGAATCTAAAATATATGAAAGTTTAATTGTAATCATTACATTATGGAAAATAATGAAATTTAGCACTATATGTTAATTTTTTGAGAAGGACCTGTATATGGGGCCCATCATACACTTGAGCATCATAGATAGGGCCCATTATACACTGGAGCATTATAAATGGGGCTTATTATATATGTAGCATTATATAGGCCCATCATACACTGGAGCATCATCCATGGGGGCCATCATACACTGGAGCATTATAAATGGGGCCCATCATACACTGGTGCATCATATACAGGGCCCATAATACAGTGGAGCATTATAAATGGGGCCCGTTATATATGGAGCATTACATAGGCCCATCATACACTGGAGCATCATCCATGTTGCCCATCATATACTGGAGTATCATATGGGGCCCATTATATATTGAGCATTATATAGGCCCATCATACACTGGATCATCATTCATGGGGCCCATCATACACTGGAGCATCATATACGGGGCCATTTATGCACTGGAGCATTATAAATGGGGCCCATCATACACTGGAGCATCATATACAGGGCCCATTATACACTGGAGCATTATAAATGGGGCCCATTATATATGGAGCATTATATAGGCCCATCATACACTGGAGCATCATCCATGGAGCCCATCATATACTGGAGCATCATATGGGGTTCATTGTTTATGGGGCATCATATAGGGTGTGGAGCATCATATGGAGTACATATGGGGCCTATTCTGTATGGAGCATTATATGGAGCCCATTCTGTATGGAGCAATATATGGGGCCCATCATATACTGTATGGAGCTTTAAATAATAATAATCTTTATTTTTATATAGCGCTAACATATTCCGCAGCGCTTTACAGTTTTGCACACATTATCGTCGCTGTCCCCGAAGAAGCTCACAATTTAGATTCCCTATCTGTATGTTTTTGGAATGTGGGAGGAAACCGGAGTACCCGGAGGAAACCCACGCAAACACAGGGAGAACATACAAACTCCTTGCAGATGTTGTCTTAGGTGGGATTCGAACCCAGGACTCCCGCTTTATATGCGACTCATTATACTGTATGGAGCTCTATGTGTGGCTCATTCTACTCTATGGGGACCGTCCTATACTGTATGGCACATTATATGGGGACCATCATATACTCTATCATTATGTGGAGCTCATCATATACTGTATGGAACATTATATGGGACCAATTATTCTGGATGGAGCAATATATTGGGCTTATTATTCTGTATGGCGCACTATGTGGTGGCCATAGTACTGTATGGAGGAATATACTGTCCGGTTTTTGAGCTGTTGTAGAATTTAAAATATATATCAGTCATGTAATGTAAGAAGTGAAGTATTTGTCATTGTACTATACCTATATTTCTGTGCCGTATTGGAGCATCATGAATTGTGGTATGTGTTAAAGGGACCCACTGATACTCTTTCGCCTGGGGCACATGAAAACCTGGAGCCAGCCCTACACCCCCCGACAACTTCAGCCAAATAACCCTCCAGTTTTCAATGCGTAACTATTATTATAAAGTAAATTAAGGTTGCCAAGCTTAAGTAATAAGAATTGATGTCTTTGGCATTGAAATGAGCATTGTAGGTGTGTTCACTGTCCTCCACTACCTGCCGACTTTGCTTCCCCATTGACTTGCATTGGGTTTCGTGTTTCAGTCGGACCTCCGACTTTTCCCGATAGTCGGCCGATTTAGTTCGACTCGACTTTTGAGAAAGTCGGGTTTCACGAAACCCGACTCGACCCTCCCAGAGGCAAAGTCGCTCATCTCTAGTTGTTAGTGATAGAAGCTGGGATGCAGACGTGGAAGTGGTACTGTTAATGGCGATGTTGAAGTCTCCCATGATAAGGGTTGGTTGTTCTGAGGACATGAAGTGTGGTCAAGGAAGTAGGTGGGTGAGCCTGGGGGACAGTATATGACCGCTACTCTGAGAGAGGGGATGGAGGATCCTGATGGTTTGGACCTCAAAAGAAGGGAATGAGAGTGATGGAACTGGGGGGATGACCTGGAAAGTGCATTGTGGAGACAGGAGTATGCCGATTTCACTACCAAGTCTGTTTGTGGGTCTCGGAAAATGGGAGAATTGTAAGCCACCATAGGAAATGGCAGCAGGGGAGCAGTGTCAGAATCCTGAATCCAGGTTTCAGTGAGGGCCAACAGATTAAGAGAGTTGTTCAGAAATTAATTGTGCAGGAAAGGAAACTTATTGCATACAGACCGTGGATTCCAGAGTGCACAATTAAAAGAGGGAGATGAAGAAGTACAACTAATATTAATAAGGTTAATTAATAGGACCATACAGACCCCCCAGGAAGAAGCTTAAACGCGAAACGAGGGTCTGGGCCCGGACTACACGTGCAGGTTATGACTTTACCCTCTTTTAACCAATTGACTCCGGTAGTATCTCCATTAATGTTTTTTTCTTAAATAACACTATGCACTTTGATACTCTGTAGGCACGATTAGCATATTAGGCTCCTAGCCAGATTAATTAATGACTTCTTTATAATGGATTATGTGTATTTATATGGGTCTACTATAGTCTCTTCTTTGTGCTGAGCATGGACTAAAAATCACCGTGTGGAGTTAGCACTCTAGGCTTTGCCAGATTAATTAAGGACTTATTTTGCAATATGGTTAACATTGGTTTGCCTTAAACCTTTTTAAGTGCTGTATATAGAATAAGGACTATCATATAGAGCTATAGTAGGAAAGAAAATTGGTTGTAATATTTTTCAGGTGTATATACGGCTGTGTTAACCTACGGGTTTTGAATGTAAACAAGAAAAATAAGTATATTTAAGAGTGATAACATACCTGTGGGTGTTGTCTCTATATTTTTTTTATATATTTTTTTTGTTTTAATTATTATTTTTATTTTTATATATATACTTTTTTCCCCATGTGTTTTCTAAATGCTTTCTAATCAAGAAATATTTTTTTTTAAATTATTTTCTTAATAAAGTTGTTGTTTTAAAACTTTTGGCAAATACTTCTGTTTGTATGTAGGTTGAGTAATTGTAGAGATTCAGGTTGGGGGATGGTTAACCAGGGTTGGGGAGATATCCCCAAACGTCAGTAGAAGTAGAAAAATAAAGAGCAAGTAGTTATTGGAATTATAAGAAGTTTTTTTGTGCAATGTGTTTGGGCAAGATGGACTGAGGTTTTTCAGGAAGGTGAGAAGTGCATGGGAGCTGTACATGGGACAGGGAAATATAGAGGGGCTGATGTGTATGGAGGGAGATAGGGCGGTGAATGTGGATGGCTGGGGCGCACAGGAAGATAGAAATAAAGCACATGGCTCGAAGGGAGAGCAAAGTGTGGGTTACCTGTCTCCTGCCCTGACTAACTGCCATGGATTAACTGCTTCTTCAAGATGCTTAGCTACTGGGATGCTTTGCTGAAGGGATGCGTGCATGCATCCCACACGCGTGCACTCCTTAGAAAGCTTCTAATTTGTAGGCTTCATTGAAAGTTAAATTCTACATATAGTGGCTGCTGTGTAGAGCTTGCCCTGACAATAATGTCAGGATTTACCGCTGGACCAGCAGTGAT
The DNA here is from genome assembly GCA_033576555.1 of Oophaga sylvatica. Lineage (NCBI taxonomy): Eukaryota > Metazoa > Chordata > Amphibia > Anura > Dendrobatidae > Oophaga > Oophaga sylvatica. The sequence goes on along the minus strand of JARQOD010000001.1, from coordinate 133,848,617 downwards.
CAGCTCACTTGTTTTGGACCAGCAGTAATGAACTTTCCATTTGTCACACACCTCCTGCATATAATAGATGTAAACAGAGAGAGAAAGACAAGAAGATTCCACACTTTGCAAGACTGGCCAAACCTCAACACACACAACATGAAAAATAACATCACAAAATCTTGTCAAATGACCAGTGCACTAGCAGGACACAGCAGGCTCCCTATAGATAAAGGCTGTAGCAGCACAGGTGCCCTCCACTGATGAGAACAGCCACCCTATCACAAAAATAGTGATGATGAAGGTGTTAGCTGCTTAGTGGAAAAAAACACACAAATAAGGCTTGCTTAGGACATGTCACACAGGAAAGTGCAATCTATAGTGTCTGGATAGCAGCCTATTTATAACGCCTATAATGGAAGGTGGGCTTGTTCAGCACTATATGTCCATAACAGAGAAAACCAAGCCATCAAAAAGGAGCCTAGCTACATCCTGCAAAAAATGATAAAAAGTGCAAAAAATTATGCATATGATAAATGCATCAAATGAGGTATTGGTTACTATTTGGGCCAAAGCAGATAAGCTTGCACACAAATAAGGCTTGCTTAGGTCATAGTAATAGTAAATAGTAACCAATACCTCATTTGATGCATTTATCATATGCATCATTTTTTTGCACTTTTTATCATTTTTGTATCCAAAAGAAAAAAAAATTACAGACAGCGTAGATTCGACAAGTAAATCATTATTCGTGATTAATAGGTTAATAGAAGTAAACTTGTAATTCTAGTAGAAATATTGTGGCTAAATTCTAGAATCAAGTAAACTGTAGAGTGAGCCTTTAAAACCCCGGGTCACCTGAAGGGGCCCGTCCCTTGGGGGAGCTCGACCACCGTGGCATCCTGGAGGAGACTAATGATTCTAATCCTTTCCAGAACATCCAGTCCAAGGAGCCCAGATCTTAAGAAATCGGTCATGAGAGAAAGTCTTCCAACTCAAGAGTTTCTCCAATCTATATATATCTTTGATTTTCTCTAACCATTCCCATAGAGTTGGGGGGGTTTGTTGTTTCCGTTTTAAGGCAATTAGGTGTTTTGTCGCTCCCAACATCAAAGGGAGAAGGTCATGTTTTTTGAGTTTGAAGTTAGGTGTGGGGAGGGACAGGAGTACTTCTGGGGCTGTAGCATCCGATTCCATCACCTCTAGGGCTTTTAAGGTATCATTAACTTTAGACCAGAAATATTGAAGCTTCTGACATGTCTAAAATTTGTGGGTTAACGTGCTTCTCGATGTCCCACATCTCCAACACAGAGGGGACCAAGTTAGGCCCAGGAGAAATAGTGGGGTGATGATTGATTTAGAGTTGAGGAGATTAGTGTAACTTTTCGAGATGAGTCTCGGGATAGGTGGACGCATTTTCGTCAGTAAGTCCAACCAAAGCTACTGGAGAGGAGGAGTGGTCGATTTTTTGATCTGCGTCATAAAGTGTGACAAATGCATTTGTTGAAGATAATTAGTTGGATGTTTTATAGCTTATAAGGGCACAAGTTTGTGCAGGGTATTTTGTCATTCAAAAAATGGGAAATTGGTTTGTTCTGGAGAGAAGTCCAGAGCTCATAGGGATCTGTAAAATCCGGGTTAAAAATATATAGGATAAGTCCAAGTGGTATTTTATCCAGAAAGTAGCATTGCAGGTGGGTGGTTTGGAATCAATAAACGTCTGACTAATAAAGGTATAGAGAGGATCTCATCAAAGCTAACTTGCGAAAAGAGGCATGCTGTCCATAACAATTTTTTTGCCTCACAACCTAGAAATTGCATTCGATATGTGCTTGAATATCTTGGTCTGCTGAGTAAGTTTTAATCATCTGGCCAGGTGTATGGCCTGATAGTAGGAGAACAAATCAGGGAGACCCAAGCCTCCAGCAGGTTTCGGGAGGATCAGGATCTTAAAAGGTAGTCGGGCTTTTTTATATTTCCAAACGAACTTAGCAATGATTTGATTAAGGGAATGAAAAAAGGATTTCGGTATAGATTTTAGGACCATGTTCATGACAAAAAAGATTTTGGGAAGAATATATGATTTAATTACGTTAACCCTGCCTAACCATGACAACTAGGGGAGGTCAAAGGATTTTAGGATGGTCCTAATTTTCCTGTCAGGAATCGAACCCAGTGTACAAGAGACACTGGCCAGCAGCTCTACCATCTGAGCTATTCTTCTGGCTAGAAAGTTCCTTGCTGAACCCAGATACCATTGACTGTTCTTCCTGATCGGCTTCACCCAGTGCTCTCTCGTTTGGCCTCTGATTGCCAATTACACGCCCTATATAAACCTGGCCCTGTGGGTGTGTCATTGCGAGATTATTGTGCTCTTAGCCTTTAGTCAAGCGTTTCCTGCTGTTCCTGCTGCTACAAACACTGCTCTCCTGTGAACTGACCTCGGCCTGCCTTCTGACTACGCTCTCCGCCTGATCCATTGCTACAAACACTGCTCTCCTGTGAACAGACCTCGGCCAGCCTTCTGACTACGCTCTCCGCCTGATCCATTGCTACAAACACTGCTCTCCTGTGAACCGACCTCGGCCTGCCTTCTGACTACGCTCTCCGCCTGATCATTGCTACAAACACTGCCTTTCCTGTGTACCGACCTCCGGCTGCCACCTGACTATGTTATCTGCCTGCTCCTCTGCTACCGAACTACCTTTCCTGTGTACCGACCTCGGCCTGCCACCTGACTACGCTACCTGCCTCTGCTTTCCCTAGTGTTTGCAGTAACATCGGCTCCAACCCAGACGGGATCTTGACAGAATAATCTCACGCCAAAATGGAGTCCGCTGTGAACACCCTGAGGCGGCAAGTTACGGAGCTTCAAAGTTTTTGTACTGATTCTCAAGGAAAATATTCCAAGTTACAAACTGATTTCACGGGTCTACAACAGGAAGTAATTGAGCTACAAAAACAACTTCTGGACGTGCGCAATTCAGGGTCCGAATCAAACGCGCGGCTGCCGCTGCCTGCAAAGTTCAATGGGATCGCCAGCAGTACCGAGGATTCCTCAATCAATGCCGCATATACTTCCAGATGCAACCTGCTCCCTTTACCAGTGAGAGGAAGAAAGTTTTTTTCATGATAAATCTCCTGACGGATGAAGCTCTTGCTTGGGCTTCACCTTATGTAGAAAAGGACTATGCCCTCCTTAATGACCTGGAAGCTTTCATCGCAGCTATGAATCAAGTTTTTGATGACCCTAACCGCTGTGCCACAGCAGAAACCAAATTACATAATTTGCGCCAAGGACGTCGCTCGGTTGCGGAATATACATCGGAGTTCCGTCGCTGGGTGGCCGACACCACCTGGAATCCAGCGGCCCAGAGAAGTCAATTTCGACGAGGGTTATCAGAACCAGTGAAAGACGAGCTTGCCAGGGTTGAGACCCCTGACCAGTTGGAGGACTTTATTCAACTATGTATCCGGATTGACCAGAGACTTACTGAAAGGAGAAAGGAGAGACTGCGAGCACTTGGGAATAGCCCTGGCTTCTCATTTTCAGCATCAGACCACCAAGAAAAGACGCAAGGCGTGTCTGAACCGATGCAGATCGACGTCATCCGAAGACCACTCTCTGCACAGGAGAAGGAGAGGCGACGTGCAGAACATCTCTGCCTCTATTGTGGGGACCCTGGACACTATGCCATCAACTGTCCTAACAAAAGGACTATAGCCTTTACCAACAACAGGTCTGCCAGCAATATGGACCTTTCTCAGCAGTCGGATTCCATCTTGCAGACTATCTCATCAGTAATGCCAGAAATAGACAAAATACATACTACATCATCTCATTTTGTAATCCCCATTCAGGTTGTAATGGGCACCCAAAAAATACAATGCTCTGCCCTGTTGGATTCGGGAGCAGGAGGAAATTTTATGGACTTAAAATTTACACGTGATAATAATATTTCCAGTAGTACCAAATCCACACCAATTGAAATGGAAACTGTGGATGGATCACCCTTGTCTTCTGGACCTGTCACGCATGAGACAATCGAACTGGAGATTTGTATCGAACCGGATCATCATGAAGCTGTCAGTTTCCACCTTATTTCATCTCCGAAATTTCCGGTTATTCTAGGGATCCCCTGGTTTTCAGTCCATAACCCTTCTATCAACTGGGCATCAAGGACCATCACCTTTCCATCTGACTACTGTAAGAATAATTGTCATAAGGAACCCCCTGTTCTCCAACAAGTCCAAATCTCTGAGATTTCGCATGAGAAGGAAGAGAAACTACCACCTCAATATCAGCAGTTCTCTGATGTCTGCAGTAAGAAGAAAGCAGATCAATTACCTCCTCACCGTCCTTACGACTGTCCCATTGAATTGCTGCCAGGAGCAACCATTTCATTTGGACGGATTTACAATCTTTCCGAACCTGAATTGAAGGTATTAAGAAAGTTCCTGGATGAAAATTTAGAGAAAGGCTTTATTCGACCTTCCACATCTCCGGCTGGGGCACCCCTGTTCTTTGTTGAAAAGAAAGACTCCACTCTGCGGCCATGTATTGACTACAGAGAGATGAATAATCTCACTGTCAAGAATCGCTACCCGCTACCCTTGATTCCTGAACTATTTGAGAGACTCCGTTCTGTGAAAATCTTTACGAAGCTGGATCTTAGAGGGGCTTACAACCTCATACGGATTCGCCCAGGAGATGAGTGGAAGACCGCCTTCAGAACGAGATATGGACATTTTGAATCTCTGGTTATGACCTTTGGCCTTAGCAATGCCCAAGCCACCTTTCAACATTTTATTAATGATGTATTTTGAGATTTCTTGGACCAATTCGTTGTGGCTTATCTCGATGACATTCTTATATTTTCAGACACCTTGGAAGAGCATCGCAGGCACGTCCAGTTAGTCTTGGAACGACTACAGGAGAACCATCTTTACATTAAACTTGAAAAATGTGAGTTTGAACAAACCAGTATCCAATTTCTGGGATATATCATCTCCCCAGAAGGTCTGAGCATGGATCCCGGCAAAATCAATGCTGTAGTGGACTGGCCTGTTCCAAGAAATTTAAAAGACATCCAGCGTTTCATAGGATTTGCAAATTTTTACCGAAAATTTATAAAGAACTTTTCACGGATCATACTACCAATTACTACACTAACAAAAAAGACCAAAGCATTTTTCTGGTCTCCGGAGGCACAGGAGGCTTTTGACAAATTGAAAACTCTTTTTACGTCTGCTCCATTGTTAGTACACCCAAATCCTGAATTGCCATTTACTGTCGAAGTGGACGCCTCGGACTCTGCAGTGGGAGCCATTCTGTCTCAGCGAGTTGGGGACAAAATGCAACTTCACCCATGTGCGTTTCTTTCCCACACCATGTCATCTGCAGAAAAGAACTACGACATCGGTAATAAAGAACTGTTAGCCATTAAAGTTGCCTTCTCCGAATGGAGACATCTTTTGGAAGGTGCCAATCACCCTGTGACTGTCCTCACGGACCACAAGAATCTTGAATTCCTCCGTACAGCAAAAAGATTGTCTGCAAGACAAGCACGATGGGCCTTATTTTTCTCAAGATTCAATTTTATAATTTCTTACCGGCCTGGTTCAAGAAATGGCAAGGCTGACGCCCTGTCCAGGATGTGTTCGGAACCTCAGGAGAGGTCTAGTAATGACGATACAATTCTAGGCCCTAAAAATTTTTTGGGAATATTGCACTCTAGAGGACTATGTAATAGAATTAAAGATGGATATCAAGAGGACTCTTTCCTTAACCATCCTTCGGAAGACGTCGATCTTTCATTCAAAGAGGGGTTTTGGATGCAGAAACACAAAATATATGTACCTGAATCTTCTCGCCTTGAAGTCCTCAAAAGTGTCCATGATTCTAAACTGGCAGGACATCCTGGAGTTGCAAAAACACAAGACTTACTACTTCGTTTCTTTTGGTGGCCTAATTGTAGGAAGGACTTGAGGAAATATGTTTCAACCTGTTTAACATGCGCACGAAACAAGACCCCACGATCGTCTCCTCTAGGACTCTTGCAACCACTCCCAGTTCCATCCAGGCCTTGGGGATCTATTTCCATAGATTTTATTGTGGAACTACCCCTTCCAAACAGATGACCGTCATCCTTGTCATAGTGGACCGACTCACAAAAATGGCCCACTTTATTCCAACTGAAGGAATTCCTACTGCTGAAAAAACTGCAGAACTGATAATCAAAGAGGTATTCAGGTTACATGGAATTCCTGACAGTGTGGTGTCTGACAGAGGCGTTCAGTTTACGTCAAAATTTTGGAAGAGTTTCTGTACAGCCTTGGGAGTCACGGTGAATCTTTCTACCGCTTTCCATCCTCAGTCCAATGGCCAGACGGAGAGAACGAACCAGACTTTGGAGCAATACCTCCGTTGCTTCATTTCCTATCTTCAGGATGACTGGGTGGACTATTTACCAACAGCAGAGTTTGCCTACAACAACTCCATACATAGCGCTACATCTCAAACCCCATTTTTTGCTAATTATGGAGTACATCCAGTATGTATCCCTAATCTGCCAGTGAACACTCCCATTCCTGCTGTAAATGACAGGCTTGCAAAATTACAGGAATCCCAGAAGGAATTATCAGAGATATTACTCAAGACCCAGGAAGTATATAAGGAAGCAGCAGATAAACATCGGAGAGTGCCCCTGCTCTTCAGGTTGGAGACAAAGTTTGGCTGTCCACTAAAAACCTAAAGACACATGTGCCATCCTCCAAATTGGGTCAGAAATTCATTGGACCTTTTCAAATTTCTGCAAAAATTAACCAGGTTGCTTTTCGTTTAAAACTTCCCAACAATCTAAAGATTCATCCAGTATTTCACATATCCTTGCTCAAACCCTTCTGTGAAAACCCGTTTCCAGGAAGAATTCAGCCACCTCCTCCACCAGAAAGGATTCGTGGTGAAGAAGAATACATTGTGGATAAGATTCTGGACTCCCGAAAATTCAGAGGTAAACTGCAGTATCTGGTGCAGTGGGAAGGTTACGGACCAGAGGAAAATTCATGGGAACCAAAGGACAACATCCATGCTCCTGGACTTACAAGAGCCTTTCATCAGAGGTACCCAGATAAGCCAGCTCCTGAGATGTCCAGAGGCCATCCTGGAAGGAGGGGAGTACTGTCAGGAATCGAACCAGTGTCTCTTGTCCACCGGCCAGCAGCTCTACCATCTGAGCTATTCTTCTGGCTACAAAGTTCCTTGCTGAACCCAGATACCATTGACTGTTCTTCCTGATCGGCTTCACCCAGTGCTCTCTCGTTTGGCCTCTGATTGCCAATTACACGCCCTATATAAACCTGGTCCTGTGGGTGTGTCATTGCGAGATTATTGTGCTCTTAGCCTTTAGTCAAGCGTTTCCTGCTGTTCCTGCTGCTACAAACACTGCTCTCCTGTGAACTGACCTCGGCCTGCCTTCTGACTACGCTCTCCGCCTGATCCATTGCTACAAACACTGCTCTCCTGTGAACCGACCTCGACCTGCCTTCTGACTACGCTCTCCGCCTGATCATTGCTACAAACACTGCCTTTCCTGTGTACCGACCTCCGGCTGCCACCTGACTACGTTATCTGCCTGCTCCTCTGCTACCGAACTGCCTTTCCTGTGTACCGACCTCGGCCTGCCACCTGACTACGCTACCTGCCTCTGCTTTCCCTAGTGTTTGCAGTAACATCGGCTCCAACCCAGACGGGATCTTGACATTTCCCTAAAAGGGGAACAAAGTTATGTTGGAAGATAGAGTGTGGATCATTGGTGATAAATATCCCCAAATACTTAATTTTCCTGCTGGACCATTTGAAAGGAGTAGAGGCTTTAAGTGCACAAATGTCTTTCATGTCTGCTGAAATGTTAAGGGTTTCAGACTTGTCAAGGTTTATCTTAAAATTGGAAAGCTCCCCAAATAGGGAAAATATCTCCATCAGCTTCGGGATGGCCGTCCCCGAGTTGGAGATCAACAGCAAGAGATCATCCACGAAAGCGGCAGCCTTCACCTCCAACTGATTTACTCTAATCCCATTATATCTCTTTTTTTGTCTAATGGCTTGAATCAGGGTCTCCATAACCAAGACGAACAAGGATGGGGAGAGGGCATCCCTGCCTGGTACCATTGCAAATCATAAAGGATTCCGAGAGGAATTTCTGCTGAAGACTTTGCCTCTTTCTTTAAGCAGAAGATCGATACGATCAGAGAAAGCTTTGGCCCACAGCCCCCATTGCCCCTCTTAGCTGCTCAACCCTCTTCCTCCAAAGCCAACTTCTCCACCATGACAGAAGATCAGCTTTCCACCCTCCTATCAAGATCACACCTCAACACTTGCATGCTTGACCCGCTGCCATCCCACCTCATTCCTAGCCTCGCCACCGTCTTCACCCTACTCTAACACACCTCTTCAACCTCTCACTTACAAATGGTGTCTTCCTTCAAACATGCCTCGATCACACCATTCTCAAAAAGACCTCCTTGACCATCCTCTGTGTCTAGCTATCGCCCGATATCTCTTCTCCCTTATGCCTCAAAACTACTGGAACAGATGTCCATCTTGAACTGTCCTCCTACCTCTCCTCTGCTCCCTCTTTGACCGCTTACAATCAGGCTTCCGACTGCATCACTCAACTGAAAACTGCCCTAACTAAAGTCACCAACGACCTACTAACCGCCAAGAGCAAGCGTCACTACTCTGTCCTCCTTCTCCTGGACCTGTCTTCTGCCTTCGACACTGTGGACCATTCCCTCCTGTTACAGATTCTCTCATCTCTTGGCATCACAGGCTTGGCCCTATCCTGGATCTCATCATATCTAACAAACCGAACTTTCAGTGTCTCCCTCTCCCACACCACCTCCTCACCTCGCCCCCTGTCTGTCGGTGTTCCCCAAGGCTCAGTTCTTGGACCCTACTCTTCTCCATCTACACCCTCGGCCTGGGACAGCTCATAGAATCCCATGGTCTTCAGTATCATCTCTACGCCGACGACACGCAGATCTACCTATCTGGATCTGACCTCACCTCCTTACTGACAAAAATCCCACACTGTCTGTCCGCTATTTCAGCTTTCTTTTCTGCTCACTTTCTAAAACTGAACATGGACAAAACAGAATTCATCATCTTCCCCCATCTCACTCTACGCCTCCACCAGACCTATCCCTCAATGTCAACGGCTATTCAATTTCCCCGGTCCCGCATGCTCAATGCCTCGGGGTGATCCTCGACTCTGCCCTCTCTTTCAAGCCACATATCCAAACCCTAGCCTCCTCCTGCCGTCTCAAACTCAAAAATATTTCCCGGATCCGTGCATACCTTGACCACGATACCACAAAAACACTAGTGCATGCCCTTTCATCTCCCGCCTTGACTACTGCAACCTCCTACTCTCTGGCCTCCCCTCCAGCACCCTGGCACCATTCCAATCCATCCTACATTCTGCTACCCGACTAATCCACCTGTCTCCCCGTTATTCCCCAGCCTCTCCCCTATGCCAAGCCCTTCATTGGCTTCCTATCGTCCAGAGGCTCCAGTTCAAAACCCTAACCATGACCTACAAAGCCATCCACAATCTGTCTCCTCCATACATCTGTGACCATGGTCTCCCGGTACATACCCACACGCAACCTTCGATCCTCTCAAGATCTCCTCCTCTACTCCCCTCTTATCTCTCTTCCCACAACCGCATACAAAGCTTCTCCCGTGCCTCTCCCATAATGTCTGTCTGCTATTTCTGCTTTCTTCTCTGCTCGCTTTTAAAACTGAACATGGACAAAACAGAATTTATCATCTTTCCCCATCTCACTCTACCCCCCCACCAGACCTGTCCATTAACATCAATGGCTGCTCACTTTCCCCAGTCCTGCATGCTCGGTGCCTCGGAGTGATCCTCGACTCTGCCCTCTCTTTCAAGCCACATGTCCAAACCCTAGCCTCCTCCTGCCGTCTCAAACTCAAAAATATTTCCGGATCCGTGCATTCCTTGACCAAGAAAGTACAAAAACACTAGTGCATGCCCTCATCATCTCCCGCCTCGACTACTGCAACCTCCTACTCTCTGGCCTTCCCTCTAGCACTCTGGCACCACTCCAATCCATCCTGCACTCTGCTGTACGACTAATACACTTGTCTCCCCGCTATTCCCCAGCCCTTCCTCTTGCCAAGCCCTTCATTGGCTTCCTATCGTTCAGAGGCTCCAGTTCAAAACCCTAACCATGACCTACAAAGCCATCCACAATCTGTCTCCTCCATACATCTGTGACATGGTCTCCCGGTACATACCACACGCAACCTTCGATCCTCTCAAGATCTCCTCTCTACTCCCTCTTATCTCTTCTCCCACAACCGCATACAAAGCTTCTCCCGTGCCTCTCCCATACTCTGGAACTCTCTACCCCAACACATCAGACTCGCGCCTACCATGGAAACCTTCAAAAAGAACCTGAAGACCCACCTCTTCCGACAAGCTACAACCTGCAGTGATCATCAGTCTACTGAACCACCGCACGATCAGCTCTTCCCTCTCCTAGTGTATCCTCACCCCTCCCTGTAGACTGTGAGCCCTTGCGGGCAGGGTCCTCTCTCCTTCTGTACTTGTGTGTGCCTTGTATTGCTCATGTTTACTGTACTTGTCTATATTTGCCTTCTTCACATGTAAAGCGCCATGGAATAAATGGTGCTATAAAATCTATAATAATAATAATAATCCCATTCACCATGACTCTGGCTGTAGGATAGGCATACAATGACAGTACGGCTTCAATGAAGGGTGGAGGGAAGGCAAATTTCTGCAAAACACATGTCATATAGTGCCAACTGATATGGTCAAAAGCCTTCTCTGCATCAGTAGAGAGAACAGTGAGGGCCTATCGTGTGTGCTTGTGTATGAGATAGCCTGCAAAATCAAAGAAAATTTTTTTTGTAAAAACTTACAAAAAGGGCGTTGGGGCGACGGGGATGGCTGTTAGAACCCTCTTGTTAGGTTTTGTTTCAGTTTGCTGGCTTTGCTGGACTTCATTGTATTATCTACTCTTAAGCTAGCCGGGTGCTTAGGTGCCTTTCTCAGTCAGTTTTGCTTGATCTTTGGATCTCTAAGTAATTTGTTTTCTGTTTAATTTTTCCCTGCTACAATTTCTGTTAGGAGGTGTCCACCTTTTCTCCCAGTCCCTAGATCTTGTAGGGATTCCTCCCTTGCAACTATAGGTCTTCGTTCAGACTAGCTGAGGACTTTAGGGGTCTGGTCGCAGGATCAGGTTCCCCGTTACATCGTAGGGATCCAGCTTAGTTCTATTGTAGGGACAGAATTCCCATCTTTCCTTAGTGCTTGTAGCAGATCATAACAACGCCAAGGTTACCGGCCAGCAATCTTGTAAGTGCCTTATTCTATTTATCTTTCTCCTTACATCATGTTATTATTTTGACCATTATATAATTAATTTGCTGTAAGGCGAATTCCCTGCGAATCCTTTAATGGCACGCTGATAGTTTGTACTTATTGTGGCAATTGTATTGTTGTTACAATAGGATCCCTTAATGATATCATCTAGAGTAGGATTTTGACCCTTATTTCTTTTTTATTTTTTACAAAAAAAAAATTTCTTTGATTTTTCAAGAACTTTGCTGCACTAAGCACTTTATTTTGTAGTTACTATATCTATAGTCACATTTGATACCATTGCTCATTCATGGTTGTTTTTTTCTTACATGTATAATTGGGTCCAAATTCTTATAAAAACATTATTTGTAACCTTGGCCCTTTGTTTTTGGAATACAGAAGACTTTTTCTGCATTATTTTATTAAAAAAATTGGATTAATAAAGATTTAAAATTTTACTTGGATTATACTTGGTCAGTGGTGGTTTATTTTTCCTTCATTTCTTTGCGGTTTTCATAATTATTGAGTTCATCTGTCTTCATTTTCTAACTGGATATTCTTATGTTAAGGGCAAATATTTTAGCAGAATTTAAATTAAGCAGAGCCTTAAGTTTGCAACAAAGGGCGGTCAAATCTGCATAGACGGAACTGGATCTCCTCTTCTTATGGAGCCTTTCCATCATACTGATTTGGTGCAAAGAGAGTAGAAATCTCTTTGTCTCTCTCTCGCTTAACATGAGATCCTAATGCTATCAACTCTCCCTTGAGGACCGCCTTGTGGGTTTCCCAAATGAGAGGGGTAGCTTCCCTTCTCTGACATTTTCTCTGAAAAATCTAGTAATAGAAACACTCATTGAGACAAATGGTCCAAATTACGCAATAAGGACTCATTCAGCCGATATGTCAGAAAAGGCCGTGGAAGGGACTCGCAATTTCATAAAATTGGGGCATGGTTCGAAATCGTGATAAAGCCTATTGAGGTATCAGTAATTAGTAAGTTTGCACCAGGAGGTAGTCTAATCTTTGATACAAATTATGTGGCATTGAGAAGAAGGAGTAATCTTTCGTAGTGGGGTAGGAAATTCTCCATGGGTCAATCAAATTAAAGGAGTTCAGTTTATTTAAAAGGCTCTGCCTGTCTTTTTGTGAGAAAGAAGACTTGCAATTAGATGCACCCAGATTCGGGTGTAGAGTTAAATTCAGGTCACCCCCTAAGATCAAAACTCATTCCATGAACAGGGCAAAGTGTCCAAAGTAGTAGACAACCATTGCATCTCTCCGTGGTTCGAGGCGTAAAGATTCCCAAATGTGATCAATGTATTAAGAAGCCTTTTACAAAGACGCACCTACCCTCGAGTCAGTGAGGCAGTCTTTTAGAGTAAAGGGAAGTCCCTTCCTGAAAGCAATACTAACTCCTTTTAGAAGCTGAAGAAGAGCAACTGTTAAACCAAGTTGGATATGGGGAAAAGGAAGTATATGGGGCCCTACCCACCTTAAACTGGGTTTCTTGGGGGAAAAAGTACATGTGAATGATTTTTCCACAATAGGGAAAGGATCGGCTATGCTTTTCTGGTGCATTCATACGTTTCACATTAAAGGTCACCACGGTGGTCAAGTCTCCCAGATTTCGTTCAGCCATAGACATGAAAATCATCAATACTCTCCATCAAAAGTATACACCTGCACTAAAGTAACATCAGAGTCAACACATAACTATATACATGAACATTCTCATCTTCGGCAGGGGGGGGTTCTTGAAGAACTGAGAAAGGTGTTCCCAGAAGTCAAGAAATCTAGCAGTTTGTAAAGGGATGGAAGGAAGGGAGTTGTAACATACTGGCAATCGATTTACACAATAACCCTTCAGTAGCCTCTACAATATATAGAACAACAACATGTAACATTCTCTGTCCCATCAAGACTTGAGAATAGCGGCCTCAGGTAAATTGACGTTTGGAAGAGTTCTTGCTAACTTTTGTAGAGGCAGATTTCTTTTTTGTGGACTACTCTGCTGGTTTAGCAAGCCTCAGCATGTCCAACCTCAGATCAAGAGGCATCCATGAGGGAACAGGGATAGGATTGTTTTGTACTGGCTCCAAGATTTCTCCAAGTCCTCGGGGGTGTGACTGGTGATCTGGCGACCCTCTTTAGTGATCCCTATGCCGAAAGGGAAAAGTAATTTAAACCTCAAACCTTTAGCCATTAGCGCATTTGTCAATGCCTTCCACATCCTCCTCTTAGCCAGGGTGATGGGGGAGATATCTTGAAAAATTTGGAAATTTGTATCTCCATAGGTCAGGGAGCTTGGTCCCTAGCTGCTGTCAAGATTGCTGCGGTGTCTAGATAATTGAGATGTCTGCAGATTGTGTCTCTGGGAGGCACGGTTGCTTTGGGCTTCGATCTCAGAGCCCTATGGACCCTTTCAAAAACTATGGAGTCTTCTCGGTCTGGGTCTAGAGTAGATGAAAAAATTTCCTTGGAGACTTTATTGAGGGCTTCTGGGCAAAGGATTCTTCTATAACCCTTAACCGTATATTCTTCCTCCTATTCCTGTTCTCCTGATCCTCCATGGCCAGAAAGATAGTGTTGAGATGTTGTTGGTGGATGAGAATATGATCTTCCAGGGTGTTAGTGGCATCAATCAGTTCAGTTTGAGTGCTCTCTAACGCCTCCATAGGCGATATGACCGATAAGTTTCATGTCAGACCTGAGACCAGTATCTCCTTGACCTGAGGCTTCATATTTGTGGCTAAGAGTTTTTTCATGAATGATTGGGAGATAGTGACTAATTCCTCCACGTTAGATTCATAACAAACCACTCCCCTATACCAATTAAAGTATCACGGGTCAAAAGAGTATTTTTTAGAAAAAATTCACAATTTTATTATGACAACAATTTAAAATATAAAAATGACAGAGCAACTCACTAAGCAGGCTGAGATTTCTTTAGGGAGGACAATTGTGCTTGTAAAGTAATAATCAATAGGACATGCAGTGTATCAATAAAGTATAATATAGATATAAACAATTAACACCTGCAATGATTTGAAATGTAATGATCTCTCTAATACATCTCCCCTACACAGAGAGGAATTTACATAACCACCTGAGAGATGGACATTAATATATAACGATCATATTAAATATGTAAACAGTAGCATCTAAGTATCAATAATGATTAGAATGTGATAATCTCTTTAATCAATCTCCCCTATGAAACGAGGAATTTCACATATCAAATAGGATCATATCTATCACATAATTAATCACGTCCACCGTTCACTTAAGGTGCTAGGTGCTAAAGTGCATTAGAAATCAATGACAACTCACAAAACATGTCCGTACTTACATCTAAGTAGCTGCAGCTAATGAAGCCCCCCCCAAAGCCTGCCGCCTCAACGCGCGTTTCACCGCTTCTTCGTCAGGAGGGCGTGGCCTAAGTTAGCTCAGGTAAGCCTATATATAGGGACCAATATCCAATAAAATCACGTCATCCTTTCAGTGCCGGGTCATGTTGCAGCGCTAATACTATTCATGACATCCGGGTCATTCCTTCACCTGCGTCTGCGTCATTATCCCTCCCCCATATAGGATCGTAAAGCGGCGCATGCGCTGAATCGGCTCAGTCTTGTAAATAGGGATTCCCTTCAGCGCGCCGGGAAGAACGCAGTTTGGCGCTGCTTAGCAACCAAAACTACGTATCTTCCCTCTGAGCTCTTCGGGAATCCCCAGATCTGGCCCGATTCTGTCATGCGCACTAGATCCATGCTGTACTTTAGCTAATGCTGTTAACATAAACGTTCTCTGAAAATCGCCTCTAAGATGAGCCTGATGGTGCTCATATATATCACAAACCTCATTCTAATAAATATCTATTATAATGTGCAAATATTTAAAACAATAAACTTAATTGTCATTATACAAAATTAATTAATGCAATCATAATAAGTGATGCTGATGAATAATGAAATAAATTAATACATAGAATAAATAAGTGATAATGTGACAAAAATACTATAATTATTACAACTGATATTCAATAGAGACAAAAAATGAAAATAATTAATTGTGTGATAGTGGGTGAAAATAAAAAATAAAAAATAAATAATAAAAATTAAAAATAAAAAATGAAAATAAAAAATAAAATAAATAACAACAATTATATCCGGGGGCTCATCGACATTAATGATGAAATTCATTCTTCTTATGGAGCTATATGGGGGTGGCATCAATTCTCTCATGGGGATTCAGCAAATCACTTCAACTGTGCTTCCGAATGGGGGATAAGTATCAGCAGGATGATCCAAAGGATTAACAATACTTCATTATGAATTGGGACAAATCTATAATAAAAATGCATAATATTAAAAAATAATACAAACTACCCAAAGCTAAAAAAGGGGATATCAGAATTACAGAAAGGATCCAAACCCATGGTTTTCATTAAGTCCCATTGGAGCCATGGACTTAAGCCTATATATCCATTGGCTTTCTACTTGTGACAATTTTTTGAACAATATTACCTCCCGTAATACCCAGCGATACCTGATCTATTGCCATTACACGAAGTCCCTTTGTTTCTGATTTATGGAATTTCTTGAAATGTCTAGGTAAAGTCTTCAATTGTTCTCCTTCATTAAGTTCTTTGGATTTTTCAATATCGCGAACATGTTCGCGAATTTTACTCGTAGTTCTCTCGTCGTCATCCCAACATAGGTTTTTTCAATGGGCATTTGGCCAAATAAATTACTCCTTTTGAGGAACAGGTCAAACACTTCCTTATGGAATATGTTCGAGTGTGGTCTGCATTCTGGAAATCCTTCCCTCGTATCGTGTTGGCACATGCTTTGCATCTTCTACATGGGAAAAATCCCTGAGAAATCTCCTAGAAAACTGGATTGTTCTTTTTTGTTCTTTGTAAAATGGCTATGTACCAACAAATCAGAAAGATTTCTTGATCTCTTGGCCGTTATAAACGGTCTGTTGGTCAAAGTTTTGTTAAGCCAAAGGCCGCCAAGAATCTCAATCTGCGCATACGCGGACTCAGGAAAATGACCGCCGAGCAACCAATGATGCACTCTAGTGATGAGCGAGTATACTTTTTGCTCGGGTTTCCCCGAGCATGCTCTGGTGGTCTCCGAGTATTTGGAAGTGCTCGGAGATTTAGTTTCTGTTGCCTTAGCTGCATGATTTTGCGGACTTTTTGACAGTCTGAAATACATGTGGAAATTCCCTAACAAACAGGCAATCCCCATTCAGGCTGTCAAGTAGCCGCAAATCATGCAGCTGCGGGAACAGAAAATAAATTCAGAGCACTTCCAAATACTCAGAGACCACCCGAGCATGCTTATGGGAAAGCCCGGCAACGAGCATCTTGCTCATCCCTAATGCACTCAGCTTTGCCACATTTCTGTCGCCGGCATCCTGAAGCAGGGACCCTTCTCAATGCAACGCACTCTGCTCTGCCTCATTGTCGACACCGGACCCGCACTTCTGCCGCCATCGGCTTCCTGAGGAAGGGACCATGCCTCCTGTGACCCGTTCTACTACGCCGACCCTCAGATAAGATTACCTTAAATTCAGACAATAAGACGGACCCCCATCTTATAAAAATCTTTTTTTTGGGGTGTGCGTCTTTTGCTCTGGTAAGTCTTATAGTCCGAAAGATACGGTATATAATTTTTGATCAAGTATGATTTTTGGATGTGCGATTCATGCTCTTTTTTTCTCTTTTTGTACAAAGCATGTTCTTGTATCTTTCTTGGACCAGCTTCCTCCATTTGGCACAGGTGATTTTAATTAGCAGGAGACTGCAAAGTAAGGGGTCTAGTCCATTTTGGCTCTCACTGAAGAGCTGGAGGAAGGTGAGTTTCAGTGCTCCTTTCATTTGGTGTGGTTGCTGTGTGGCGGGGCCCTTGTTGCTATGGCTTTGTGTTGGTGGGCGGCGCCGTCTGGAGTCATGGGGACTCAGTCTTGCAGCATGGGTGCTGTGGGGCAACAGGCCGTCTGCCCTGCTGGTGCATTGCGCTGTGGCAGTGGTCACAGTTAGGGGGGTAGGACCCACTATGAGGTTTGTTAAACTAAAAACCTCAGTTTTAGTTATATAAATTTTTGCCTGGCGGCTTTAGACCAACGTATAATTTTTGGTTGTGCGGTTCATGCACTTTTTTTTAATTGCAGCTGTCAACCTCCACAAAATGTGTTATTTACCTTTTTTTGAAATCTACTTTACTAGACCAATTTTACAACAATACAAGCCTCACAAGTACAGTGCTATGTTGCAGGTGTTGCTTTTAAATTAGTTTTGAAACATTAGAAAAAAATGTAGACCAGCCTCACCAAAGAACTGAGACGGCTTCCAGGGTTGCTGAGCGGAGATGGAAGAAATCCAGCTTGGTGAGCACTTAAACCGCATACAAGCAGTCCCTCACCAGCTTCAAGTCCACACTCACTGCCGCAAAGCAAACTTACTTCTCATCTCTCATATCCTCCCTGTCTCACAATCCTAAACAGCTCTTCAACACTTTCATTCTCTACTCCTTCCCCCACCACCTCCCCCCTCTCATCTCATTACTGCTGAAGATTTTGCCTTCCTTTTTCAAGCAAAAGATTGATACGATCAGGGAAAGCTTTGGCCCAAAAGCCCCCAATGCCCCTCTGAGGCTGCTCAGCCCTGTTCCTCCAAACCAACTTCTCCACCATGACAGAAGATCAGCTCTCCACCTCCTTTCAAGATCACAGCTCACACTTGCACACTTGACCGCTCAAGTCCACCTCATCCCTAACCTTGCCACAGTCTTCATCCCTACTCTAACACACCTCTTCAACCTCTCACTTACAAATGGTGTGTTCCCTCATCCTTCAAACAAGCCTCAATCACACCCATCCTCAAAAGTCCTCCCTTGACCCATCCTCTGCGTCTAGCTATCGCCCAATATCTCTTCTCCCTTATGCCTCAAAACTACTGGAACAGCATGTATATCTCGAACTGTCCTCCCACCTCTCCTCCTGCTCCCTCTTTGACCGCTTGCAATCAGGCTTCCGACTGCATCACTCATCTGAAACTGCCCTAACTAAAGTCACCAATGACCTACTAACTGCCAAGAGCAGGCGACACTACTCTGTCCTCCTTCTCCTGGACCTGTCTTCTGCCTTCGACACTGTGGACCACTCCCTCCTGCTCCAGATTCTTTCATCTCTGGGCATCACAGGCTTGGCCCTATCCTGGATCACATCATATCTAACAGATCGAACATTCCAGTGTCTCCCTCTCCCACACCACCTCCTCACCTCGCCCCCTCTCTGTCGGTGTTCCTCAAGGCTCAGTTCTAGGACCCTACTCTTCTCCATCTACACCTTCGGCCTGGGACAGCTCATAGAATCCCACGGTTTGCAGTATCATCTCTATGCCAATGACCCGCCAGATCTACCTATCTGGACCTGACCTCACCTCCTTACTGACAAAAATCCACACTGTCTGTCCGCTATTTCAGCTTTCTTTTCTGCTCACTTTCTAAAACTGAACATGGACAAAACAGAATTCATCATCTTCCCCCATCTCACTCTACGCCTCCACCAGACCTATCCCTCAATGTCAAATATTCACTTTCCCCGGTCCCGCATGCTCAATGCCTCGGGTGATCCTCGACTCTGCCTCTCTTTCAAGCCACATATCCAAACCCTAGCCTCCTCCTGCCGTCTCAAACTCAAAAATATTTCCCGGATCCGTGCATACCTTGACCACGATACCACAAAAACACTAGTGCATGCCCTTATCATCTCCCGCCTTGGACTACTGCAACCTCCTACTCTCTGGCCTCCCCTCCAGCACCCTGGCACCATTCCAATCCATCCTACATTCTGCTACCCGACTATCCACCTGTCTCCCGTTATTCCCCAGCCTCTCCCCTATGCCAAGCCCTTCATTGGCTTCCTATCGTCCAGAGGCACCAGTTCAAAACCCTAGCTATGACATACAAAGCCATCCACAACCTGTCTCCTCCATACATCTGTGACATGATCTCCCATTACTTACCCTCACGCAACCTTCGATCCTCTCAAGATCTCCTTCTCTACTCTCCCCTTATCTCTTCTTTCCCACAACTGCATACAAGACTTCTCCATGCCTCCCCATACTCTGGAACTCTCTACCCCAACACATCAACTCGCGCCTACCATGGAAACCTTCAAAATGAACCTGAAGACCTACATCCTCCGACAAGCCTACAACCAGCAGTGATCCTCAGTCTAAAGAACCGCCGCATAACCAGTTCTACCCTCTCCTAGTGAATCCTCACCCATCCCTGGAGATTGTGAACCTTTGCGGGCAGGGTCCTCTCTCCTTCTGTACTTTGTGTGTCCTGTATTGCTCATATTTATTGCACTTGTCTATACTCGCTCCATTCACAATGTAAAGCGCCATGGAATAAATGGCGCTATAAAAATGAATAATAATAATAATATACAGTTATATGAAAAAGTTTGGGCACCCCTATTAATCTTAAGCTTAATGTTTTTAAATGTTTTATAAAAATTGGTGCTTTTGCAACAGCTATTTCAGTTTGATACATCTAATAACTATTGGACACAGTAATGTTTCTGCCTTTAATGAGGTTTATTGTACTAACAGAAAATGTGCAATCTGCATCCAAACAAAATTTGACAGGTGCATAAGTATGGGCACCTCACCAGAAAAGTGATATTTAATATTTAGTAGATCCTCCTTTTGCAAAAATAACAGCCTCTAGTCGCTTCCTGTAGCTTTAATGAGTTCCTGGATCCTTGATGAAGGTATTTTGACCATTCCTCTTTACAAAACAATTCCAGTTCAGTTAAGTTTGATGGTCGCCGAGCATGGACAGCTCTCTTCAAATGATCCCACAGATGTTCATGATATTCAGGTCTGGGACTGGGATGGCCATTCCAGAACATTGTAATTGTTCCTCTGCATGAATGCCTGAGTACTTTGGAGTGGTTTTTTGGATCATTGTCTTGCTGAAAGACCCATCCCCTGCGTAGCTTCAACTTTGTCACTGATTCTTGAAAAATTATTGTCAAGAATCTGCTGATATGAGTGGAATCCATGGTCCCTCAACTTTAACAAGTTTCCCCGGTGCGGCATTGGCCACACAGCCCCAAAGCATGATGGAGCCTCCACCAAATTTTACTGTGGGTAGCAAGTGTTTTTCTTGGGAAAATGCTGTGTTTTTTTGATGCCATGCATAACGCCTTTTTGTATGACCAAAAACTCAATCTTGGTTTCATCAGTCCACAGGACCTTCTTCCAAAAAGAAATTGGCTTCTCCAAAGTGCTTTTGCATACCTCAGCCGACTCTGTTGTGGCGTGCTTGCAGAAACGGCTTCTTTCGCATCACTCTCCCATATAGCTTCTCCCTGTGCAAAGTGCATTGTATAGTTGAACGATGCACAGTGACACCATCTGCAGCAAGTTGGAGGTGGTCTGAGGATTGTCCTTGACTGATCTCACCATTTTCTTCTCTGCCTTTCTGATTTTTTTTCTTGGCCTGCCACTTCTGGCCTTAACAAGAACTGTCCCTGTGTTCTTCCATTTCCTTACTATGTTCCTCACAGTGGAAACTGACAGGTTAAATCTCTGAGACAGCTTTTTGTATCCTTCCCCCTGAACAACTATGTTGTATAATCTTTGTTTTCAGATCATTTGACAGTTGTTTTGAGGAGCCATGAATCCACTCTTCAGAGGAGATTCAAACAGGAGAACAACTTGCAAGTGGCCACTTTAAGTAGCTTTTCTCATGATTGCATACACCTGGCTATGGAGTTCAAAGCTCAATGAGGTTACAAAACCAAAAAAAGTGCTTAGTAAGTCAGTAAAAGTAGGTGGAGTATTTAAAACAAGAAAATGATAAGGGTGCCCATACTTATGCACCTGTCAAATTTTGTTTGAATGCAGATTGCACATGTTCTGCTAGTACAATAAACCTCATTTCAAGGCAGAAACATTACTGTGTCAATAGTTATTAGATATATCAAACGAAATAGCTGTTGCAAAAACCCAATTTTATCAAACATTAAGCTTAAGATTAATAGGGGTGCCAAACTTTTTCATATAACTGTATAAACCCGTTCCCTACATGCACCACCTGGCACTGTGTTCCCGCAAACAGCAATACTAGTACAGAGCACCGATCACGTGACTTCATGCTGAGTGCTGCGGTGATTGGGTGCTGGTGTCAGCTGTTATGTTACAGCTGACACACCACAGCCAAGGCCGCCATCGGGCATTACAGCCTGACTGGCGTATGGGGCCCGATCAGCAGAGGGGGCCCGCACCGGGCCCCGTCACCTACCGATGGGGCCCCACAGCCCCGCCCCCAGAGCAGGATTCTGCCGCCAAGTAACTGAACCTTTGCGTCCAGGACGCAGGTTCAGTTACTCTATTACCGTGCGGGCCCGCTGGTAATAGTTAACGCTGCCAGCCAATCGGAGGCTGGCAGCTCACGTCATTGTCAGTTGCCGGCGAGTGCGCGCTTTCTCTTCAGTGTGGATCCCTGGGCCGCTGGAACGCGGCAAGGTAAGGAGAAAGGGTTTTTTTTTTTTTAATGTTGCAAGGGCAAAGCTGGAGCCCCGGCAGAATGAAGAAAGGGGCAGGATGGGGCAGAATGAAGACGGGGCAGGACTGGGGGCAGAATGGAGACGGGGCAGGACTGGGGCAGAATGGAGACGGGGCAGGACTGGGGGCAGAATGAACAGGGGCAGGACTGGGGGCAGAATGAAGACGGGGCAGGACTGGGGGCAGAATGAAGACGAGGCAGGCTGGGGCAGAAAAGGAGACGGGGCAGGACTGGGGGCAGAATGGAGACGGGGCAGGATGGGGGCAGAATGGAGACGGGGCAGGACTGGGGGCAGAATGGAGACGGGGCAGGACTGGGGGCTGAATGGAGACAGGGCAGGACTGGGGGCTGAATGGAGACGGGGCAGGACTGGGGCAGAATGGAGACGGGGCAGGACTGGGGGCAGAATGAACACGGGGCAGGACTGGGGGCAAGAATGAAGACGGGGGAGGACTGGGGGCAGAATGAAGACGAGGCAGGACTGGGGGCAGAATGGAGACGGGGCAGGACTGGGGGCAGAATGAAGACGGGGCAGGACTGGGGGCAGAATGAAGATGAGGCAGGACTGGGGGCAGAATGGAGACGGGGCAGGACTGGGGGCAGAAGGAGACGGGCAGGACTGGGGGCAGAATGGAGACGGGGCAGGACTGGGGGCAGAATGGAGAGGGGCAGGACTGGGGGCTGAATGGAGACAGGGCAGGACTGGGGGCTGAATGAAGACGGGCAGAATGAAGACCGGGCGGACTGGGGGAGAATGGAGATGGGGCAGGACTGGGGGCTGAATGGAGACGGGGGCAGGACTGGGGGCTGAATGAAAGACGGGGAAATGAAGACCGGGCTGGACTGGGGGCAGAATGGAGATGGGGCAGGACTGGGGCAGAATTGGAGACGGGGCAGGGACTGGGGGCTGACTGAAGATGGGGCAGGGACTGGGCAGAATGGAGATGGCAGAATGAAGTGGGGTAGGACTGGGGGCAGATGGAGATGGGGCAGGACTGGGGGCAGAATGGAGACTGGATGGGGAAGGATGGAGACTGGCATGAATCAGAATGGAGACTGGGCAGGAATCAGCATAGAGACGGGGCAGGATAGAGACGGGGCAGGACTGGGGCAGAATGGAGACGGGGCAGGACTGGGTGCAGAATGGAGACGGGCAGGGGCTGGGGCAGAACGGAGACTGGACGGGGAAGGATGGAGACTGGGCAGGAATCAGGATGGAGGAAGGGGGCAATGTAGACGGGGCAGGACGGGAAATGGAGATGGGGCTGGACTGGGGGCAGAATGGAGATGGGGCGGACTGGGGGCAGAATGAGACTGGACGGGGAAGGATGGAGATGGGCAGGAATAAGGATGTAGACAGGCAGGATCAGCATAGAGACGGGGCAGGATAGAGACGGGCAGGACGGGGCAGAATGGAGACGGGGCAGGACTGGGTGCAGAATGGGACGGGCAGGACTGGGGGCAGAACGGAGACTGGACGGGGAAGGATGGAGACTGGGCAGGAATCAGGATGGAGAAGGGGCAGATGTAGACAGGGCAGGACGGGGGCAGAATGGAGATGGGCTGGACTGGGGGCAGAATGGAGATGGGGCAGGACTGGGGGCAGAATGGAGACTGGAGGGGGAAGGATGGAGACTGGGCAGGAATAAGGATGGAGACAGGGCAGGAATCAGCATGGAGACGGGGCAGGACTGGGGCAGAATGGAGACTGGACGGGAAGGATGGAGACTGGGCAGGAATCAGCATGGAGACGGGGCAGGAATCAGGATGGAGACTGGGCAGGAATCAGGATGGTGATGGGGCAGAATGGAGACTGGGCGGAATCAGAATGGACACGGGGCAGAATGGAGGACTGGGCAGGAATCAGCATGGAGATGGGCAGGATTGGAGACACTGGGGCAGGGAACGGGGAGGATTGGA
>JARQOD010000001.1:133805535-133824609 GCA_033576555.1 Oophaga sylvatica | reverse complement strand
TTAAGTGCACGAATGTCTTTCATGTCAGCTGAAATGTTAAGGGCTTCGGACTTGTCAAGGTTTAGGGAAAAGATCTCCATCAGCTTTGGGATGGCGGTCCTTAGATTGGAGATCAGCAGCAAGAGCTGCAACCTTCACCTCCAACTGATCCCCTTTAGATCTCTATTTTGTCTAATGGCTTGGATCAGGGTCTCCATAACCAGGACGAACAAAGATGGGGAGAGAAGGCCTCCCTGCCTGGTACCGTTGCAAATCTTAAAAGGATTCCGATAGGATCCCGTTCACCCTGACTCTGGCTGCAGGGTAGGCATACAATGACAGGACGGCTTCAATAAAGTGTGGAGGGAAGGCAAATTTGTGCATAACACGTCATATAGTGCCAACTGACACGGTCAAAAGCCTTCTCTGCATCAGTAGAAAGAACAGTGAGGGCCTGACGTGTGTGCTTTGCGCATGAGATGGCCTGCAGAACGTATCCCTCACTTCCTGAGTCGTGATTTTCTTCAGGAGTATAGCCTGTCGCAAGAAGGGAAATCTCAGGTAAAGAAAGTGAAGCAAGGAAATTATGAATATGTTGTGTAGCAGCAGAAGGGTCTTCCATGGAGTCAGGAGGGCCCAAATTATACATGGAGTGGTAATAGTGTCAAAAGGCTCCAGCTATGTCCTTCGACTCACTCACCCTGACGTCGCCATCTGTACGGATCTGCCGAATAAAGTGTTTCTCTTTTTGTTTCTTCGACAATCGGGAGGTAAGTTGAGACAAATGGTCCGAGTTACCCAATAAGGACTCATTCAACCGGAAAAGGCCGGGGGAGGGAGGTGACTCGCAATTTCATAAAAATCTGGGCATGGTCCGAAATTGTGATAGAGCCTATTGAGGTATCAGTAATTAGTTTAATAGCTGAAGTTTGCACCGGGAGGTAGTCTAATCTTTGATACGAATTATGTGGCGTTGAGAAGAAGGAGTAATCTTTCGTAGTGTGGTGGGAAATTCTCCATGGGTCAATCAAATAAAAGGAGTTCAGTTCTCCGCCTGTCTATTTGTGAGACAGAAGACTTGCCATTAGATGCATCCAGATTCGGGTGTAGAGTTAAATTCAGGTCACCCCCTAAGATCAAAAGACCTTCCATGAACAGGGCAAGAGTGTCCAAAGTCGTAGACAACCATTGCGTCTGTCCGTGGTGTGGGGCGTAAAGATTCCCAAATGTGATCAATGTATTAGCTATGAAGCCTTTCACAAAGACATACCTACCCTCCGAGTCAGTGAAGCAGTCTTTTAGCGTAAAGGGAAGTCCCTTCTTGAAACCAATACTAACTTCTTTGGAAGCTGAAGAAGAGCAACTGGTAAACCAAGTTGGACATGGGCAAAAGGAAGTTTTAGGGGCCCTACCCTCCTTAAAGTGGGTTTCTTGGAGGAAAAGTACGTATGAGTGGTTTTTTCGCAATAGGGAAAGGATCTGGCCAAGATCTGGCCCAAGAGGGGATCAAGAGACCAGGTGAAATAGCTCAGGTAGGAAAGGAGAGGAGGAGGAGAAAGTGTAAGAGGGGAAGCCAAAAGACAAGAGCTCTACTTGAAAGAACTGAGAAAGGTGTTCCAAGAAGTCAAGAAACACTAGTAGATGGTAGAGGGATGGAAGGAAGGGAGGGGTAACAAACCGGCAACCGATTTACACAATAACCCATCAGTAGCTTCTACCATATAGAACAACAACACATTCTCTGTCCCATCAAGACTTGAGAATAGCGGCCTCAGGTGAAGAGTTCTTCTTAACTTTCGGAGAGGCAGATTTCTTTTTAGTGGACCACTCTGCTGGTTTAGCAAGCCTCGGCATGTCCAATCCCAGATCAAGAGGCATCCACGAAGGAACAGGGATAGGATTGATTTGTAATGGCTCCCAAGATTTCTCCAAGTCCTTAGGGGTGCGAATGGAGATCTGGCGACCCTCTTTAAGGATCCCGATGCCGAAAGGGAAAAGCCATTTAAACCTCAAACCTTTAGCCACCAGCGCATCTGTCAGTGGCTTCAGCGTCCTCCTCTTAGCCAGGGCGTTGCGGGAGACATCTTGAAAACTTTGGAGATTGGTATCTCCATGGGTCAGGGGAAATTGCTCCCTAGCTCCTGTCAAGATAGCTGTGGTGTCTAGGTAATGGAGAAGTCCGCAGAGTTTGTCTCTAGGAGGCTCGGTAGCTTTGGGCTTCGGTCTGAGAGTCCTATGGACCCTCTCAATGACGATGGAGTCTACTCGGTCAGGGCCTAAAATAGTTTTCAGACTTGTAGAGATGCTTCTTGTGATCCTTTTTGCCCGGACCATTGTAAATGCGTATGTGTACGGGCGCGCTATGAACACTACTCGGGCATTCAGCAAGGGTTAAACAAGATAATTGTGATCTGAGCATCATGAATGGAGATAGGTGAATTTTACCAACTGGTTTTGTAGTAACTGGAAAGAGCAGATTCATGTGGAGGCACAGAATGGCCAGCAGGTGGCGCCCCACTACTGGAGATGTTTTACACCGCAGCAATTACGATGTACAGTACAAAATAATATAAAAATCGATGTAAATACTTATGTCTCCCCAAAAAATGAGAAAGATATTCAAGGAGTGAGACCTTTATTGGCTAACCAGAGAAATTCTATTTGCAAGCTTCCAGGGCTCAGGCGGCCCCTTCATGAGGCGCTGATAAAGCCTCCTGCAGTGCCTGTCAGATCGCTGATCTGCCACCATACAGTGATGTCCCGCCCTGGGACAAAGTAAAAAATATAAAATTAACATCTGTAAAAATAATTTAAAAAAAAATCCTAAATAAAGAAAAAAAAATATTCCCCAATAAATTAATTTCTTTATGTAATTTAAAAAACAATAAAAGTACACATATTTAGTATCGCCGCGTCCGTAACGACCCCCCTATAAAACTGTCCCACTAGTTAACCCCTTTAGTGAACCCCTTAAAAAAAAGGCAAAAAACAATGATTTATCATACCGCCGAACAAAAAGTGGAATAACACGCGATCAAAAAGACAGATATAAATAAACATGGTACCGCTGAAAACGTCATCTTGTCCCGCAAAAAACGAGCCGCCATACAGCATCATCAGCGAAAAAATAAAAAAGTTATAGCTCGCAGAATAAAGCGATGCAAAAATAATGATTTTTTTATATAAAATTGTTTTTATTCTATAAAAGCGCCAAAACATAAAAAAAATGATATAAATGAGGTATCGCCATAATCGTACTGACCCGAAGAATAAAACTGCTTTATCAATTTTACCACACACGGAACAATAAAAACGCCTCACCCAAAAGAAATTCATGAATTGCTGATTTTTGTTCATTCTAACCTCCCAAAAATCGAAATAAAAAGCGATCAAAAAATGTCACCTGCTCAAAAATGGTACCAATAAAAACGTCACCTCGTCCCGCAAAAAATAAGACCTCACATGACTCTGTGGGCCAAAATATGCAAAAATTATAGCTCTCAAAATGTGGTGATGCAAAAACTATTTTTTGCAATAAAAAGCGTCTTTTAGCGTGACAGCTGCCAATCATAAAAACCCGCTATAAATAGTAAATCAAACCCCCCTTTATCACCCCCTTAGTAAGGGAAAAATAATAAAATTAAAAAAAAGTATTTATTTCCATTTTCCCGTTAGGGTTAGGGTTGGGGCTAAAGATAGGGTTATGATTAGGGTTGGAATAAGGGTTATGGGTGTGTTAGGTTAGGTTTTGTGGTTATGATTGTGGTTAGGGTTGGGATTAGGGTTAGGGATGTGTTAGGGTTATGATTATGGTTGGGACTAGGGTTAGGGGTGTGTTGGGGTTAGGGTTAGAGTTAGGATTAGGGTTAGGGTTGGGATTAGGGTGTGTTGGGGTTAGGGTTAGAATTAGGATTAGGATTAGGGGTGTGTTAGGGTTAGGTTTGTGGTTAGGGTTGGGACTAGGTTAGGGGTGTGTTGGGGTTAGGGTTGGAGTTAGAATTGGGGGTTTCCACTGTTTAGGCACATCAGGGGCTCTCCAAATGTGACATGGCGTCTGATCTCAATTCCAGCCAATTCTGAGTTGAAAAAGTCAAACGGTGCTCCTTCACTTCTGAGCTCTGCCATGCGCCCAAACAGTAGTTTACCCCCACATATTGGGTATCAGTGTACTCAGGACAAATTGCACAATAACTCTTGGGGTCCAATTTCTCCTGTTATCTTTGGGAAAATAAAACAAATTGGACCTGAAATAATTTTTTTTGTGAAAAAAAATAGTTAAATGTTAATTTTTTCCTTCTGCATTGCTTCAGCTCCTGTGAAGCACCTGAAGGGTTAATAATCTTCTTGAATGTGGCTTTGAGCACCTTGAGGGGTGCAGTTTTTAGAATGGTGTCACTTTTGGGTATTTTCTATCATATAGGCCCCTCAAAGTGACTTCAAATGTGAGGTGGTCCCTAAAAAAAATGGTGTTGTAAAAATGATAAATCACTGGTCAACTTTTAACCCTTCTAACTTCCTAACTGTATGAAGAGCTCCAGGAATCCCCTCCGGTGTAGACCCTCAGTGCGGAGATCACTACACCGGAGCGGAGTGTATGAGGCTCCGGTGCGGTCACTTCACTTCTGAAGCGTCTATGGGCATGATGACGTCACAGAGGGCTTTCTGCTGCGGCGCGCTGTCTCCTCCTCCCCACCAGAGGGCGCAGGGAGATCCTGCTATAGGCTGCGCGGTAGTTACAGCGTGTCTTTCTGCTCCGCCCCCTAGCGGATGTACGTCACTCCGCTCTGCTATATAAGGAGGCGCCGACCGCTGCGCGGTCTCTCGTGCCTCGGCAGCGGTAAGTGTGGATGGTGTATGCGGCGGTTCCGGGCAGCGCTGATGATTGTTGATGCGTTAGACTTCTGATACTAATGATGTCACCTGTGATCTGATGCTGTGCGGTGATTGGCTGCGGGGCCGCTGTGCGGGAGTGTCCGTGTTCACCGCTTGTCTCTGTGTTGCAGGTTACGGCGGATCGGTGGCGGCTCCTGTGTTCCCGGCTGCGGTGGTCCTTGTTCTGGTGGTTCCGACTCCTGTAGTCGTTGGTCCCGGCTCCGGTGGTGGGTGATCCCGGCTCCTGTGGTCGGTGGTCCCGGCTCCGGTGGTGGGTGGTCCCGTCTCCGGTGGTGGGTGATCCCGGCTCCTGTGGTCGGTGGCTCCTGTGGTGGGTGGTCCCCATGATGTGACTTGTCTGTGTTCTGTATAAATAAAGTTGTTGTTGTCCCCGGTCTCCGCCTCCGTCTCCTTCCTTTCCCGCACTGGCTTTGAACCGATGACGTCCTGTGTGTGGAGTCAGCGGCCAAGCTCCGGTGCCACAGAGACGGCTCGTGATAACTGGCGCCGCCCGAGCTTCCCTGCGCTGCGCCTTTAACACGAAGCTACACGTGCTCCTGCTGGGAGTTGTAGTCCTCGGGTGTGTCAGTGGGGTCTGTGACCACCTCGCCTCCTGCTGTGTGCGGATTATTGGGCTGCGTAGATCGAGACATTGCTGTAAGCAGGTGAAGTGTGAATGGAGCCTGAGGGGGAGACGCAGCGTGCGATCTGGTGGTGCTGACCCAGATGTGAGTGTGGAGATGGTGGGGCGGCCTTGTGGCGCTGACAGTTGTTCCGTGATGGTAAGTAGACTGGTGGCGCTGACCCAGGTTTTAGTGTGGAGATGGTGGGGCGGCCTTGTGGCGCTGACAGTTGTTCCGTGATGGTAAGTAGACTGGTGGCGCTGACCCAGGTTTTAGTGTGGAGATGGTGGGGCGGCCTTGTGGTGCTGACAGTTGTTCCGTGATGGTAAGTAGACTGGTGGCGCTGACCCAGGTTTTAGTGTGGAGATGGTGGGGCGGCCTTGTGGTGCTGACAGTTGTTCCGTGATGGTAAGTAGACTGGTGGCGCTGACCCAGGTTTTAGTGTGGAGATGGTGGGGCGGCCTTGTGGCGCTGACAGTTGTTCCGTGATGGTAAGTAGACTGGTGGCGCTGACCCAGGTTTTAGTGTGGAGATGGTGGGGCGGCCTTGTGGTGCTGACAGTTGTTCCGTGACAGTAAGTAGACTGGTGGCGCTGACCCAGGTTTTAGTGTGGAGATGGTGGAGCGGCCTTGTGGCGCTGACAGTTGTTCCGTGATGGTAAGTAGACTGGTGGCGCTGACCCAGGTTTTAGTGTGGAGATGGTGGGCGGCCTTGTGGTGCTGACAGTTGTCCGTGATGGTAAGTAGACTGGTGGCGCTGACCCAGTTTAGTGTGAGATGGTGGGCGGCCTTGTGGGCTGACAGTTGTTCCGTGAGTAAGTAGACTGGTGGCGCTGACCCAGTGTAGTGTGGAGATGGGGGCGGCCTGTGGCGCTGACAGTTGTTGCCGTGAGTAAGTAGACGGTGGCGCTGACCCAGGTTTTAGTGTGGAGATGGTGGGCCCTTGTGGCGCTGACAGTTGTTCCTGAGGTAAGTGACTGGTGGCGCTGAAGGTTTTGTGTGGAGATTGGGCGGCCTTGTGGTGCTGAAGTTGTTGCCGTGACAGTAAGTGGACTGTGGGCGCCCGGTTTAGTGTGGAATGGTGGGCGCCTTGGCGCGTGTCTGCCGTGACAGTAAGTAGATGTGGGCTGCCCGGTTTGGGGAGTGGCCTGTGGCTGATGTGCGTGACAGTAAGTAGATGGTGGCTGCGGTTGGGGGTGGTGGGGCCGGCTTGTGTGACGGTCCTGACAGTAATGACTGTGGGCGACCAGGTTTATGTGATGGGAGCCTTGTGGGCTGACAGTTTTCGTGAGATGTGTGGCGCTGCCTTTTGTGTGGATGGTGGGGCCTTGACAGTGTTTGTGGAGTGTGGGGCGTCCCAGTTTGTGTGGATGGGGGCGCTTGGTGCGCTGACCGTGTATGGAAGACTGGGGGCGGCCAGTTTTGTGTGAAGTGTGTGGGAGGCGGTGCGTGACAGTTTTGTGATGGAGCTGGTGGCGTGCGGTAAGTTGTTGGTGGTGGGCGCCTTGGCTGACAGTTTCGTGGATGATGGCGTGCCCTTGTGGGAGTGTGGGCTTGTGGTGACGTGTCGTGACAGTAGTGGTGGGGGCGCCTTGTGTGGAATTGGCGCCTGTGCGTAAGTGTTGGTGCGTAGACCCGGTGGGCTGACGGTTGTGTGGAAGTGGGCCTGTGGCTGAATTGTGCCTGACGTAAGTGATGGTGGGCTGCCCGTTGTGGATGTGGGCGCTTGTGGCTGAAGTGCGTGGTAGTACCCTGGTGGGTGAGGTTGGTGGGTGTGGGGCGCTTGTCGCGAATGTCGCGTGCGGAAGTTTGTAGTAGTTTGTGGAGATGGTGGGGCGCCTTGTGCGCTGACATTGTTCCGTGAGTAATAGACTGGTGGCGCTGACCAGTTTTAGTGTGGAGATGGTGGCGCCTTGTGGGCTGACGTTGTTCCGTGACGTAAGTGACTGGTGGCGCTGACCAGGTTTAGTGTGGAGATGTGGCGGCTTGTGGCCTGACAGTTGTTCCGTGATGGTAAGTAGACTGGGCGCTGACCCAGGTTTAGTGGGAATGGTGGGCGCCTTGTGGCGACAGTTGTTCCGTGATGGTAAGTGACTGGTGCGCTGACCCAGGTTTTAGTGGGAATGGTGGCGCCTTGTGGCGCTGACAGTTGTTCCGTGATGGTAATGACTGGTGCGCTGACCCAGTTAGTGTGGAGATGTGGGGCGCCTTGTGGGCTGACAGTTGTCCGTGAGTAAGTGACTGGTGGCGCTGACCCAGTTTAGTGTGGAGATGGTGGGCGGCCTTGTGGCTGACAGTTGTTCCGTGAAGTAAGTAGACTGGTGCGCTGACCAGGTTTAGTGTGAGATGGTGGGGCGGCTTGTGGGCTGACAGTTGTTCCGTGAGTAAGTAGACTGGTGGCGCTGACCCAGGTTTTAGTGTGGAGATGGTGGGGCGGCCTTGTGGCGCTGACAGTTGTCTGCCGTGACAGTAAGTAGATGGTGGCGCTGACCCAGGTTTTAGTGTGGAGATGGTGGGCGCCTGTGGGCTGACAGTTGTTCCGTGAGTAAGGACTGGTGGCGCTGACCCAGGTTTTAGTGGGAGATGGTGGGCGCCTTGTGGGCTGACAGTTGTTCCGTGAGGTAAGTGACTGGTGGCGCTGACCAGTTTAGTGTGGAGATGGTGGGCGGCCTTGTGGGCTGACAGTTTGTTGCCGTGATGTAAGTAGACTGGTGGCGCTGACCCAGGTTTAGTGTGGAGATGGTGGGGCGCCTTGTGGCTGACAGTTGTTCCGTGAGTAAGTAGACTGGTGGCGCTGACCCAGGTTTTAGTGTGGAGATGGTGGGGCGGCCTTGTGGGCTGACAGTTGTTGCCGTGACAGTAGTGATGGTGGCGCGACCAGTGTGAGTGTGGAGATGGTGGGGCCTTGTGGTGCTGACAGTTTTGTGAGTAGTAGACTGGTGGCGCTGACCAGGTTGTGTGGATGGTGGGCGCCTTGTGCGCTGACAGTTGTTGCGTGACGTGTGGGTGGCGTGACCCAGGTTTAGTGTGGAGAGGTGGGGGGCTTGTGGGCTGACAGTTGTTCTCGTGGTAAGTAGACTGGTGGCGCTGACCCAGGTTTTAGTGTGGAGATGGTGGGGCGGCCTTGTGGCGCTGACAGTTGTCTGCTGTGACAGTAAGTAGACTGGTGGCGCTGACCAGGTTTTAGTGTGGAGATGGTGGGGCGGCCTTGTGGCGCTGACAGTTGTCTGCCGTGATGGTAAGTGGACTGGTGGCGCTGACCCAGATGTGAGTGCGGAGATGGTGGGGCGGCCTTGTGGCGCTGATAGTTGTCGTGGCGCTGACCCAGGTGAGTGGTGATGGTAGTCAGCCTGGTGGCGCTGATACAGATGTGAGCGTGATGGTGGGTGATCTGGTGACACTGACCCATGTTTGAGTGCGCTGATGGCGAGTGGCCTGGTGGCGCTGACCCAGGTGTGAGCACGATGATAGTCTGTCTGGTGGCACTGACCCAGGTGCGAGCGCGTTGGTGAGTGGCTTGGTGACGTTGACCCAGATGTGAGTGCGGAGATGGTGGGGCGGCCTTGTGGCGCTGACAGTTGTGTGTCGTGATGGTAAGTGGACTGGTGGCGCTGACCCAGGTGTTAGTGCGGAGATGTTGGGGCAGCCTTGTGGCGCTGATAGTTGTTGTGATGGCGAGTGGGCTGGTGGCGCTGACCCAGGTGAGTGGTGATGGTAGTCAGCCTGGTGGCGCTGATACAGATGTGAGCGTGATGGTGGGTGATCTCGGTGGCACTGACCCAGGTGTGAGTGCGCTGATGGCGAATGGCCTGGTGGCGTTGACCCAGGTGTGAGCACGATGATAGTCGGTCTGGTGGCGCTGACCCAGGTGTGAGTGCGGATATGGTGGGGCGGCCTTGTGGCGCTGATAGTTGTCTGCCGTGACAGTAAGTAGACTGGTGGCGCTGACCCAGGTTTTAGTGTGGAGATGGTGGGCGGCCTTGTGGCGCTGACAGTTCCGTGATGGTAAGTGGACTGGTGGCGCTGACCCAGGTGTTAGTGCGGAGATGGTGGGGCAGCCTTGTGACGCTGATAGTTGTCTGCCGTGACAGTAAGTAGACTGGTGGCGCTGACCCAGGTTTTAGTGTGGAGATGCTGGGGCGGCCTTGTGGCGCTGACAGTTGTCTGCCGTGACAGTAAGTAGACTGGTTACATATCAAAAAACTGACCGGCACATCCAAACTTAGATTCAGTGTGAACAGGTGCTAAACCTAGAGTCACCAACTCATATACAAAGAAGAAAAGGTAGCACACTGTAGCGCTGTAGCTTGCAAAACACGAAATATGAAAAATGAATTACATCATTACCTTAGAAATATGAAAAATTGAGAAGTCTTAGCGCATAAGATGGCCAAATTATGTGAGCCTGATAGCCACATCAAGGCTCTTCTCGTATATCAGGTCCCTAACTAATGCCTATCCTCGCTTTAGAAAAGTCTGCATGGGAACCTATGAATCCTCTTTTCAGACTAAAATCTACATCTCTGTGGAGGGGTGATGAACCTGCTTTCTTCTTAGTAAGTAGACTGGTGGCGCTGACCCAGGTTTTAGTGTGGAGATGGTGGGGCGACCTTGTGGCGCTGATAGTTGTCTGCTGTGACAGTAAGTAGACTGGTGGCGCTGACCCAGGTTTTAGTGTGGAGATGGTGGGGCGGCCTTGTGGCGCTGACAGTTGTCTGCCGTGATGGTAAGTGGACTGGTGGCGCTGACCCAGATGTGAGTGCGGAGATGGTGGGGCGGCCTTGTGGCGCTGATAGTTGTCGTGGCGCTGACCCAGGTGAGTGGTGATGGTAGTCAGCCTGGTGGCGCTGATACAGATGTGAGCGTGATGGTGGGTGATCTGGTGACACTGACCCATGTTTGAGTGCGCTGATGGCGAGTGGCCTGGTGGCGCTGACCCAGGTGTGAGCACGATGATAGTCTGTCTGGTGGCACTGACCCAGGTGCGAGCGCGTTGGTGAGTGGCTTGGTGACGTTGACCCAGATGTGAGTGCGGAGATGGTGGGGCGGCCTTGTGGCGCTGACAGTTGTGTGTCGTGATGGTAAGTGGACTGGTGGCGCTGACCAGGTGTTAGTGCGGAGATGTTGGGGCAGCCTTGTGGCGCTGATAGTTGTTGTGATGGCGAGTGGACTGGTGGCGCTGACCCAGGTGAGTGGTGATGGTAGTCAGCCTGGTGGCGCTGATACAGATGTGAGCGTGATGGTGGGTGATCTGGTGGCACTGACCCAGGTGTGAGTGCGCTGATGGCGAATGGCCTGGTGGCGTTGACCCAGGTGTGAGCACGATGATAGTCGGTCTGGTGGCGCTGACCCAGGTGTGAGTGCGGTGTTGGCAAGAGGCTTGGTGGCGCTGACCCAGATGTGAGTGCGGAGATGGTGGGGCGGCCTTGTGGCACTGACAGTTGTGTGTCATGATGGCGAGTGGACTGGTGGTGCTGACCCAGGTGACAGCGATGATGGGCAGCCTGGTGGCGCTGATCCAGGTGTGAGCACGATGATGGTGGGCAGTCTGGTGGCGCTGACCCAGGTGTGAGCGTGGTGATGGCGAGTGGCCTGTTGGCGCTGACCCATTTGTGAGCGTGGTGATGGCAAGTGGCCTGGTGGCGCTGATCCAGGTGTGACCGCAATTATGGTGGACGGTCTGGTGGCGCTGACCCAGATGTGAGTGTGGAGATGGTGGGGCGGCCTTGTGGTGCTGATAGTTGAGTGGACTGGTGGTGCTGACCCAGGTGAGAGCGATGATGGTGGGCAGCCTGGTGTCGCTGATCCATATGTGAGAATGATGATAGTGGGCGGTCTGGTGGCGCTGACCAGGGGTGAGCGTGGTGATGGCGAGTGGCCTGGTGGCGCTGACCCAGGTGTGTGCCATGATGGTGAGTGGACTGGTGGCACTGACAGGTGTGAGTGTGGTGATGGCGGGTGATCTGGTGGTGCTGACCCAGGTGTGAGGGCGGGCAGCCCTGACCCACGTCTGAGTGCGATGATGCTGGGTGGCCTGCTGGCGCTGACCCAGGTGAGTGGTGATGGTGGCGCTGACCCAGGTGTAAATGTGATGGGTGGCGCTGGCCCAGGTGTGAGTGCGGTGATGGTGGTGCTGACCCAATTGTGAATGCAGTGAGGGCTGGTGGTCTTGTGGCGCTGACCCAGGTGTGTCGTGATGGTGAGTGGACTGGTGGCGCTGACTCGGGTGTGAGCGTGATGGTGGGTGGTCTGGTAGTGCTGACCCAGTTGTTAGGGTGATGGTGAGCAGCCTGGTGTCACTGACCCGGGTGTGAATGCAGTGATGGCAAGTGGACTGGTGGCGCTGGTCCAGGTGTGAATGCGGTGGTGACGGAAGGCCTTGTGGCACTGACCCAGGTGTGGGTGGTGGTGCTGACCCATGTGTCAGTGTGGTGATGGTGGGCGACCTGGTGGCGCTGACCCAGATGTGAGCGCGGTCTGGTGGTGCTGACCCAGCAGTGATGGTGGGCTGCCTGGTGGTGTGAAGGACAACCCCCCGTCCTCTCACGTCATGTGACCGAACTCCACAGGCACAGCTCTCCGGCGCCCCCTTTGTCTCAGGTCAGTAAGGGAACTGCACCTAGAGCAAATGGCCACCGGGGAGGGCGTCCTGTTACCCACTGGGTATTCTAAGATTCGTGATCAGAGTAAAAGCATCAGCCCAAGATTAATTTTATGGTTTAATTGCCTTAAGGGCGCACTAGATAATTACAGAAATATACAGTAAGCTATACAACGGAATTACAATGGATTTGCAGTCAGTAAAATACAACAATAGTGGTACAAGGCTTAGAGGTATTAGCTAGAGGTCAATATTACCAGCTTATGGATACATTTGGAGGCAGGGAGCTCTGCGATCCACAGGTGAAAGTCTTAGTTGCTGGACAGTCCCCCAAAACGTGCGCCGCTGCTCCCTTGGCAGGTCTTGCCCTTGTTGCTTCTTGCTGCTGTGAGAATCAAACAGGTCTGCCCATAGCTCACAGTTCTTAAACCTGCTAGGCCCCTCCCCTCAGTGTCTGAGGGTGGGCTGACAATCTCCACCCTTCGCTCCCTGCAGAATTCATTCCCAATATCTAGCAAAGGGGTTAACTTTCTCCAGGACGATAGGATCAGAACACGAGAGGTACCAGCGGATGCAGTATGTTTTGCCTGTCGCATGGATATCAAACCTGGCCCGATTGGGTCATTGAGGATGGCCAATCTATATCTCAGCCCCCCAAGCCATCACAGACTTGGGAGTTGCACCATCAAATGCCCGAGGTCCGCAGGATCACACAGATATTTTTATGAGAATACCTACAAAGATGTGCTCATAATTCATAATCCTAGAACGGAGCCTTCGTGTCTGGGATATAAATAGATGTGTTTTCATGGTCTTGCTGAAAGGTATAGTCTAATTGAAGCCCCCAGGCATCTCATTACTATGCTAACAAACCTCAAATTCAAAGAAGCTTTATTGGCAGGACTAAATACACATTAGTTTTGCCAAAGCAAGTGTACAAAAGGGAGGGGGGATGGGGGCAGATCTAGGGTAGGGGCTATGGAAGTCCATGGCATAGGAAGGGGTGATGGGGGCGCAGATCCGGGGTGGGGGCTATAGAAGTCCATGGCATAGGGAGGGGGATGGGGGCTATAGAAGTCCATGGCATAGGGAGGGGGATGGGGCAGATCCAGGGTGGGGACTATAGAAGTCCATGGCATAGGGAGGGGGATGGGCAGATCTGGGGTGGGGGCTATAGAAGTCCATGGCATAGGGAGGGGGGATGGGGTCTATAGAAGTCCATGGCATATCATAGTTCTCTTTCTCGCAGTCTATGACATTCGCTCACATACCGCGCTGCTATCTCCGCTGCTCTCTCTTCCCCAGCAAGATATATGTTTTCTCTTATTCCTTCATGGTGATGAAATCCGGGAAGAGATGTGAGAGTCTCCTGAAGTGAGTGTCCCTCACTGCTGAGTATTTGGAGCAGTGTAGCAGGAAGTGGGTTTCGTCCTCTGGCCTCCTGGTCACAGTGTTGGCATAGTCTTTCCTCCCTGGGCTTGTAGCTCTGCCTGTGTCTGTCGAACCTTATTATTCACCATGCTGGCTTGGCTCCTAATTCGTTACCATACTAAAGCCCTTTTTATTCACAGTGGACATCAAACCCTGTCGTATTGAATATGCCAGCAGGCCCTGGGGCCAGATGCAGTTAGCCTGTGGCTCTGTGAACAGACAAAATGGAGGCTGGTATAGGCCCTATCCAAGTTGGTGGCTGTCCCTACCTCACAGGTGGCACTGACCTAGGTGTGAGTGCCGTGATGGTGGGTGGACTGGTTTCGCTGACCCTGGTGTGAGTGCGGTGACGGCGAGTGGACTGGTGGCCTGTCCCCCACATAATCTCTACGGCTCCTCCCCACGGCACCTCTCGTCTGCCTGCAGTTGGGTGGGGTTATATATAGCTGTCAATCAGTGCTGTGGGCGGAGCTGAGCTTTCAGAGCTCCACTAGGTCTGCAGTAGATGAAACGACAGGAAGCAGCCCAGTAAGTGACACACTGCAGGAAGCGGGGTCTCTGCCCAACCTGCTACAGCTGGGAGACCAAACCCTGCTGACAGATTCCGTATAATATTTCAATCTGGTGTAAATGGAGGGGCGCACTCATTAAGGTGGGGTCTGTTAAAGGCATCACAATCCCATCCTGGAGGGACCCCCAAATCGGCATGGATCCTCCTCTTCCAGTTACAGCAGAATTTGACATTAATTTTATTTGTTTCTAAAATCAGCAGAGAAACATAAGTGTGAACGCGGCCTTACAGAATGTGTCTGCTGATGGTCGTCCTGAGGGTCTCCTCCGTCCTCCCAGTACCCCAATAATCATCCTGGGGGTCTCCTCCGTCCTTCCAGCATCCCAGTACTAAGTAGCCTTACAGAATGTCCTCTTATGGTCGTCCTGGGGGTCTCCACCGTCCTCCCAGTACCCCAATAATCATCCTGGGTGTCTCCTCTGTCCTCCCAGTAATAAGTAGCCTTACAGAATGTCATCTCATGGTCGTCCTGGGGGTCTCCTCCGTCCTCCCAGCACCCCAGTAATAAGTAGCCTTACAGAATGTCCTCTGGGGGTCTCCTCCGTCCTCCCAGCACCCCAGTAATAAGTAGCCTTACAGAATGTCCGCTGATGGTCGTCCTGGGGGTCTCCTCCAGCACCCCAGTAATAAGTAGCCTTACAGAATGTCCTCTGATGGTCGTCCTGGGGGTCTCCTCCAGTAATAAGTTGCCTTACAGAATGTCCTCTGATGGTCATCCTGGCGGTCTCCTCCGTCCTCCCAGCACCCCAGTAATAAGTAGCCTCACAGAATGTCCTCTGATGGTCATCCTGGGTGTCTCCTCCGTCCTCCCAGCCCCCAGTAATAAGTAGCCTTACAGAATGTCAGCTGATGGTCGTCCTGGTGGTCTCCGTCCTCCAGCACCTCAGTAATAAGTAGCCTTACAGAATGTCCTCTGATGGTTGTCCTGGGGGTCTCCTCCAGCACCGCAGTAATAAGTAGCCTTACAGAATGTCGCTGATGGTCATCCTGGGGGTCTCCTCCAGCACCTCAGTAATACGTAGCCTCACAGAATGTCCTCTGATGGTCGTTCTGGGTGTCTCCTCCGTCCTCCCAGCCCCCCAGTAATAAGTAGCCTTACAGAATGTCCTCTGATGGTCGTCCTGGGGGTCTCCTCCAGCACCTCAGTAATAAGTAGCCTTACAGAATGTCCTCTGATGGTTGTCCTGGGGGTCTTCTCCAGCACCCCAGTAATAAGTAGCCTTACAGAATGTCCGCTGATGGTCATCCTGGGGGTCTCCTCCAGCACCTCAGTAATAAGTAGCCTTACAGAATGTCAT
This sequence comes from Oophaga sylvatica, assembly GCA_033576555.1. Taxonomy (NCBI): domain Eukaryota; kingdom Metazoa; phylum Chordata; class Amphibia; order Anura; family Dendrobatidae; genus Oophaga; species Oophaga sylvatica. Next base: position 133,809,235 of record JARQOD010000001.1, on the reverse strand, counting down.
CTCATGGTCGTCCTGGGGGTCTCCTCCGTCCTCCCAGCACCCCAGTAATAAGTAGCCTTACAGAATGTCCTCTGATGGTCGCCTGGGGGTCTCCTCCGTCCTCCAGCACCCAGTAATAAGTAGCCTTACAGAATGTCCGCTGATGGTCGTCCTGGGGGTCTCCTCCAGCACCCCAGTAATAAGTAGCCTTACAGAATGTCCGCTGATGGTCATCCTGGGGGTCTCCTCCAGCACCTCAGTAATACGTAGCCTTACAGAATGTCCTCTGATGGTCGTCCTGGGTGTCTCCTCCGTCCTCCCAGCCCCCCAGTAATAAGTAGCCTTACAGAATGTCAGCTGATGGTCGTCCTGGTGGTCTCTCGTCCTCCCAGAACCTCAGTAATAAGTAGCCTTACAGAATGTCCTCTGATAGTCGTCCTGGGGGTTCCTCCACACCTCAGTAATAAGTAGCCTTACAGAATGTCCTCTCATGGTTGTCCTGGGGTCTCCTCGCACCCCAGTAATAAGTAGCCTTACAGAATGTCCGCTGATGGTCATCTGGGGGTCTCCTCCAGCACCTCAGTAATAAGTAGCCTCACAGAATGTCCTCTGATGGTCGTCCTGGGTGTCTCCTCTCCTCCCAGCCCCCAGTAATAAGTAGCCTTACAGAATGTCGCTGATGGTCGTCCTGGTGTCTCCGTCCTCCCAGAACCTCAGTAATAAGTAGCCTTACAGATGTCCTCTGATGGTCGTCCTGGGGCTCTCCTCCAGCACCTCAGTAATAAGTAGCCTTACAGAATGTCCTCTGATGGTTCGTCCTGGGGGTCTCCTCCAGCACCCAGTAATAAGTAGCCTACAGATGTCCTCTGATGGTCTTCCTGGGGTCTCCTCCAGCACCCCAGTAATAAGTAGCCTTACAGAATGTCCTCTGATGGTCGCCCTGGGGTCTCCGTCCTCCAGCACCCAGTAATAAGTGCCTTACAGAATATCGCTGATGGTCGTCCTGGGTCTCCTCCAGCACCCAGTAATAAGTAGCCTTACAGAATGTCTCTGATGGTCGTCCTGGGGGTCTCCTCCAGCACCCCAGTAATAAGTTGCCTTACAGAATGTCCTCTGATGGTCATCCTGGGGTTCCTCCGTCCTCAGCACCCCAGTAATAAGTAGCCTTACAGAATGTCACTGATGGTCGTCCTGGTGGTCTCCGTCCTCCAGCACCTCAGTAATAAGTAGCCTTACAGAATGTCCTCTGATGGTTGTCCTGGGGTCTCTCCAGACCCAGTATAAGTAGCCTTACAGAATGTCCTGATGGTCATCCTGGGGGTCTCCTCCAGCACCTCAGTAATAGTAGCCTCACAGAATGTCCTCTGATGGTCGTTCTGGGTGTCTCCTCCGTCCTCCAGCCCCCCCAGTAATAAGTAGCCTTACAGAATGTCCTCTGATGGTCGTCCTGGGCTCCTCCAGCACCTCAGTAATAAGTGCCTTACAGAATGTCCTCTGTGGTTGTCCTGGGGGTCTTCTCCAGACCCCAGTAATAAGTAGCCTTACAGAATGTCCGCTGATGGTCTCCTGGGGGTCTCCTCCAGCCTCAGTAATAAGTGCCTTACAGAATGTCACTCATGGTCGTCCTGGGGTCTCCTCCTCCAGCACCGTAATAGTGCTTACAGAATGTCTCTGATGTGCCTGGGTCTCCTCCTCCTCCACACCGTAAGTCCTTACAGATGTCCTGAGGTGTCTGGGTCTCCTCAGCACCAGTAATAAGTACCTTACGATGTCGCTGATGGTCATCCTGGGGTCTCCTCCAGCCCAGTATAGTACCTTACAGATGTCCTGATGGTCGTCGGGTGTCTCCTCCTCCAGCCCAGTAATAAGTAGCCTTACAGAATGTCGCTGTGGTCGTCTGGGGTCTCCGTCCTCCCAGACCTCAGTAATAAGTAGCCTTACAGAATGTCCTGATGGTGTCTGGGTCTCCTCCAGACCCAGTAATAAGTAGCCTTACAGAATGTCCTCTGATGGTGTCCGGGTCTCCTCCAGCACCAGTAATAAGTGCCTACAGAATGTCTTATGGTGTCTGGGGTCTCCTCCAGCACCAGTAATAGTAGCCTTACAGAATGTCCTCTATGGTCGTCCTGGGGGTCTCCTCCGTCCTCCAGCACCCCAGTAATAAGTAGCCTTACAGAATGTCCTCTGATGGTCGCCTGGGGGTCTCCTCTCTCCAGCACCCCAGTAATAAGTAGCCTTACAGAATGTCCTCTGATGGTCGTCCTGGGGGTCTCCTCCAGCACCCCAGTAATAAGTAGCCTTACAGAATGTCCTCTGATGGTCGTCCTGGGGGTCTCCTCCCCCAGCACCCCAGTAATAAGTAGCCTTACAGAATGTCCTCTGATGGTCATCCTGGGGGTCTCCTCGTCCTCCCAGCACCCCAGTAATAAGTAGCCTCACAGAATGTCCTCTGATGGTCGTCCTGGGGTCTCCTCCGTCCTCCAGCACCCCAGTAATAAGTAGCCTTACAGAATGTCCTGATGGTGCCTGGGGTCTCTCCTCCAGCACCCAGTAATAAGTAGCCTCACAGAATGTCCTCTGATGGTCGTCCTGGGGGTTCCTCCGTCCTCCAGCACCCCAGTAATAAGTAGCCTCACAGAATGTCCTCTGATGGTCGTCCTGGGGTCTCCTCCAGCCCCAGTAATAAGTAGCCTCACAGAATGTCCTCTGATGGTGGTCCTGGGGGTCTCCTCCTCCTCCAGCACCCAGTAATAAGTAGCCTCACAGAATGTCTCTGATGGTCGTCCTGGGGTCTCCTCCAGCACCCAGTAATAAGTAGCCTTACAGAATGTCCTCTGATGGTCGTCCTGGGGCTCCTCCTCTCCCAGCACCCAGTAATAAGTAGCCTTACAGAATGTCCTCTGATGGTCTCCTGGGGGTCCTCCTCCTCCCAGCACCCAGTAATAAGTAGCCTTACAGAATGTCCTCTGATGGTCCTGGGGCTCCTCACTCCCAGCACCCCAGTAATAAGTAGCCTCACAGAATGTCCTCTGATGGTGTCCTGGGGGTCCTCCGTCCTCCAGCACCCCAGTAATAAGTAGCCTTACAGAATGTCCTCTGATGGTCGTCCTGGGGGTCTCCTCCAGCACCCCAGTAATAAGTTAGCCTTACAGAATGTCCTCTGATGGTCGTCCTGGGGGTCTCTCCTCCAGCACCTCAGTAATAAGTAGCCTTACAGAATGTCCTCTGATGGTCGTCCTGGGGGTCTCTCCTCCTCCAGACCCCAGTAAGTCAGCCTTACAGACTGTTCACTCTGATGGTCGTCCTGGGGGTCCCCCCGTCCTCCCACCCAGTAATAAGTAGCCTTACAGAATGTCCTCTGATGGTGTCCTGGGGGTCTCCTCCTCCAGCACCTCAGTAATAAGTAGCCTCACAGAATGTCCTCTGATGGTCGTCCTGGGGGTTCCTCCGTCCTCCAGCACCCCAGTAATAAGTAGCCTACAGAATGTCCTCTGATGGTCGTCCTGGGGGTCTCCTCCAGCACCCCAGTAATAAGTAGCCTACAGAATGTCCTCTGATGGTCGGTCCTGGGGGTCTCCTCCCCCCAGCACCCCAGTAATAAGTAGCCTTACAGAATGTCTCTGATGGTCGTCCTGGGGGTCTCCTCCAGCACCCCAGTAATAAGTAGCCTTACAGAATGTCCTCTGATGGTCGTCTGGGGTCTCCCGTCCTCCAGCACCCC
>JARQOD010000001.1:133766853-133805435 GCA_033576555.1 Oophaga sylvatica | reverse complement strand
GGGGGGTGAGGGGACCATGCATTCCAGGATTGGGCGGGAGATGACCATGCATACCGGGATTGGGGGGTGAGGGAACCATGAATACCAGAATATGGATGAGCAGGTACCATGCATACCAGGATAGGGATGAGGGGGTTCCATGCATACCATGATTGGGTCATGAGGGGTCCATGCATACCAGGATGAAGAATGGGTTGCCATGCATACCAGATTTGGGTGGGGATGAGGGGACCATACATACCAGCATAGGGATGAGGGGTACCATGCATACCAGGATAGGGATGAGGGGTGCCATGCATACCAGGATAGGAGGGGGCAGCACATACCAGCATGGGAGACCATATACCTTTAAAAATGCTTGCCAGGGGACCATGCACATCAGGTTTGGGGGTGAGGGGACCATGCACACCAGGATAGGGGGTGAGAGGACCATGCATACTAGGATAGGGGGTGAGGGGACCATGCACATCAGGATTGGGGGGGTGAGGGGACCATGCACATCAGGATTGGGGGTGAGGGGACCATGCATACCAGGATTGGGGGGTGAGGGGACCATGCACATCAGGATTGGGGGGTGAGGGGACCATGCACATCAGGATTGGGGGGTGAGCGGACCATGCACATCAGGATTGGGGGGTGAGCGGACCATGCACATCAGGGTTGGGGGGGTGAGAGAACCATGCACATCAGGATTGGGGGGGTGAGCAGACCATGCACATCAGGACATCAGGGTTGGGGGGGTGAGGGACCATGCACATCAGGATTGGAGGGGTGAGCGGACCATGCACATCAGGGTTGGGGGTGAGCGGACCATGCACATCAGGGTTGGGGCGTGAGAGGACCATGCACATCAGGATTGGGGGGTGAGGAGACCATGCATACCAGGATTGGGGGGTGAGGGGACCATGCATATCAGGATTGGGGGTGAGGGGACCATGCATATCAGGATTGGGGGGTAAGGGGACCATGCATATCAGGATTGGGGGTGAGGGTACCATGCATATCAGAATTGGGGGGTGAAGGGGACCATGCATATCAGGATTGGGGGTGAGGGGATCATGCACATCAGTATTGGGGGTGAGACCATGCACATCAGGATTGGGTGGTGAGGGGACCATGTACATCAGGGTTGGGGGTGAGAGGACCATGCACATCAGGGTTGGGGGTGAGGGGCCATGCACATCAGGATTGGGGGTGAGGGGACCATGCACATCAGGATTGGGGGGTGAGCAGACCATGCATATTAGGATTGGGGGTGAGGGGACCATGCACATCAGGATTGGGGGGTGAGCCGACCATGCACATCAGGGTTGGGGGGTGAGGGGACCATGCACATCAGGACAGAGTGGTGAGGGGACCATGCATATCAGGATTGGGGGTGAGGGGACCATGCATATCAGGATTGGGGGGGGTGAGGGGGCCATGCACATCAGGATTGGGGGTTGAGCGGACCATACACATCAGGTTGGGGGGTGAGAGGACCATGCACATCAGGATTGGGGGGTGAGGGGACAATGCAACAGGATTGGGGGGTGAGGGGACCATTGCACATCAGGATTGGGGGGTGAGGGACCATGCACATCAGGATTGGGGGTGAGGGACCATGCACATCAGGATTGGGGGTGAGCGGACCATGCATTCAGGATTGGGGGGAGGGACCATGCATCCAGGATTGGGGGGTGAGGGACCATTCATCCCAGGATTGGGGTGAGGGACCATCATACCAGAATTGGGGTGAGGACCATGTCGGATGGGGGAGGTGACCATGCATACCAGGATTGGTTGGTGAGGGACCTGCATATCGGGATTGGGGAGGTGAGGGGACCATGCAATCCAGGATATGGATAGCAGGTACCATGCAACCAGGATAGGGTGAGGGGTACCATGCATACCAGGATTGGGTGTGAGGGGCCATGCATACCAGAGAGATGGGGTTGCCATGCATACAGATTTGGTGAGGTGAGGGACCATACATACCAGCATGGGATGAGGGTACCATGCATACAGGATTAGGGATGAGGGGCCATGCAACCAGATAGGAGGGGAGGCAGCACATACCAGTTTGGGAGACCATATACCTTAAATGCTGCAGGGGACCATGCACATCAGGATTGGGGGGTGAGGGACCATGCACATCAGAATTGGGGGGTGAGGGGACCATGCACATCAGGATTGGGGGGTGAGGGGACCATGCACATCAGGATAGAGTGGTGAGGGGACCATGCATATCATGATTGGGGGGTGAGCGGACCATGCACATCAGGTTGGGGGGTGAGGAGACCATCATACAGGATTGGGGGGTGAGGGAACCATGCATACCAGGATTGGTGGGTGAGGGGACCATGCATATCAGGATTGAGGGGTGAGGGGACCATGCATATCAGGATTGGGGGGTGAGGGGACAATGCACATCAGGATTGGGGGTGAGGGGACCATGCACATCAGGATTGGGGGGTGAGCGGACCATGCACATCAGGATTGGGGGGGTGAGGGGACCTTGCACATCAGGATTGGGGGTGAGGGGACCTTGCACATCAGGATTGGGGGTGAGCGGACCATGCACATCAGGATTGGGGGGTGAGGGGACCTTGCACATCAGGATTGGGGGTGTGAGCGGACCATGCATTCCAGGATTGGGCGGGAGGTGACCATGCATCCCAGGATTGGGGGGTGAGGGGACCATTCATACCAGGATTGGGGGGTGAGGGGACCATTCATACCAGAATTGGGGGTGAGGGGACCATGCATTCCAGGATTGGGCGGGAGGTGACCATGCATACCAGGATTGGTTGGTGAGGGGACCGTGCATATCGGGATTGGGGAGGTGAGGGGACCATGCATACCGGGATTGGGGGGTGAGGGAACCATGAATACCAGGATATGGATGAGCAGGTACCATGCATACCAGGATAGGGATGAGGGGGTACCATGCATACCAGGATTGGGTGATGAGGGGTCCATGCATACCAGGATGAAGAATGGGTTGCCATGCATACCAGATTTTGGTGAGGGTGAGGGGACCATACATACCAGGATAGGGATGAGGGGTGCCATGCAAACCAGGATAGGAGGGGAGCAGCACATACCAGCATGGGAGATCATATACCTTTAAAAATGCTTGCCAGGGGACCATGCACATCAGGATTGGGGGGTGAGGGGACTATGCACACCAGGATAGGGGGTGAGAGGACCATGCATACCAGGATAGGGGGTGAGGGGACCATGCACATCAGGATTGGGGGGGTGAGGGGACCATGCACATCAGGATTGGGGGGTGAGAGGACCATGCATGCCAGGACTGGGGGGTGAGGGGACCATGCATATCAGGATTGGGGGTGAGGAGACCATGCATATCAGGATTGAGGGGTGAGGGGACCATGCATATCAGGATTGGGGGTGAGGGTACCATGCATATCAGGATTGGGGGTGGAGGGGACCATGCATATCAGGATTGGGGGTGAGGGGATCATGCACATCAGGATTGGGGTGAGACCATGCACGTCAGGATTGGGGGGTGAGGGGACCATGCTCAACAGGACGGGGTGACGGGACCATGCACATCAGGATTGGGGGGTGAGCGGGCCATGCACATCAGGATAGGGGGTGAGGGGACCATGCACATCAGGATTAGGGGGTGAGGGGACCATGCATATCAGGATTGGGCAGGAGGGAACCATGCATACCAGGATTGGGGGGTGAGGGGACCATGCATACCAGGATTGGGGGGTGAGGGAACCATGAATACCAGGATATGGATGAGCAGGTACCATGCATACCAGGATAGGGATGAGAGGGTACCATGCATACCAGGATTGGGGGATGAGGGGACCATGCATACCAGGATGAGGAATGGGGTGCCATGCATAGTAGATTTGGGCGGGGGTGAGGGGACCATACATACCAGGATAGGGATGAGGGGTGCCATGCATACCAGGATAGGAGGGGGGCAGCACATACCAGAATGGGAGACCATGTACCTGTAAAAATGCTTGCCACCCGGGCGTAGAACGGGTTAATAGCTAGTATATATATAGTGACGTTCCACACTGTGTGTGGACGGGGATCACTCGCTTTGCTGGTCTTCGAGGTAAACACTGGCACGCTCAGTGTTAAAACAATAGTCCATTTCGTTTATTACAGCAAACTTGACACAAAAATACAGTCTTTCTCTCAATAATACTTCTTACTGATCCCGATCAGTATAACACGGTTCTCAAGACCGTTACCTGTTGGCGTTGGCCACACAGGTTCCCGGAGACCTCTTGTCCTCAGAGTTATCCAGCAAACACCAAACTCAGTCTTTCTCTCACGAATACTTCTCACTGATCCCGATCAGCATACCACGGTTTTCAAGACCGTTACCTGTTGGCATCGGCCACACAGGTTCCCGGAGACCTCTTGTCCTCAGTGGTATCCAGCAAACCAAACAGTCTCTTTCTTACCAATACTTCTCACGACTTGAACACAGTCTTCATGACCTCGGTCATCACACCACAGACTCCTGTCTGTTACCTGTTGGCCACGCAGGTTCCCGGATCCCTCAATCTCAGAGGTATCCAAAACACGTTTCTCACTTCCCTCTGACCCCGGTCAGTGTCACCACGGTTTTCAAGACCGTCCATTCCGCTGGCTCAAGCTCGCCAGCCTTGCTTCCCCAGTCTGGGCAACATCCAGCCTGGACGTCAGGGAGCTCTCTCCAAGCTGACAGACTCCCAGCACACTCACAGACTCTTCACAGTCTCAGACTACACACCCACCATGTGCCAAACACTTCCTTACATACCTGTAGCCACTCCCACAGCTGAGGTATGGAGCACATGGTCTGGTCACATGCTCATGACCTCATCACAGGTCCTCACAAAACTCACAACCACCAGTGGGCACTGTATGTGTGGTTAGCCAGTCCCACACAGCTCACCAGCTAACCCTGTAAACCACCCTAGGAAAATAAACACAACTCTTGTGGGACTACAAGTCCCAGAACAACATTCCTGGCTTACAGCACAGAGGAGCTCTGCGACACATACCTGCCATTCACAGCAATGCCGGCGACCGTTTCACCATCCAAATCACGCCTCCATGCATATCCCGAGGAACATATACAGCGCCCCCTAGCTGCAGCAGAAAAATGGCGAGGTACCTTTGGACTGATGAACCCAACTGTTAAAGGCAAACTCAGCCAGAGGAAGAAATGATGACCAATTCTCCTGCTGATCAGCGACAAAACATCTTAAAATTTGCTCCAAAGACTGATTTGTCCTCTCTGACCGTTAGTTTCAGGGTGAAGAGCAGGGAAAAGGACAAATCAATCCCCAATTTTCTGCAGATAGCCCTCCAAAATCTAGAGATGAATTGTACACCCCTATCAGATACAATATTTAGAGGAATCCCATGCAGTCGTACCACATGAATAATAAACAGTTTGGAGAGACTTTCAGCATTGGGTAACCCAGATAATGGGACGAAGTGAGCATGTTTGCTGAAGCGATCGACTACCACCCAAACAGCAGTTATCCCCCCAGACAGCAGTAAATCTGAAATTAAATCCATGGACAAATGAGTCCATGGTCTTTCTTTCCGGAATTGGCAAAGGAGCCAATTCCCCCGGCCGGCCAGCAGTGCTGTACCTTGGCGCATGCGCAAGTTTCATAAGCTGACACAAAATCCCTAGTATCCTTATGGATTGCAGACCACCAAAAGTGTCTAGCAACTGCCTTCTGGGTGGCAGTGACCCCAGGATGACCACTCAACACAGAATCGTGGATTCTTGCAAAAGGCGTAATCTGAGATACACAGGGACAAACAGCTTGTATTCAGGGGTATTGGAAGGAGCCATGGACTGAGCAGTATGGATTTCAGCTTCCAGCTCAGAGGAAACCATGGCCACAACAATACCCTGAGAAAGAATGGAGGAAGGAGGTTCTGGAGGAGATACAAAATCAAGACTACGAGACAGGGCATCCGCCCTCACTTTCTTAGACCCTGGTCTGAACGTAATAGAAAAATTAAATCGTGAAAAAAATAAAGACCATCGGGCCTGTCTAGGCGTCAACCCCTTGGCAGATTCAATAAGCTAGATTTTTGTGATCAGTCACCACGGTGACTGGATGAACTGCTCCTTCCAAAAATGTCTCCATTCTTCAAAAGCCAACTTGAAAGCAAGTAACTCTCGATTACGCACATCATAGTTGCTTTTAGCAGGAGAAAAGATTTTAGAGAAGAAGGCACATGGTCGCAGGTTGGTTAAAGTCTCAGGAACTTGAGACAATACAGCCCCCACCCCGACCTCAGAAGCATCTACCTTCACAATGAATGGCCTCTGGAGGTCTGGTTGAACAAGAAGCAGACATAAAACATTTGTTCAAATTTTCAAAAGTCCCAACAGCTTCTGGCGACCAAACCTTTAGCTCTGCCCTATGAAGAGTGAGGTCCGTAAGAGGCTTGACGATCTCAGAAAATCCTCTAATAAATTTTCTGTAATAATTTGCGAACCCTAAAAAGCGCTGCAGAATTTTGAGGTCGATGGGTTGAACCCAGTCGATGATGGCCTGAACTTTCCCAGGATCCATGTTAAACCCAGAGGCTGACACAATGAATCTCAAGAATGAAGGTACATTTTTAAATTTTAGCAAACAAACAATTATCTCTCAACCTTTGCAGAACCAAACGGACATGTTTATAATGCGAATCCAGGTCAGGTGAGAAAATTAGAATATCATCTAAATAAACCACAATAAATCACCCAATAAAATCAGAGAAAATATCATTCATAAAATTCTGAAAAACCGCGGGTGCATTAGTTAGGCCAAAAGGCATGACGAGATTTTCAGAGACCTTCAGATATTAAAAATGCTCTCTTCCAGTCATCACCCTTACGAATCCGTATCAAATTATATGCCCATCTGAGATCCAGTTTGGAAAACCATTTGGCCCCAGAAAGTTGATTATATAGATCAGGGATAAGTGGAAGCTGGTAAGTATTTTAAACCGTTATTTTGATTCATTCTCGGAAATCGAGGCAGGGACAGAGACCTCTCTCTTTCCTTTTAACAAAAAAGAATCCGGCGGCTACCGGCGATGAGGAAGGACGAATATGATCTTTTCGTAAACTTTCGTTGATATAAACTTTCATGGCTGACCGCTCAGGGCCAGGTAAGTTATACAAGCGAGCCTTGGGTAATTTGGCATTAGGAATGAGGTTAATAGCACAGTCATAGGGACAGTGAGGAGATAAGATCCCAGACTCTTTTTCCGAAAAAACATCTCCGAAGTCTTTCAGGTACTTCGGAAGACCCTCCTGACTAACGGAGCAAACATGTACAGGTTTAAGACATTTTTAAGTACAATAAGAACCCCATTTGACAAAATCTTTCAGATTCCAGTCAATAATCGGATTATGCATACGCAACCAAGGAATACCCAACACAAGTCCAGCAGGTAAATTGTCCAAAACATAACAGAAGATTATTTCCGTATGAAGAGACCCCACCACCTCACCTTTAGTGTGAATTCCACCGTAACTAACTGAACCAGACTTTTGAGCAATGGTGTTCTATCAATGGCCACAATTTGAATAGGGCTTTCTAGCTTAACTGTCCCTAATTCTAACTTCAGAACAAGTCCCGAATCAATGAAATTAGCCACAGATTCACAGTCAATAAAGGCAAATGTTAACAGACACTGATTTTGAAAAAGAAGTTCAGCATTCAACAACACTTGATCAGAGGAGTAAAAGGGTACCTACAAGTCTGAGTGACCTCCTCGACAATCACCCAGACTTAGGCATTTCCCGACGGCTTGATTGCTGCAGGTCGTGCCAAGCAATCCTTCAAGAAATGTCCAACTCGGCCACAATAGAGACAAAGTCCAAGTTCCCGACAGCGTTTCCTTTCATTAATCCAGAGCTGGCAGCACCAACCTCCATAGGTTCCACCTCAGGTGAACGAACCTGGCCAGTTGGACAAAATCGAACCTCCTGTTGAACCTCGCGTCTCTCCTGCATCCTCCGAGTCTGTCATGGCCTCTACCAAACAACCAGGTGGAGCATGTAGAGCCAGATCGTCCTTTAGAGACTCCGAGAGACCCCTGGGAAATTGGCATATGAGAGCTGCGTCATTCCTCAGGACCTCAGTTGACCACTGACGAAACTCAATACAATAGTCTTCTGCTGTGCGGTTCCCCTGTATCAGGTTCATGATGCTTGTCTCTGCCACCTTGACTCTGTCAGGTTCCTCATAGATCAGTCCTAAGGCATCAAAAAAGGCGTCCACAGAAAGACGTTCAGGAGCAAGAGAGGGTAGGGAAAATGCCCGGGTCTGAGGACCCCACGCAAAAGTGACATTATAATTCCCACCCGCTGTGACTCATTCCCGGATGACCGAGGATGCAAGGTAGACAATAATTTACAACTCTCTTTGAAAATTCTGAACCGGTCTTTTCCCCCCGAAAATTTGTCAGGGAGTGCTGTAACAGGTTCAGGGGGCTCAAAGATATGTCAAATGGTTCAGAAGTCATGACAGCGGTCTGAGGAGAGAGATTCTGTGGGGCAGTAAAAGTACCAGAACTCTGGCCCTGTAACTGAGCCTGTGAGGAAGCCAATTTGTGTTGTTCCAAGGCCAGATCTTGGACTAACTGAGACAGATTCGTCACCTGATGACTAGTGTTGAGCATTCCGATACCGCAAGTATCGGGTATCGGCCGATATTCGCTGTATCGGAATTCCGATACTTAGTTCCGATATTTTTCCTATATCGTATACCGGAATCGGAAGTTCCCATAATTCTTTGAGAGGCAATGTGATTTTAGTCAGCCAATGAGGAATCTTATGAAGTGTGGGCACATCCTGTAATGCTGCGGTCATCTTAACTAATGGCATGGCTGTGATTGACTGCTGAAATGATGTCAGAATGCACTATAAAAGGCGCCGCCGCCATTTTAGCGTCACTGTGCTGTGAACTCAGTTAGGGACAGAACGCTGCTCTGCTGACTCTGAGGGACAGTTAGAGATTGCGATTTTGTGTACTTTGCTTTAGGCAGGCTAGTTTACCAACCGCTGTGTAAAGCTTCCTTTTGCCTTGCAGTGTTGTTTTAACAGCTCTGTGCAAGGTGTGTGTGTGAGAGTGCAGGTGACGCTGCAGTTTGCTCTGCATCCAACGCTGTCTGTAGGCATCTGCACGTGTCACTCACAGACTCTTTTTTTTTTTTCTTTAGTGTAATTCTAGCTGCTCCATTCAATAGAAATTATAGTGTGACGCGCTTCCATCCGTATACAATACATTGGTTGCAAACACTATAGAAGTACAGAAAGGAGCCTTTCACAGATAGTGAACAGTTGTGTTTCAGTGTTCACTGCAGTCTGTGAGGTTTTGATTTTTTGAGTGCAGATCACGCTCCAGTTAGTTCTTCAACCACTGCTGGTTGTAGTCTGCTGAGCATGTGTCACTGCCTCATCCTTCACATTTTTCTCTAATTGGTGCTGCTCCATTATATTTGAAAAAAATCTAATCTATTAGTGTGACGCGCTTCCATCCGTATACAATACATTGGTTGCAAACACTATAGAAGTACAGAAAGGAGCCTTTCACAGATAGTGAACAGTTGTGTTTCAGTGTTCACTGCAGTCTGTGAGGTTTTGATTTTTTGAGTGCAGATCACGCTCCAGTTAGTTCTTCAACCACTGCTGGTTGTAGTCTGCTGAGCGTGTGTCACTGCCTCATCCTTCACATTTTTCTCTAATTGGTGCTGCTCCATTATATTTGAAAAAAATCTAATCCATTAGTGTGACGCGCTTCCATCCGTATACAATACATTGGTTGCAAACACTATAGAAGTACACAAAGGGGCCTTTCACAGCTACTGAACAGTTGTCTGCAGTGTTCACTGTAGTCTGTGAGCTTTTCATTTTTTGAGTGCAGATTACGCTCCAGTTAGTTCTTCAACCACTGCTGGTTGTAGTCTGCTGAGCGTGTGTCACTGCCTCATCCTTCACATTTTTCTCTAATTGGTGCTGCTCCATTATATTTGAAAAAAATCTAATCTATTAGTGTGACGCGCTTCCATCCGTATACAATACATTGGTTGCAAACACTATAGAAGTACACAAAGGGGCCTTTCACAGCTACTGAACAGTTGTCTGCAGTGTTCACTGCAGTCTCTGAGGAATAACCACACTTAGGCCTTATAACTTTTCTGACTTTCTTTATCAATCTACCAAGATGAAGAAGGCAGGGAGTAAGGCACGTGGTCGTGGCCGTGGAGTTTCAGCAGGGAGAGGACGTGGGGATTCTGTGGCTGCTGCCGCACCCAGTGACACAGCATCCACCAGTTTTCCCCGTGAGCATTCCTTTATGCGCACTTTTGTAGGAGCTCAGCGTACCCCCTGCTGCGGGAAGAACAAATTGAAGCCTTTGTTGGTTGGATGGCAGCCAATGCATCGACTTCAATTGCTTCCACCTCCTCTCAGGACCACAGCACTGTTGAACAACCATCTGTCTCTTCACCGCCTGCCAAATTGCCCAGGCAGTCAGAGAGTTCTGAACTGGAGCCAGCTGAGTCTCTGCTTCTGTTCTCAGAATCTGTTGGCTTGCAAACAGGGGCCCAGCCAAGCAGCATTCTGGAATGTGAAGAAGAGGCAGTATGCAGTGATGCGCAACAGCTGTGTCTCTCTGAATGTGAAGAGGCGGGTGAGCCAGTGCCAATGGTCAGCACACTGCAGAACGCATCTGATGATGATGAGACTCAGGTGCCAGTTTCTGTTGAGCATGGTGCTGGCCAGACCACCCAACAACAGCAGGTGTTGGAAGAGGGTAGTGGTGGAGATGATGAGGTCCAAGACACAACATGGCGTGAGGAACAGGAAGGTGGTGGGAGCAGCTCTGAGGAAGAGATTGCCCCAACGGTCCAAACAGTAGGGAGAGGTAGGCTGCAGACTCGGTTGCCTGTAGCCTCCAGTTTGGCACCCGTTCGTAGCAGTTCTCTTCCAACAGCCAAAACGGGCGCTCCCAGGACTTGCACTGCGTGGTCCTTTTTTGACACACTTGCAGATGATATTTGCTATGTCAAATGCAAGCTGTGTAATCAAAAAGTAAAAAGAGGTAAAAGTGTCAGTAACCTTAATACCACAAATATGTGGAAACATGTGCGGTCAAAGCACGTGGTTGAGTTACAAAGACACACTGGAGATGTAGGCCAACCTACAGCAGCACCTACATCTTCAACTCGTGTTGGAGCCTCTTCCTCCAGCTCACACACAGCTGGTTCGGCTTCCTCACAGGATCGCCATGGAAGAACCTCTGTCACTGTTGTCCAGAGACCCAGTGTTATTCCACCCACAGCTGCAAGTTCCCTGTCATCCTCACACTCCAGGCCACAAAACAGCCATCGGTAGCACAGGCATGGGATAAAAGACGGCCATACTCGGCAAACCATCCACGAGCACAGGCTCTGAATGCTGGCATTGCAAAACTCCTGTCCCTTGAAATGCTGTCATTCAGGCTGGTGGAGACTGACAGTTTCCGTAACTTAATGGCATTGGCAGTCCCACAATACAATGTGCCCAGCCGATTTTATTTCAGCAGGCAAGCCGTCCCTGGTCTGCAAAAGCATGTTGAGGGAAAAATTAAACATGCGCTACTAAACGCCGTCAGTAGCAAGGTCCACCTGACCACCGATGCGTGGACCAGTACCCATGGCCAGGGACGATACCTTTCCCTCACTGCCCATTGGGTCAATGTTGTGGAGCCGGGTACAGATCTTGCGAGTGGCGCTGTACGTGTTCTGCCAACTCCAAGGATTGCAGGAATCAAGTCTGTCCACATTGACTCCTCCTCCTACTCCAGTTCCTCAGAATCATCGCTGCAGGAGCCGTCACGGTCTACCTCCACATGGACCCGTGAACGCTTACCTGATGCGACCGATATGAGCACAGCCGTGGCCAAACGTCAACAGGCCGTCCTGAAATTAATTTCCATGGGGAATCGAAGCCACACAGCGCAGGAGCTCTGGAATGCCATCAAGCAGGAGAGCGACGTGTGGTTTTTGCCAGCGAATCTCCAGCCAGGCTTGGTAGTGTGTGACAATGGCCGAAATCTGGTGGCAGCTCTGGGCCTTGGCAACCTCACTCACATACCATGTCTGGCACATGTGCTCAACTTGGTCGTGCAGAGTTTTTTGAGGGACTATCCGGATCTTGATGCACTGCTGCACAAGGTCCGCCTAGAGTGCGCTCACTTGCGACGTTCCAGCATGGCCAGATCGCGCATTGCAGCTCTGCAACGCAGATTTCGCCTTCCTGAACATCACATCATATGTGACGTACCCACCATGTGGAATTCCACGTTACATATGTTGGAGCGGTTGTGTGAGCAGCAGCCAGCAGTAATGGAGTATCAGCTGCATCAGGCGCAATCAACTCGCAATTTGCGCCGTTCACACTTCACCACTACTGAGTGGGCCTCTATGAAGGACATCTGCCACGTTTTGCGTGCGTTTGATGAGTCAACGCGGATGGCGAGTGCAGATGATGCACTAGTCAGCCTGACTGTCCCCCTTATCTGCCTGCTTCTAAAAACACTGCAAGCAATAAGGGATGAGGTTTTGGAAGAGGTGGAGGATGAGGAGTCACAAATTCCATCACCTTCTGGACAGTCAGCGCAACGTGGTTCCTCACAAAGGGCTGGGCAGGGCTCACTTTGTGAGGAGAATGAGGAGGAGTCAATGGAGGAGGAAGACATCGCTCCAGAGGGAGGTACACAACGCTCTAGTCAGTATGTAGAGCGAGGGTGGGGTGATGCAGAGCAGGCAGAGATGACGCCTCTTGCAGGGGACAGCGTTTCTTGGCCAGTTGGGAGTCTGCAGCACATGGTTGATTTCATGCTGCAGTGCCTGAGAAACGACCGCCGCATCGCCCACATTCTCACCACGTCTGATTATTGGGTGTACACCCTCCTAGACCCTCGCTACCGGGACAACTTACAAAGCCTCATCACACCGTTGAACCGGGAGCGTAAAATGCGGGAGTACCAAGACACACTGGTGCAATCCATAATGTTCTCCATTCCAGCCGAGAGCACTGCTGCTGCTACTGCTTTACAAAGCAGCTCTGTGCGTCGAGGCAATGGAGACAGCTCTGCAACAAGAGGGAGCACAAGCAGCGCCTCTGCACAGGGCAAGACCAGTATGTTCCAAATGTGGCGAAGTTTTGTGGCAGCGCCACAAATGTCTACACCATCCGAGACGGCTCCAGTCAGCAGGAGGCAACGTGTCCGTAAGATGGTGACAGACTACATGTCTTTCCCTCTCAGTGTACTCCCAGATGGCTCTTCCCCATTCAAGTTTTGGGTCTCTAAGCTGGATACATGGCCAGAGCTTAGCCAGTATGCATTGGAGGTGCTGGCTTGCCCTGCTGCCAGTGTATTATCGGAGCGCGTCTTTAGTGCTGCAGGTGGTGTACTAACAGACCGTCGCATGCGACTATCCTCCGATAATGTAGACCGGCTTACTTTTCTGAAAATGAACAAGGCATGGATCTCGCCAGAATTTGTCTGTCCGTTTTCAGATTAAATAACTGGTTCGCAACGTTATCCATGTCTCCTGTTATGTTCATCTTTCTACCACCTGAACTCTACTCCCTGGGCTACAACACTGCCAGTTGCTGCTCCGAAGTGTCGTGTCCACAGACCAATACACAAGCTATAGTGTTAGTGGGTTCAGTAACGCCAGCTGTTCCCCTGCTGTGTGTCCGGCAAGAAGTCTCCTGTTCCCTACACATGCACAGAAAAACCCATGGCAAACATGCTCCAAATAGGGAAGAGCCGTCACCCTGATTGTTATGCTTAAAACAGGAAATTGTGAAGTTTTCCAGGCCTAGAATGATAAATTTTTATTACAAATATGGACAAATAATAATTTGTCATCACAGCGCATATCTGCACATGTCTATTACAAATGGTAACAAAAACTAAAACATAGTCTTCACTTTTTGAAATTAATGCATAAAAGTACATTTCATACTTATCAATTAATGCTTTTTAAGGAACTTTATCTGTACCTGTAAGATAATGCAGTCAATGGATGTACGAATCATAAAATCCTCATCATCATCATCATCACGAGTTTTATTTATGACAGACATTATAAAATACACATACTGATGCCAACTGTAACTTCACACACCATATATGAAATGGCCAGCATCTAAACCTGGTAATAATGTGCAATAATAAATTATTACATCTAGAAAGTGCATCATGCATACTGACAATAGGTAGTTATACCTGCAAGTGCTGTTGAAACAACCACAACAGATATAAATTAATAATGGTATATAGGTATCACAGTGCATAGTTACTCATGGACAATGTCGATGTAATACTGTACCTCAATAAAGTCAGCGTCAACCATTATGCTTGTTAGTCTTGTAGATTGTTAAAGAGGGAACGTTCTTTTTTTGTTGGTCATAGGTGGAGTATTAGACAGTAAATGATTACTGCTGTCGTATTTTTGGCGTCCCTAGGGCGCAATAACGCTGCGTAACGTCACATTTTATAGAGTCATCTAATTGACACACGCTACCCTACCCTACGCGTGACAGTAGGAAGGTAGTGTTGACGGATAAAGCCTTGCGCAACCAGACATGTTTTACCCTCTTCAACACTGTACAAGCAAAAATGCATGATTGCAGCCGCAGACTTTATTGACGTACAGTATAACATCGCCATTACCCATCAGAGGCTGTCCACTGTCTGATACAGACATAGAATATACCTTTGCTATCCGTAGCCTTTGTTTCACCTACACTTGCAGGCACACACTTAAATTGTGACAATGCATTATGTTTTTTTAAATGGTTATTTTTTATCGTACATTATTGTGTCATCACATTGATGAGTCCATGCTGGACATGTCATACATGGTGTACAAAGTAACTATTTTATTAACTTAAATAATTGAAATGTCTGTGACTGTCACATCTAAATTGCAATGATGATGATGATGAGTGACTATTACAAAATCCATTGTCTTCACTATGTTATGGTTTAACATAGCGTTCCTTAAGCATTATTCATAAATACAAAAATGGACTTTTATTCTTAAATTTACAACACTATATTTTGTAACCAATTTTTTGGGTGGTGTGTTGTTCCATTTCTTGTTGGCATGTGCATATATGCGTTTATATTTGCAGTGTCTTTATTTTTATTCTTGAAGTTAGGAAACATGTGTATCTTTGTACCGTCTTAGCCAGTAGATAGATAAATATTTAGACTTGAGAGTCCGCAGTGGTTGATACCTTTGAATGGATAACTGAAAAGATGGTAACAAATTGCAAGCTTTCGAGGCTACTCACGTCTCTTCATCAGGCAAAGACTAAAACAAAAATGAAGCATCACATATTTCTATACACAACAGGACACAGGAATAGTGCAATAGGTAAGACAAGTAAGTGACGTGTAGCAGAACTGTCATTATCACAGAGGGATGAACATAAATATTGGAACAGTTCCTAGATAAGGATAGAAAGTTTTATTGCCCTCTGATTGGGGTCTGGTTTTGTGTTTTCATGCCCCTGGAAGGGCAGAGACGCAGATTCCTTAATTGATATAGAATGACATAAATCCGTGTGATCTATTCATTCCATCACTAACAGTGTCAAAGGTCATGATGAGCTTATATTCTGAAACCTTTGTATCTTTCTCATATTTGAAGTTATATTTTAATACCAGTAATTCCATATCCATCATGCTATGACCGGGCATACAAAAGTGTTTTGCCACAGGTAAATCCATTATTTTTTCTCTTATTGTGTGGCGCTGATAATTCATCCTTGTTCTCATTTTTTGGCCGGTCTACCCTCACTTGTCCCTCCCTCACTTGTCTTACCTATTCCTGTGTCCTGTTGTGTGTAGAAATATGTGATTCTTCATTTTTTGTTTTAGTCTTAGCCTGATGAAGAGACCTGAGTAGTCTGGAAAGCTTGGAATTTGTTACCATATTTTCAGCTAGCCATTAAACAGTATCAACTACAGCGGACTCTCAAGTATAAATATTTTTCTATTCTTGGAATTGAAATTCATACAAACTTTTAGTTTGGTCTTCTAGTAAAAGCATTCATTATTATTTCTTAAAGTTCTGTGAAGTACATCACCATTTTGCATAATGGCCCACGTAAAAACGGCAATAAAATCAATTAATTTTATTGCCTACACCCTCCTTGACCCTGGGCTTCAACACCGCCAGTTGCTGCTCAGAAGTGTTAGATGCACAGATGAAAACAATCGCTGATGTGTTTGTGGGTTCAGTAACGCCTGCTGTTCCCCTGCTGTGTGTCTGGCAAAAATTACTGCTGCTAACTACAACTTCAACTTCAAACATCTCATACTAGGCCTCTGCCTACACCCTCCTTGACCCTGGGCTTCAACACCGCCAGTTGCTGCTCAGAAGTGTTAGATGCACAGATGAAAACAATCGCTGATGTGTTTGTGGGGTTCAGTAACGCCTGCTGTTCCCCTGCTGTGTGTCTGGCAAAAATTACTGCTGCTAACTACAACTTCAACTTCAAACATCTCATACTAGGCCTCTGCCTACACCCTCCTTGACCCTGGGCTTCAACACCGCCAGTTGCTGCTCAGAAGTGTTAGATGCACAGATGAAAACAATCGCTGATGTGTTTGTGGGGTTCAGTAACGCCTGCTGTTCCCCTGCTGTGTGTCCGGCAAAAATTACTGCTAGCTACCTAATCATGGTTAAAAAAACATGACATGTCAAAGTGTCTAGTGCTACACATAGATATGAGGCTACACCCTGATTTCTAAGCTGTAAACATTTGAAACGTCAACTTTAAAACCATAAAATGATTAGTCTTTGTCACAAATCTGTAACAAAATAATTGTGACATATTATTACAGATATGCACATGTCGAAAACAAATGCAAACACAAAAGCCTACTTATGCTATAGGATACTGATGGTCAACCTTGTCACTCCATAGCTTAGACAAATCCAACTCACATCATGACTCAAATGCTGCAATGTTGTAAGTGCATAATGTGGGTTGAACTTTGACAACTGCTGCAGTGCGAAGGTTATACTTCAGTGTTCTTGCCTTTTAAATAAAAGCATACAAGTAAATATAATAATCCAATGTTGATTAAGGGACGTGATGTACACCTGTAATATTGTGCAAACAATGCATGTAGGAATAGTCCTCTTCAACATTACTTATATTTGTGTCATTTTAAAAAATACATATTTAATTAGAAAGTTAACAGCCCATATCATAAAGGTCCTTCATGTAAACATGATAATCGCTAACAAAAATCATGCATTACCTTGGTAAAGTCAATAGTGCATAGTCACAATAGCAAAATATATACCTGTAAGTGGTGCTGAAAGAACGACAACTGATAGAATAGGTGAATGATATCTATTTATCAGACTGAATAGCGACACCTGTACAATGTCGATATAATACTGTACCTTAACAAAACAGCTGTGTCACACCTCACACTCGTTTTTCTTGTAGCTTGTTATGTAATAGGGCACATGCGTGTATGTTTCATCATAGGTGCATGTTTACTGAGTAAAGCAGTCATGACAACGCCTTTGTGTTGTCGGTACGCTTGCGATGATGAACGATGCGCACCGTGAATGTTAGTCTGCGTCATAAGACGTACAGACGCTCCAATACCCAACGCGTCACAGCAGGAAGCCAGTCTGTGCGTCCAAACAAAGGCGCAACCATACATGCACGTAACCTTTTATAAAGCTATATAAAAAAAAGTATGTAGTAGTAACGCACACTTTATTGAGGTACAGTATTACATCGCCATTCACCATCTGTGGCTATGCAGTCTCATCTATATATACCTTATCTATCCGTTGTCATGCTTGCAAGTCCACAGTCAGGCATAAATATCTGTTTTCACTCTGCACTATGCACTTTTTAAATTTTTTGTTTGTTAATATAAATGATTGGCACATATTATCAGTATTACATGATGGAAATTTTAGATATTTTTTAAAAAATTTTAGTGATATTATTCACCAAATGTAAAGTTTTATGAATGTCAAAGATAACTTGTAATGCTGATTATGTTTTTAAGTCAGCCATTCATTGTCTACACAATAAAAATGGTGTACATACTGTTACTTAGCCATCATTAATGGATTCTGATATGTACTTGTATGCTTTTATTTTAAACCGTATAGCAGATTATTTAACCTATTTTAATTGTGGTTTGCATTGCTTTTCAACATGTTAATGTATGCGTTTATGTTTGTAAATTATTAATTTACATATATTTTTTTAAGTTAAATCATCATCTTATGGTACTAAAGGTTATATTTCTCTTGTTTGGAGTATAGACATTTTTAATTGACACGTAACAAGGAAAATACTTGATATAGTATTTAAACATCCTCCTTGACCCTGGGCTCCAACACCGCCAGTTGTTGCTCGGAAGTGCTGTTAGCACAGTCAACACTTGCTCCTGTGTTACTGGGGTTCAGTAATGTCAGCTGTTCCCCTGCTGTGTGAATGGCAAAAAGTCCTGCTGCCTCCACCATGTTCTCTTCTCATCCCTGGGCTACAACACCGCCAGTTGTTGCTCGGAAGTGCTGTTAGCACAGTCAACACTTGCTCCTGTGTTACTGGGGTTCAGTAATGTCAGCTGTTCCCCTGCTGTGTGAACGGCAAAAAGTCCTGCTGCCTCCACCATGTTCTCTTCTCATCCCTGGGCTACAACACCGCCAGTTGTTGCTCGGAAGTGCTGTTAGCACAGTCTACACTTGCTCCTGTGTTACTGGGTTCAGTAATGTCAGCTGTTCCCCTGCTGTGTGAACGGCAAAAAGTCCTGCTGCCTCCACCATGTTCTCTTCTCATCCCTGGGCTACAACACCGCCAGTTGTTGCTCGGAAGTGCTGTTAGCACAGTCAACACTTGCTCCTGTGTTACTGGGGTTCAGTAATGTCAGCTGTTCCCCTGCTGTGTGAACGGCAAAAAGTCCTGCTGCCTCCACCATGTTCTCTTCTCATCCCTGGGCTACAACACCGCCAGTTGTTGCTCGGAAGTGCTGTTAGCACAGTCAACACTTGCTCCTGTGTTACTGGGGTTCAGTAATGTCAGCTGTTCCCCTGCTGTGTGTACGGCAAAAAGTCCTGCTGCCTCCACCATGTTCTCTTCTCATCCCTGGGCTACAACACCGCCAGTTGTTGCTCAGAAGTGCTGTTAGCACAGTCTACACTTGCTCCTGTGTTACTGGGGTTCAGTAATGTCAGCTGTTCCCCTGCTGTGTGAATGGCAAAAAGTCCTGCTGCCTCCACCATGTTCTCTTCTCATCCCTGTGCTACAACACCGCCAGTTGTTGCTCGGAAGTGCTGTTAGCACAGTCAACACTTGCTCCTGTGTTACTGGGGTTCAGTAATGTCAGCTGTTCCCCTGCTGTGTGTACGGCAAAAAGTCCTGCTGCCTCCACCATGTTCTCTTCTCATCCCTGGGCTACAACACCGCCAGTTGTTGCTCGGAAGTGCTGTTAGCACAGTCTACACTTGCTCCTGTGTTACTGGGTTCAGTAATGTCAGCTGTTCCCCTGCTGTGTGTACGGCAAAAAGTCCTGCTGCCTCCACCATGTTCTCTTCTCATCCCTGGGCTACAACACCGCCAGTTGTTGCTCGGAAGTGCTGTTAGCACAGTCAACACTTGCTCCTGTGTTACTGGGGTTCAGTAATGTCAGCTGTTCCCCTGCTGTGTGAACGGCAAAAAGTCATGCTGCCTCCACCCTGTTGTCTTCTCATCCCTGGGCTTCAACACCGCCAGTTGTTGCTCGGAAGTGTAATTGGCACGGGTACTCACTCCTGCCAAGACTGGTTACAGCACGCCATCTGTTTCCTGTCAGTGTAAACGTCACTTAGCCTCCAATAAGTTGTCCTGTCGTGTTGCGGTCGGGTTAGCCGACTCTATGGTGCTTGGAGTTTAGGTGCTTCCTATGTGTGCTGCGGGATATGCAAATAAAGGCTGTTTCCGTTGTGACAATAGGACAATCACCCACTGTAGTACTGTGGGATTCGGTAACTGCGGCCGGCTCGCGGCCTGTCAACTTAAATTTCCATGGGTACCTTCTGCTACCCGTCCGGGTTCCAGTACCGTCAGCTGGTTCTCCGCAGTGCCTTTGGCCTAGGTGCCTCCATCTCGGTATCCGAGTTCCAGCAACGTCTGCTGGTCCTTGGTAGTGCTTTGGAGCACAGGTACCTCCTGCTTAGTAACCGTGTCCCAGTAACGTCAGCTGGTCCTCGGTTGTGCCATTGGCTCTTTTCCTTCTGCTGCCCCTCCGGGTTCCAGCACAGTCAGCTGGTCCTCGTTACTTGCATTGGCTCTTGTACCTTCTGCTACCCGTCCGGGTTCCAGTACGTCAGCTGGTTCTCCGCAGTGCCTTTGGCCTAGGTGCCTCCATCTCGGTATCCGAGTTCCAGCAACGTCTGCTGGTCCTTGGTAGTGCTTTGGAGCACAGGTACCTCCTGCTTAGTAACCGTGTCCCAGTAACGTCAGCTGGTCCTCGGTTGTGCCATTGGCTCTTTTCCTTCTGCTGCCCCTCCGGGTTCCAGCACAGTCAGCTGGTCCTCGTTACTTGCATTGACTCTTGTACCTTCTGCTACATTTACAAATTGAAGATTTTTTCAATGCTTTTTTGGGTAATCACTCTGGATCTCCAACAATGAAGACGACGACCCTGATGACCACCCCGAAGAAGATGACGACCACAAGGACGACGAGCATCAAGCCAACCAGCCTAAACACCATCACAAAGAAGAAATAAAAGATTACCAAACAGGACTAAGAAGGTTAAGACAAACTACAAGATACAGAACAAGAGACTTAAGAACAATAAGCAGAAGATCAAAAAGCAGAAGAACATGAAGTATAAGACCAAAATGAAGAGCAAAATATATGCTCTAAATTCTAAGCAGAAGAAGACTGAGCAGTGTATGGGGGTGAGTCCGTTCCTCCTCGTGGTGCCCCTGGAAAATGCCTGCTGCTGCAGGCTAAACTGAACACGGACAAATACTGTTGTAATTTAAATCTTTTGTGACAGCAAGAACGGAAGGATGAAAAATTCATACTTTGACAGATTACAAGTACAGGATTCTCTGTCACAAATAAGAATATGATGAAGAAGATGAAGTACAATATGAATAAGAATAATAGTTTACTAAGAAGAATATGAGTAATGTTAACAAAAAGATGAATAGCAAGAAGTTTAAGAAGAAGATAAAGAAGGTGAAGATGAAGAATAATTTGATGAAAAAGATGATGCTGCTGAAGATTATGAAGGAGAAAGTGTGTCAAAAGTTAAAAAGGTGAAGAGCATGGAAGTTGTGAAATATACATATTTGCCAAAATAGAAAAAACGTTAACATTGTCAATTTCTTCGTCAATCCGAACATCTTTAAAAAAAAAAATATTTATGCTATTCCATTTGATTGGGTTAAACATCTATGCCTTTAATGTCTCCTCAACCTTCCCCAATACATTCTACATTACTCTTTGTTGTTTTCCTTCATGTACAATTAACCAACAAGGCAAGAATGTTTTTTTTTTTAATTCCGATATTTTGTTCCCATAGACTTACATTGGATTTCCGGTATCGGTATCGGTATCGCCAATATTTTTTGGGTATCGGCGATACAATTCCGATTCTGATACTTTTGGATATCGGAAAGTATCGCTCAACTCTACTGATGACACAAAGTACGTAACTGATCCATAGGTGGGAAAAAAGAAAAAATTTAATGGTCAATTGCAATGTGACACTAGTCACTAATAATTAGTCCCAGAAGTGGAGAGATAGACTATTATAACAGATAGTAATATAATATACACTACTTACTGAATAAGTAAAGGGAGGTCAAACGATCCGACGTCCGGTCCAGGAAATGGCGCAGTACAACAAGAGGTAGTCAGAGACGAAATCCAATACACAAGCCAAGGTCAGGAAAACCATAAAGACAAGACAGTTTACAGGGAGCAGGCACAAGAGAAGTCAGGTCACAGGCAAAGAGTCTAATTCTGGGAAAAGAATAAAGTCAGGCTTGGTCAGGCACAGAGCACAGAGAGTTCAGTCTTACACCGGCAGCAGCAAGTGTATGATTGACACTGGATGGAGGAGCTACCATGCTCATGCTTAAGTAGAGAACTAATCAAGGAAAGTGAACAGAGATGATTGCAGCACAGACCCAGCACAACCAAAACAGACTGACAGCCTCCACACAGTAGTAACATAGCAGACAGGAACAGTGTGGAGATCATGACAGCTTGCATATTTATTTCTGAAAATATCGCAATTTTGGAAAAAATTTTGAAAACAAATTGTAATTTCCAAACTTTCAATCATTATATCCTTAAACTAGTTAGTTATGTTGTACAAAATACCGTATTTTTTGGACTATAAGACGCACTGGACCACAAGACGCACCTAGGTTTTAGAGGAGGAAATTAGGAAAAAAAAATTTGAAGCAAAAAATGTGGTCAATTCTGTACTTAATATCCCCTATCCTGGTAAATATGGTCCCTTCATCCCCATCCTGTTACACATAGCTCCCTCATCCCTATTCTGGTATGCATGGCCCCCTCATCCCAACCCTGGTATGCATGACTCCCTCATCCCTATCCTGGTGTGCATGGCCCCCTTATCCCTATCCTGGTATGCATGGCCCTCATCCCCATCCTGGTATGCATGTCCCCCTTATCTCTAGCTGGGTAGGCATGGCCCCCTTATCCCTATCCTGGTAGGAATGGTCGCCCTCACCCCTATCCTGGCAGGAATGATCGCCCTCATCCCTATCCTGGTATGCAGGATCCCCATTTCATCCTAAAGTACATGGCCCCATCCCTATCCTGGTATACAGGGCCCGATCCTTAACCTGGTATGATTGACCCCAATCCCAGTCCTGATATGCATGGCCCCATCCTTATCCTGATATTATTGGCCCCCATCCCCATCCTGGAATGCAGGGCCATGACTCTGTCCTGGTTTGCAGGGCCCCATCTTTATCCGGGTATGATTGGCACCCATCCCTGTCCAGGTATGCATGGCCCCATCCTTATTCTGGTATTATTGGCCCCATGTCTTTCCTGGTATTCTTGGCCTTATCCTTATCCTAGTATGATTGGCCCCCATCCCCATCCTGGTATGCATGGTCCTATCCTTATTCTGGTATGATTGGCCAGCGCCCCATCCTGGTATGCATGGCCCCATCAGAAAGCATTAAAAAAACAAACCATTACATTTACCTTCCCAGTGCTCCCTCACAGCATCTTGTTCCGATTCCAGCAGCTGCTTTATGCTTGTAAGCAGCACATGGCAGGGATGTCATGCTCTGCAAACAAGCAGAGCATAGCTGCCGAAATACTTTAGAGAAATGAATATTCACCACATTCCACTCTCATGGGCGTGGAATGCGGTGAATATTCATTGACTTTAGTAGCGGCACACGTGACCGCTGGCAGCTGCAGGAAGGCTCCAGCTGACACTATGAGCGCTACTGAAGAGCAATGAATACTCACTGCTCTGCGCACACACAGTCCTGCGATGGAGAAACGGCGCAAAAAAGCGATAAAATAGTCCCAAATATATAATAAAAAAATGAAAATATTTATTGTCATATATAAGAACAGGTCAACACGGTGAGAAACACTAAAGTGCATATGTGCAGTAAAAAACATGGGACACAGAAATGCTGCTGAATAATTGAAAAATTCAAAAACATCTTAGTACGTAGTACATACAAATTAATCAATAGCTGACTACCATATATTCCCTCAAATATATATAGTCAAATGGCCATGCTCCTTAAATGAAAGTGGTATAACTAGGCCCAGAGGGGTATTACCCACATATAATGGTCACATATATCGCCATGAAAATAGTCAATAAAACATACCACTGGCGGTGAAAAGAACCACCAAGGAGGACCAAGGAATGAAGGGAGAGTAGCAGCTCGTCCACGTCAACCCGACGCGTATTTCGGCAGAAGCCTTCGTCAGGGGTAATACAGTGACAGAGTGTAGCGTGTTTAAAAAGGAGCCGGAACCAATCGGTGTCGCCCGGAAGTAATGTATGTAACCAGGACAACATCCACAACAGTCGCCCGGAAGTGATGTAATGCAACCAGGGCAACATCCACAACAGTCGCCCTCACCGCGTCAACCCAGGAAGCGCCGGGAACCAAGTCACACAGCGTAATCACCATGGATACAGTAGAGAGCAAACCAATGGAGAGCCCTGTGATAGTAAGAAGTAATCAATGCCAATAATGTGACGCTTGCGCAGCCATAAGATCCACACCAGCACGTCCGCGTCAAAGGGAGGCGGCGCCAAGGCATATGCACGTGATTCGGCGTCAACAACCCAACAGTCCCGATGTGCAGAGCAGTGAGTATTCCGGCAGCTGCCCTTCGGCTTGCAAGCAGCACATGACGTCCCTGCCATGCGCTGCTTGCAAGCATAAAGCAGCTGTTGGCATCGGAACAAGATGCTGCGAGGGAACGCTGGGAAGGTAAGTGTAATGGTTTGTTTTTTTAATGTTTTCTGATGGGGCCATGCATACCAGGACTGGGATGGTGGCCATTCATACCAGGATGCGAAGGAGAAATGAATATTTATTTCCTTCCACACCCATGGGTGTGGAAGGCAGTGAATATTCATTTCTCTTTAGCAGCAGGCACAGGAGTTAGCCGCAGCAACTGGCTCCTTTCTCTGTGACCCGCTGCTCCCCCGATGCTGCTCCCCCACCTCCCCACCACAGCCAGAGCCAGTACATCCGGACTATAAGACGCACCCCCATTTTCCTCCACATTTTTTAAGGAAAAAAAAGTGCGTCTTATAGTCCGAAAAATAAGGTAATTAATACATAATATTACTCATATGTCTACTTTATATCTGTATCATTTTTCAAACGTAATTTTATTTTGTTAGGATGTTAGAGGGGTTAAAAGTTTAGCAGCAATTTCTCAACAAATTTACAAAGCCTATTTCTTTAGGGACCTGTACAGATTCCAGATCTTGAGGGGCCTATATATTGGAAACTGATATCTTTCTAAAAACCACACCCCTCAAATATTTCAAAACTAATATAAGGAATTTTTTGTTTTAACCCATCACATGCTACACAGGAATTAATGCAAAGCGGAATGAAAAAAAAATTTCATTTTAGCTCAATGTTGCTTTAGCCCCAGTTCTTTAACTTTTGCAAAAGGTAACATCAAAAAGTGAACCCCACAGCTTGTTACCCACTTTCTTTCAAGAACAGCGATACCCCACATGCAATCAAAAAGTTCTGTTTGGACAAACAACAGGAATAGGAACAGAAGGAGCAATCATGTCCGGCTCCAGGTTTCCGTGGGCCCCGGGCAAAAGAGTCTCAGTGGGCCCCTTTAACACATACCACGATTCATGATGCACAGATATGGCAGAGAAATATAGGTATAGTATAATGGCAAATATTTCACTTACTTCTTACATTACATGAGTGATATCTATTGGAAATTCTACAATAGTTCAGAAACTAAAGAAATATCCAAAAACATAAAATAATAAAATAATTCTAGGAGTAACAGATGTACAATAGGTATCCCCATCATGAGCAAATTAGTAGTTGGGTGAGTAACTAATCAATGCAGCCAAAAAAGGATACAAAGTATCAACAAATCACCACTCATACTTGTATATCGCATTAATTTTTTTATAAATTATAACTAGTGATGATTGAGTGTGCTCGTTATTCAAGTTTTCCGAGCTTGCTCGGGTGTTCTCTGAGTATCTTGGGCGTGCTCATAAATTATGTCTGAGTCCGCTTAGCTGCATGATTTGCAGCTGCTAACAAACAGGCAATCCCTGCATGTATTCAGGCTGCCTAGCAGCCGCAAATCATGCAGCTACAGGGACACAGACATAATTTACAAGCATGACCAAGATAGTCAGAGAACACCGGAGCATGATCGGAAAACTCGAGTAGCGAGCACACTTGATCATCACTAATTATAAAATATTAAAAAAAAATGAATCAAAAAGTAAACTTGAAACATGTTAGAAAAATCAAAGCGGGAATAAATCAAGTGTAAAGAGGTGGCATGTTGTGACCACGCACCACAATTGTGGGTTACCAGAGCAATGGGGTACTCAGAGCCGAGCCCATGGAAGTCTATGGGGTTGTCACAGGTAGCGCTGGCTCGGTCTGTGGCCCTGGCGGTCAGGCGTATGTTGGGGGGTATATTTACAGGGGATAGGTATATATACAGTTCGTGACGCCACCTGTAGTTCTCTGATCACTAAGACCAGCGCTGCTGTAGATCTCTGAGGGGATGGTGTGGCAGCTAGATGTCGGGTCCCCTACAGGTGGGACTGGTCCCTCAAAGTCTATGGAAATGATGATGCAGGGTGCAAATAAATGAAGCAGTCTCACACCATCCAGTGTCTTTCCATACCTTTTACTTGTCAGATGATAAGGCAGGTCCCAGGGAGGCTGTTGGGGTGGAGGATGTGCTTCGAGATAACAGCTGAACAGGTTGGGGGCCTCCTTTACTTTCCAATATGATGAGTCCAACTAGCATAAAGCTTAGTTCACTCCGAATACTCCAGCTTCTCCAAAGCTGTACTGCCCGGTCAGTTTTGTGGTTGGAGCCTTCCTTTGAGAGAGCTGGGTTTCTACTATTGTCCTGCAGTGACTCCAGGTTCCCACTCTCCCTGACCCCAGTTACGTACCGACACTCCAAGGGCTGCTTTCTGTGACCTAAGGTCCAGTAAGACTCTGGTTTTTCTATCACTATGCCTAAAGCTATAGTGACACTTCGGTCCCCAGTGACCGGTGAAATCGTGCAGGATAGTCCAATCCTTAAGGCACTGCTATCACTTCTTCCACTGTGCCCTTCGCCCTGTTCGCGCTTGTAGCATAAGCACTCCACACTTCCTAGGGTAAAATACAAGCTAATCCCTTCTTTCTTCTTCCCAGAGCTCGCTAACAGAGGCTCAGTAATCTTCTAGTTCAGGAGCACGTCGACTGAACTCCACTGTCCTTGGGACAGGCGACTGAAGGTTCTGCTGCTGACTCCTCTTTCTTCCTGCACAGACTGCACACAGGTGGGATGACTCACTCAGGAGCCACCCGGGCTAGACTGACTGACTGGCTAGATCTCACTAGCTCTTATAACCTATGGGTGTGTCTAAGTGTGTGATGGAGTGAATGTTTATTGAGCATTAAACTGTTACCTCTCCGCACATCCTCCAGGGTACTGCGTGTGCCTTCACACCAGGGCTACACATTCCCCCATGGTAAAATACAGCACTCCCGGGCTGTGAAATACAAGAAGACATTTTGTTTTTCATTAACAGTAAACATTAAACTCTTCCCATCCGGGAGGTAAGGATTTCTTAAACGTTGCATTATGTACAGTAGAAAAATACAAAAAGTATTAAAGCATCAAGGCATTCAATATATACACAGTATTCTTGTGAAGGACCCGCACCAAACCTTCAACGTGGGTCCTGGGTGGGCTGCAGGACATCTGGCTGCAGACCTCGCTCAGTGCCACACCACATGGGTTTTATATTCAGAGGTAGTTGTGGTTTCATGTAAAACCAATATAATGCACCTTAGTGCAACTATTTACAGGATACAGTTTTTGGGCTGGCTCAGTCCTCAACCTCAAAGTCCATGACATAATAAAAGGACACATATATATACTTTTCACTTCAATATTTACATGATATATCCAACGATATTTACTCAACCAGAGTATTCTATATGTAAAACTCTTTATTTCTCAAAATTCTTTAACTTTTCAAAATTTTCATCTTTGTACCCAGCCGGGTATTCTACTCGTTATATATAAAACTACGTAAACCCTATATATAGCAATAAAGTGCAAAACAGCAATTATTTCTTTTATCAAAACTTTCTACATTTTCTTTGTTGCGGTAAACCCTGTCTGGGTCCTACGTTCTTCACATTTTCTTGCAGGCTTCCATTATACTTTCCATCCCGGGGCTGGAACAATACGATGATCCTTAGATCCCATGACCAACAAGTCGTGACCTGCTATCAGGGTTTGGGTCGCTACAGTCCTCGTGCGAACCACTAGGGGCGCAACGGGTATGTCATCCTTGCAAGATTCTGATGGCATCTCTGCTGGTGCCGTCACGTCCGGCGGTATAACTTGCGACTTAAACGGGGTCGCGGTTTGCGATTTGGCGCGAGATACTGGCAGAGTAGAGTATGCAGGGGGCGCTTCCAACTGTGATATTCTCTCCTGGGGCGATGCCGGGGCACGGCCTGATGCAGCGAGAGCTCGGGACTGTGACGCGCTGGCAATGGTGACGTTACCTGCGTCGGGGACGGGGTCTCTGACGACTGCGACATTTAAGGCATACCATCCTTTCATACCCCAGTGCCGTGTATAGGTTACTATGTCCCCATTGATTAGGTCCCTCCCGGGATGGCCGATGGGCAGGTGGGATTCTACGTCCCTGCGACTGACAAAGACCCCTGGGTAGAGGCCCGGTTCTCTAATGAAGCCCCAGCCCTTCCGGAGCTGGAACTCTGTCACACACTCCTGCCGCCGCGGTTCCCTTAGAGTACCTTTTTCCCGGCGGACACTTTCCTTGTCCGCAATCAGCTGCTCGTACTGCCGCTGCCGGTTCCGCTGCACTTCCCGCTCTTCCTCCTGCCGGCGTCGCTGTTCCTCTTCGCGACGCTGCCACTCACGTTCCCACTGGGCGGTGTAGGCAACGTCATCCAGGCGCGCCATCTCATCCCAGTCGACGTCTGGTAATGATGGACAGGACCCCTCCGGTGTCCCTACCGGGGATCGATCATCTGCTGCGGCCTCCTGGCCGGGCGGGCATTCCGGAACTGGCGGTACCTCCTCAACCTCCTTCGCTTCCACCGCTCCATCGGTAGGATCAGGGTCGGTCCTTTTGGGGTAGCCTCCGGTTGCTCCTTAGCCTTGGGCAGCAGAAGTTTTGGTAATTCAAATCGTGGGGGGTCGTCGAGGGGAGAGAACACCGCGTCCCACAGCCGCCGCTGCATCTGGTTACGCCGGCGTCTCTCGATCTCCTCCATGCCAGGTTGTTTCGAAATCATCTTCTTCAACCTCGCATTTTCCTCTCCAATCTCCAGCAAGGCTTGCTGCAGGTGCAGGACCACAGATGGTTCTGGTTCTAGTGGCAGCTTGGCTGGGGAACGGGGCCTGCCTTCCACCGCTTCCCTGCTCGGCTGCACACGTCCTGCCTCCATGATGTTCCAGAACACACTCTCTTCTTCTACCAGAGCCGTCCGGTCTCTTCCGTGGAGGCGGGGATTGCGTCTCCTCCTCTTCGCAGGGAAGGTGAAGAGGAGGTGGACCTCCTTTGCTGTAGGGCAGGATCGCATATTGTAATAGCACTTTGAGAGGGCAGGCATTCTCTTCGCGCCACAGGGGGCACACGCCCACGAATCCACGCCCACCTTCTTCTCCAGCGCCTGAGGGCGCGAATTTGGCGGCAAAATGGCGGATTTTAGCGCCAAAAATAGCAAACAGTCCTTTTTCACAAAAACACCTCCACAGGCACACAGTGCTCGCAATTCTGCGAGTTTCGCATCCTGTTCGTGACGCCAAGTTTTTTTTGTTGTGACCACGCACCACAATTGTGGGTTACCAGAGCAATGGGGTACTCAGAGCCGAGCCCATGGAAGTCTATGGGGTTGTCACAGGTAGCGCTGGCTCGGTCTGTGGCCCTGGCGGTCAGGCGTATGTTGGGGGTATATTTACAGGGGATAGGTATATATACAGTTCGTGACGCCACCTGTAGTTCTCTGATCACTAAGACCAGCGCTGCTGTAGATCTCTGAGGGGATGGTGTGGCAGCTAGATGTCGGGTCCCCTACAGGTGGGACTGGTCCCTCAAAGTCTATGGAAATGATGATGCAGGGTGCAAATAA
Source organism: Oophaga sylvatica (assembly GCA_033576555.1). Classification (NCBI taxonomy): domain Eukaryota; kingdom Metazoa; phylum Chordata; class Amphibia; order Anura; family Dendrobatidae; genus Oophaga; species Oophaga sylvatica. Next base: position 133,775,468 of record JARQOD010000001.1, on the reverse strand, counting down.
ATGAAGCAGTCTCACACCATCCAGTGTCTTTCCATACCTTTTACTTGTCAGATGATAAGGCAGGTCCCAGGGAGGCTGTTGGGGTGGAGGATGTGCTTCGAGATAACAGCTGAACAGGTTGGGGGCCTCCTTTACTTTCCAATATGATGAGTCCAACTAGCATAAAGCTTAGTTCACTCCGAATACTCCAGCTTCTCCAAAGCTGTACTGCCCGGTCAGTTTTGTGGTCGGAGCCTTCCTTTGAGAGAGCTGGGTTTCTACTATTGTCCTGCAGTGACTCCAGGTTCCCACTCTCCCTGACCCCAGTTACGTACCGACACTCCAAGGGCTGCTTTCTGTGACCTAAGGTCCAGTAAGACTCTGGTTTTTCTATCACTATGCCTAAAGCTATAGTGACACTTCGGTCCCCAGTGACCGGTGAAATCGTGCAGGATAGTCCAATCCTTAAGGCACTGCTATCATTTCTTCCACTGTGCCCTTCGCCTTGTTCGCGCTTGTAGCATAAGCACTCCACACTTCCTAGGGTAAAATACAAGCTAATCCCTTCTTTCTTCTTCCCAGAGCTCGCTAACAGAGGCTCAGTAATCTTCTAGTTCAGGAGCACGTCGACTGAACTCCACTGTCCTTGGGACAGGCGACTGAAGGTTCTGCTGCTGACTCCTCTTTCTTCCTGCACAGACTGCACACAGGTGGGATGACTCACTCAGGAGCCACCCGGGCTAGACTGACTGACTGGCTAGATCTCACTAGCTCTTATAACCTATGGGTGTGTCTAAGTGTGTGATGGAGTGAATGTTTATTGAGCATTAAACTGTTACCTCTCCGCACATCCTCCAGGGTACTGCGTGTGCCTTCACACCAGGGCTACACAGGCACAATTGGAGTAGGGTCAGTATGCAGGGACTAAATGCACAAATATATGAAAATCCTCCATATTATGGATGTCAGAAAAGATGGTAAGTAATTATATAAATATTAGATGGTGGCCCGATTCTAACGCATCGGGTATTCTAGAATATGTATGTACTTTATTTATGAAGATTTAAGAATAATGCAATGAATACACAGGATTTTCCGGGTAAAATATATACATTATCATTAAATGTTATTGCTCATAGAACTTAATACAACTGAACAAAATTATTAAACAGATCATCAAAATATATAAACTATTACATTAATATCTAACTGTATTTAAATAAATCATCGGATGGAAGAAGTACATCGACACTATAATATATTTGTTAACAATATCAACCCAAAATATTTTTGTACACCACATTTCGTGTGAATACCTTTTGGCTTCTGGGGTGTATATAGAGGCTTCTGGGGTGTATATAGAGGCTGCTGGGGTGTATATAGAGGCTGCTGCAGTGTTTATAGAGGCTGCTGTGGTGTATATAGAGGCTGCTGCAGTGTTTATAGAGGCTGCTGCTGGGGTGTATATAGAGGCTGCTGCTGCTGGGGTGTACAGTCATGGCCAAAAGTTTTGAGAATGACACAAATATTATATTTTCACATGATCTGATGCCCTCTGGTTTTTGTGTGTTTGACAGATGTTTTTATCACAGACAGAAATATAATTGCAAACATATGAGTAACAAAAGCTTATATTGACAGTTAGAATGAGTTAATGCAGCAAGTCAATATTTGCAGTGTTGACCCTTCTTCTTCAGGACCTCTGCAATTCTCCCTGGCATGCTCTCAATCAACTTCTGGACCAAATCCTGACTGATAGCAGTCCATTCTTGCACAATCAATGCTTTCATTTTGTCATAATTTTTAGGTTTTTGTTTGTCCACCCGTCTCTTGATGATTAACCACTAGTGTTGAGCGATACTGCTCGATATCGAAAAATATCGGATCGGAATGGTATAACCGATATCACTAAATATCGCCGATATCCGATTCCGATAGCGGAAGTCCCATGTAAGTCTATGGGAACAAAATATCGCAACAAAAAAACCCTTTCTTTCGTTGTAAACACAAAATATACACACATAGAATACATATATATATATATATATATATATACATGTCATTGTGACATATATATATAAACATATATTTATAGTTTATACACTTCTACATAGTAAAATAGACTCTGTGCTTGAGAATTGCTAAAATCATCAGAGAATGTATTTGCCATTTTTCCGCTATATCTGCGTCACGACGAGGCACTGGTGAAGAAGAAGGGCGTGCTCTTCGTGGGTGTACACTCACTCAGTGGCGTGAAAACGATGGCCGACCAGTGTAAATGTTACTGCAATGTAAGATCGTGCCCCACAGCTCTGGAGTTCCGCCTCCTCATCCTCCTCAGTGTGCGGAAACTAACACGAAGGTCCCGCCTCCCTACAAAAGAGGGGCCCTCTCCAGATGCTAATGACACATGTGACTTGGCAGAGATGGCTAATGGACACGAGCAGAAGTGTGAAGGGATGGAGCAGTCAGAGCTCTCCCCCCACGGAAGCGACCCGATCGCCACGGAATCACCGTTGGGCACCCGGCCTGTAAACCCTCCTACGCTGCAAGAAGCGGAGGATACCCTAAGAGGCCTGGCCCGGCACCGGGAGGAGGTCGCCAGGATGGAAGCGAGCTGGCGTGCCCTAAAAATAAACTTGGAGCGGCGCCAATCCCTCTTACCTGAAGTGTCTGTACCGGAAGGTGAGGCACCCGTTCTAGTAGAGGAGCCCTTGCAATGTGATCCGGTTGACGTTGTCGCAGTGGAGGCACCCGTTCCTTCAAAAACCGCAGCACCGTCAGCACCCCAGATCCCGCTGTCTGCCCCCATCGCTGAGACAGAAGAAGCGACACCCGTCCTCATGGAGGAGGCTGAGCAGGCACCAGAGGTCTATCTGTCTGTACCGGAGCCCCGACTGTCATCTGATTTAGAGCCGTCTGCTTCCTCCGCAGGGGAGCGCCGCCAGGACTGGGGGGCGCCAGGAGAGCTGCCGCAAACCGGACATCGCAAGCTGCAGTGGAGTGGTGGAGACATGGAGCTGCTGGTGGAGGAGAATTTCAACCGGCGTCAGGAGGAAGAGTGGAGACGTTGGGAGCGGGAAGCAGAGCGACAAAGGGAGCAGCGAGAAACCCAAAAACTTCGCCAACGTCAGGTGGAGAAGGACCGGGCAGATAAGGACCGGATGAGAAAGGATAAAGGAACCCTGAGGGAGCCGCGGCGTAAGGGTGCAGTACGGAGCTTTAAATTGAAAGGTGGTTGGGGCTTCATCCAGGAGCCTGGACTTTATTTAGAAGTTTTTGTGACCCGGCGGGACGTGGAGACTCACCTCCCAGAAGGACATCCGGGGAGGGACCTGTTGCCAGGAGACTTGGTGACTTACACCCGACACTGGGGTTACAATGGGTGGTACGCCCTAAATGTTACCAGGTGCGACCCCTACTCCCCAGAGTGTCAAGAACCTGTGAGACCCTCGGAGCCTTCAGCCTCCCACATCCAGGCCTCTGCAAAAGTGCCCACCCCACGCCGTAAATCTCCACAGCCTCCCTCAGTGGTCTCCTCAGCAGCCCCAGCTATGGACATGATAACTATAGCTGGCCCGTACCCGGCGCCTGTTAGGCCCCCTGGGGTTCGTTCAGTCCGGGACATAGGGTTCCAGACCCGGAGGGAGATGAAAGAGGTGGCCACACAGACCCAGATAGCGGGTCACGACTTGACTGTACAGGCCACACGACGTCATCAGGTCCTGGTGGTCCTTGGTGCCTCGGATGTTTGGCAAGCATCAGAAGAGTACCAGGTGGTACCTGGAACACCCCGGCCAAAGAAGTATAAATAACCCGGACAGGGTCCCTGTATGTAAATAGTTAAATTGTTGATAAATAGTTAAATTGTTGATGTACCCGGACGGGTGAATGTTCATAAAAAAGTTTTTTAATTTAATAAAAAACAAACAAACACATTTTTCATTACTTTTATTACAGTCTCATCCTGCGACGCCATCGATCTCCTGTAAAAAAATGAAAAAAAAAAAAAAGTATACCACCTGACCGACGCAGTCCATAGTAACGAGTGTCCCACGACGATCCAGCTCTGCTACATCAGAATGACAGGCAGAGCCTGTCATCCCGGCGCAGCACAGCTGATTACCTGCTTCCCCAGCGGTGACGTCATCGGACTGGTTTACGGCCCGGGGATTACCCTGCAGTCACTGGCTGCAGTTATCGCGAAAAACTGCATGTGACCGCCAGGGAGAAGATAATGGCGGCCTCAAGCAGTCCAGGACGTGACCGCCGGAGATCTTCTGCCAGGTAAGTGCCGCTGACTCCTGACAGACCCGACCGACGGACACTCACAGTGACAGTGACAAATTCGATTCCGGTATTCGATATGACGAAAATATCGGTATTCGGAATCGAAAGGCCGATACAGCTAATATCGGCCGATATCCGATATTTGCAGTATCGTATCGCTCAACACTATTAACCACAAGTTCTCAATGGGATTAAGATCTGGGGAGTTTCCAGGCCATGGACCCAAAATCTCTATGTTTTGTTCCCTGAGCCATTTAGTTATCACCTTTGCTTTATGGCAAGGTGCTCCATCATGCTGGAAAAGGCATTGTTGATAGCCAAACTGCTCTTGGAGGGTTGGGAGAAGTTGCTCTTGGAGGACATTCTGGTACCATTCTTTATTCATGGCTGTGTTTTTAGGCAAGACTGTGAGAGAGCCGATTCCCTTGGCTGAGAAGCAACCCCACACATGAATGGTTTCAGGATGCTTAACAGTTGGCATGAGACAAGACTGGTGGTAGCGCTCACCTTGTCTTCTCCAAATGAGGCATTTTCCTGATGTCCCAAACAATCAAAAAGGGGATTCATCAGAGAAAATAACTTTACCCCAGTCCTCAGCAGTCCACTGCCTGTACCTTTTGCAGAATATCAGTCTGTCCATGATGTTTTTTCTGGAGAGAATTGGCTTCTTTGCTGCACTCCTTGAGACCAGGCCTTGCTCCAAGAGTCTCCGCCTCACAGTGCATGCAGATGCACTCACACCTGCCTGCTGCCATTCCTGAGCAAGCTCTGCACTGCTGGTAGCCCGATCCCGCAGCTGAAACACTTTTAAGAGACAGGTCCTGGCACTTGCTGGTCTTTCTTGGCGCCCTGAAGCCTTTTTGGCAACAATGGAACCTCTCTCCTTGAAGTTCTTGATGATGCGATAGATTGTTGACTGAGGTGCAATCTTTCTAGCTGCGATACTCTTCCCTGTTAGGCCATTTTTGTGCATTGCAATGATGACTGCATGTGTTTCTTTAGAGATAACCATGGTTAACAGAAGAGAAGCAATGATGCCAAGCACCAGCCTCCTTTTAAAGTGTCCAGTGGTGTCATTCTTACTTAATCATGACAGATTGATCTCCAGCCATGTCCTCATCAACACCCACACCTGTGTTAATGGAGCAATCACTGAAAAGAGGTTAGCTGGTCCTTTTAAGGCAGGGCTGCAATGATGTTGAAATGTGTTTTGGGGGATAAAGTTCATTTTCTAGCCAAATATTGACTTTGCAAGTAATTGCTGTTAAGCTGATCACTCTTTATGTCATTCTGGAGTATATGCAAATTGTCATTAGAAAAAGTGAAGCAGTAGACTTTGTAAAAATTAATATTTGTGTCATTCTCAAAACTTTTGTCCATGACTGTATATAGAGGCTGCTGGGGTGTATATAGAGGCTGCTGGGGTGTATATAGAGGCTGCTGCTGGGGTGTATATAGAGGCTGCTGCAGTGTTTATAGAGGCTGCTGCTGGGGTGTATATAGAGGCTGCTGGGGTGTATATAGAGGCTGCTACTTCTAACATGTTTCAGGTTTACGTTATAATAAAATTTATATCCTATTTTAATAATATATATCTCTTTGAGTGGTGATTTGTGGATACTTTGCATGCTTTTTTTGGATGCAATAGCTCAGAAATGGTGAATCATCGCAATGCACAGTGCGTGCCCTGGTGGGATTCAAAAGTCTGCAGTCACACAGAGTTCAGAGTTCATTTTAGATCAGACAGTATAGTTCTCCATTCAGCATTTTGGGCACCACATAGTCCTCCATACAGTATTAGGGCACCATATATTGCTCCATACACTATTATGGGTCCAATATATTGCTCCATCCAGTATAATAGGCCCCATAGAATGCTCCATACAGAATAATGGGCCCCATATATTGCTCCATACAGTATAATAGGCCCCATATAATGCTCCATACAGTATAATGGGCCTTATATAATGCTCCATACATTATAATGGACTCCATATAATGCTCCATACAGTATAATGAGCCCCATATATAGTTCCATATAGTATATAATGACCCCATATAGTGATCCATATGGTATAATGAGCCCCATATAATGCTCAATACAATATAATGGACCCCATATAATGCGCCATACAGTATATAATGACCCCATATATTACTCCATATAGTATACTAGATGGTGGCCTGATTCTAACGCATCGGGTATTCTAGAATATGTATGTAGTTTATTTATGCATGGCTCTGCTCCCCCCTCCCATCCTTGTATGCATGGCTCCACTCTCACCCTCCCATACTTGAATGCATGGCTCCCCCCTCCCATCCTTGTATACATGGCTCCTAGGTCCCACCCTGTATACATGGCTCCGCTCCCCCCTCCCATCCTTGTATGCATGGCTCCCCGTCCTATCCTGTAAGCATGGCTCCTCTCCCCCCTCCCCTCCTTGTATGCATGGCTCCGCTCCACCTTTCCATCCTTGTATGCATGGTTCCGCTCGCACCCTCTCATCCTGTATACATGGCTCCGCTCCACCCTCCCATCCTTGTATGCATGGCTCGGCTCCCACCCTTACATCCTGTATACATGGCTCCGCTCCCACCCTCCCATCCTGTATATATGGCTCCGCTCCCACCCTCCCATCCTTGTATATATGGCTCCGCTCCCACCTCTCCAATCCTTGTATACATGGCTCCGCTCCCACCCTCCCATCCTGTATACATGGCTCCGCTCCACCGTCCCATCCTGTATACATGGCTCCGCTCCCACCCTCCCATCCTGTACACATGGCTCAGCTCCCACCCTTCCATCCTGTATACATGGCTCCGCTCCCACCCTCCCATCCTGTATACATGGCTCCGCTCCACCCTCCCATCCTGAATACATGGCTCCGCTCCCACCCTCCCATCCTTGTATACATGACTCCGCTCCCACCCTCCCATCCTTGTATTCATGGCTCCGCTCCACCCTCCCATCCTGTATACATGGTTCCGCTCCCCCTCCCATCCTGTATACATGGCTCCGCTCCCACCCTCTCATCCTTGTATGCATGACTCCCCTGCCCCATCCTTGCATGCATGGCTGGGCTTCGCTGGGCTCTCCCGTCCTCCCCCATCATACTTACCCTCACACCGTTGCTGCACATCCCTGCATCTCTATCCGGGCGCGTCAGCTTCTTCCTGTGTGGTGCGGTCACGTGGTACCGCTCATGAATATGGACGCCACGCCTATGGGAGTGGAGTCGCGTCCATATTAATGACCTTAATGAGCGGTACTACGTGACCATACCGCACAGGAAGAGGCGCGACGAATCAGCGACGCAGGATTTCCGTTACAGACAGACAGAATTAGACAATTATATAGTAGATAATGGCCCCATATATTGCTTCATACAGTATAATGGCCCCATATTTTGCTCCATACAGTGTAATGGGCCCCATATATTGCTACACACAGTAACATAACCCCATATATTCCTCCATACAGTATAATGGCCCCATATATTGCTCCATACAGTTTGATGGCCCCATATATTGCTACATGCGTCAAAAATAAGTAATGAAATACTCACTTTTCCTCGTTCCCCACCAGCATCTTCTGACTCTCTGCACTGCTCCGCAGAGGGCTCGCTGTAGTGACGTCATCATGGCCTCTGCTCTGAGACACCACAGAGAGTCAGAAGATGCTGAAGAGGCCGGAGCAGCATGGAATGGGAAGAGGTGTGTTTTTCAGGGGTGGGGAAGTGCCAATCATAGGCCTCATAGCGTGCCTGTGTAACCGATGGCGAGTGGGCTCCCTGTTCACCCAGGGCCCTGGAACTTGCCCTGGTGCACCGAGTGGTGACGCCGGCAGTGGGAGCAATATTTGAATTTGGAAACCAAATTGGCTGAAATAGATTGCGGGCGACATGGCACATGCAGAAACCCCCACAAATGACCCTATTTTGGAAACTATACTGCTCAAGGCTTTTATCCAGGGGTATAAGTGAACATTATGAACCCAAAGGTACGGCACAGAATTTGATAACATTAAGTCATCATACTGAATATGGCGTCATTAGTGTTGAGCTCAAGCACTCTCTACTTGAGTTTGCACTGAGTATCGCAGTTGCTCAAGTAACATTGATGAAGTGACATAAATCGAACAGTAGTTTTTCATCGTTCAATCGTTTTTAATTGATCCATTGCTAAGTGGTGATAGGAAAAAGTTCCGATACACCGCTTTCAGTTTTAATAAACAAATGGTAAAAAAAGTTCTTGCAAAATGAAGGACACTGGGAAATAGGCTCATTTTTTATGGATTAAGAAACAGAAACTGATGTCTGAATAGAGGGGCAAATCATCAAATTGTT
>JARQOD010000001.1:133721209-133766753 GCA_033576555.1 Oophaga sylvatica | reverse complement strand
ATTAAGGCTCGCTGCGGGGTGTACAGTCATGGCCAAAATTTTTGAGAATGACACAAATATTATTTTTCACATATCTGATGCCCTCTGTTTTTGTGTGTTTAAAGGGGTTTTTTATCACAGACAGAAAATAATTTGCAAACAAAAGATAACAAAAGCTTAATTGACGTTAGAATGAGTTAACAGAAAGTCAATTTGCAGTTTTTGACCCTTCTTCTTCAGGACCTCGAAATTCTCCCTGGCATGCTTAAATAAATTTCGGGCCCAAATCCTATGATAGCAGTCCACTTCCAATCAATGCTTTCATTTTGTCAAATTTTTATTTTTTTGTTTGTCCACCCGCTCTTGATGATTCCCCACTAGGTTGAGCGTTTGCTCGAAAATCGAAAAATAGGGATGGGAAGGGTATAACCGTATCATAAATATCGCCGATATCCGATTCCGATAGCGGAAGTCCCAGAAGTCATGGAAAAAATATCGCAAAAAAAAAAACCCTTTCTTTCGTTGTAAACACAAAAATCACACATAGAATACATATATAATATAATAAAATAAAAAAGTCAGTGACATATAATATAAACATATATTTAAGTTTATTACACTTCTACAAGTAAAATAACTCTGTGCTTTAAATTCTAAAATCATCGGAAAAGTATTTTTCCATTTTTCCGTTTTTATCGCTCCGACGAGGCACGGTGAAGAAAAGGGGGTGCCTTCGTGGGTGACACTCACCTTGGGGGAAAACGATGGCCCCCCCGACCATGTAAATGTTACTGCAATGTAAGATCGTGCCCCACAGCTCTGGAGTTCCGCCTCCTCATCCTCCTCAGTGTGCGGAAACTAACACGAAGGTCCCGCCTCCCTACAAAAGAGGGGCCCTCTCCAGATGCTAATGACACATTGACTTGGCAGAGATGGCTAATGGACACGAGCAGAAGTGTGAAGGGATGGAGCAGTCAGAGCTCTCCCCCCACGGAAGCGACCCGATCGCCACGGAATCACCGTTGGGCACCCGGCCTGTAAAACCCTCCTACGCTGCAAGAAGCGGAGGATACCCTAAGAGGCCTGGCCCGGCACCGGGAGGAGGTCGCCAGGATGGAAGCGAGCTGGCGTGCCCTAAAAATAAACTTGGAGCGGCGCCAATCCCTCTTACCTGAAGTGTCTGTACCGGAAGGTGAGGCACCCGTTCTAGTAGAGGAGCCCTTGCAATGTGATCCGGTTGACGTTGTCGCAGTGGAGGCACCCGTTCCTTCAAAAACCGCAGCACCGTCAGCACCCCAGATCCCGCTGTCTGCCCCCATCGCTGAGACAGAAGAAGCGACACCCGTCCTCATGGAGGAGGCTGAGCAGGCACCAGAGGTCTATCTGTCTGTACCGGAGCCCCGACTGTCATCTGATTTAGAGCCGTCTGCTTCCTCCGCAGGGGAGCGCCGCCAGGACTGGGGGGCGCCAGGAGAGCTGCCGCAAACCGGACATCGCAAGCTGCAGTGGAGTGGTGGAGACATGGAGCTGCTGGTGGAGGAGAATTTCAACCGGCGTCAGGAGGAAGATGGAGACGTTGGGAGCGGGAAGCAGAGCGACAAAGGGAGCAGCGAGAAACCCAAAAACTTCGCCAACGTCAGGTGGAGAAGGACCGGGCAGATAAGGACCGGATGAGAAAGGATAAAGGAACCCTGAGGGAGCCGCGGCGTAAGGGTGCAGTACGGAGCTTTAAATTGAAAGGTGGTTGGGGCTTCATCCAGGAGCCTGGACTTTATTTAGAAGTTTTTGTGACCCGGCGGGACGTGGAGACTCACCTCCCAGAAGGACATCCGGGGAGGGACCTGTTGCCAGGAGACTTGGTGACTTACACCCGACACTGGGGTTACAATGGGTGGTACGCCCTAAATGTTACCAGGTGCGACCCCTACTCCCCAGAGTGTCAAGAACCTGTGAGACCCTCGGAGCCTTCAGCCTCCCACATCCAGGCCTCTGCAAAAGTGCCCACCCCACGCCGTAAATCTCCACAGCCTCCCTCAGTGGTCTCCTCAGCAGCCCCAGCTATGGACATGATAACTATAGCTGGCCCGTACCCGGCGCCTGTTAGGCCCCCTGGGGTTCGTTCAGTCCGGGACATAGGGTTCCAGACCCGGAGGGAGATGAAAGAGGTGGCCACACAGACCCAGATAGCGGGTCACGACTTGACTGTACAGGCCACACGACGTCATCAGGTCCTGGTGGTCCTTGGTGCCTCGGATGTTTGGCAAGCATCAGAAGAGTACCAGGTGGTACCTGGAACACCCCGGCCAAAGAAGTATAAATAACCCGGACAGGGTCCCTGTATGTAAATAGTTAAATTGTTGATAAATAGTTAAATTGTTGATGTACCCGGACGGGTGAATGTTCATAAAAAAGTTTTTTAATTTAATAAAAAAAAAACAAACACATTTTTCATTACTTTTATTACAGTCTCATCCTGCGACGCCATCGATCTCCTGTAAAAAAATGAAAAAAAAAAAAAAAGTATACCACCTGACCGACGCAGTCCATAGTAACGAGTGTCCCACGACGATCCAGCTCTGCTACATCAGAATGACAGGCAGAGCCTGTCATCCCGGCGCAGCACAGCTGATTACCTGCTTCCCCAGCGGTGACGTCATCGGACTGGTTTACGGCCGGGATTACCCTGCAGTCACTGGCTGCAGTTATCGCGAAAAAACTGCATGTGACCGCCAGGGAGAAGATAATGGCGGCCTCAAGCAGTCCAGGACGTGACCGCCGGAGATCTTCTGCCAGGTAAGTGCCGCTGACTCCTGACAGACCCGACCGACGGACACTCACAGTGACAGTGACAAATTCGATTCCGGTATTCGATATGACGAAAATATCGGTATTCGGAATCGAAAGGCCGATACAGCTAATATCGGCCGATATCCGATATTTGCAGTATCGTATCGCTCAACACTATTAACCACAAGTTCTCAATGGGATTAAGATCTGGGGAGTTTCCAGGCCATGGACCCAAAATCTCTATGTTTTGTTCCCTGAGCCATTTAGTTATCACCTTTGCTTTATGGCAAGGTGCTCCATCATGCTGGAAAAGGCATTGTTGATAGCCAAACTGCTCTTGGAGGGTTGGGAGAAGTTGCTCTTGGAGGACATTCTGGTACCATTCTTTATTCATGGCTGTGTTTTTAGGCAAGACTGTGAGAGAGCCGATTCCCTTGGCTGAGAAGCAACCCCACACATGAATGGTTTCAGGATGCTTAACAGTTGGCATGAGACAAGACTGGTGGTAGCGCTCACCTTGTCTTCTCCAAATGAGGCATTTTCCTGATGTCCCAAACAATCAAAAAGGGGATTCATCAGAGAAAATAACTTTACCCCAGTCCTCAGCAGTCCACTGCCTGTACCTTTTGCAGAATATCAGTCTGTCCATGATGTTTTTTCTGGAGAGAATTGGCTTCTTTGCTGCACTCCTTGAGACCAGGCCTTGCTCCAAGAGTCTCCGCCTCACAGTGCATGCAGATGCACTCACACCTGCCTGCTGCCATTCCTGAGCAAGCTCTGCACTGCTGGTAGCCCGATCCCGCAGCTGAAACACTTTTAAGAGACAGTCCTGGCACTTGCTGGTCTTTCTTGGGCGCCCTGAAGCCTTTTTGGCAACAATGGAACCTCTCTCCTTGAAGTTCTTGATGATGCGATAGATTGTTGACTGAGGTGCAATCTTTCTAGCTGCGATACTCTTCCCTGTTAGGCCATTTTTGTGCATTGCAATGATGACTGCATGTGTTTCTTTAGAGATAACCATGGTTAACAGAAGAGAACAATGATGCCAAGCACCAGCCTCCTTTTAAAGTGTCCAGTGGTGTCATTCTTACTTAATCATGACAGATTGATCTCCAGCCATGTCCTCATCAACACCCACACCTGTGTTAATGGAGCAATCACTGAAAAGAGGTTAGCTGGTCCTTTTAAGGCAGGGCTGCAATGATGTTGAAATGTGTTTTGGGGATAAAGTTCATTTTCTAGCCAAATATTGACTTTGCAAGTAATTGCTGTTAAGCTGATCACTCTTTATGTCATTCTGGAGTATATGCAAATTGTCATTAGAAAAAGTGAAGCAGTAGACTTTGTAAAAATTAATATTTGTGTCATTCTCAAAACTTTTGTCCATGACTGTATAAGAGGCTGCTGGGGTGTATATAGAGGCTGCTGGGGTGTATATAGAGGCTGCTGCTGGGGTGTATATAGAGGCTGCTGCAGTGTTTATAGAGGCTGCTGCTGGGGTGTATATAGAGGCTGCTGGGGTGTATATAGAGGCTGCTACTTCTAACATGTTTCAGGTTTACGTTATAATAAAATTTATATCCTATTTTAATAATATATATCTCTTTGAGTGGTGATTTGTGGATACTTTGCATGCTTTTTTTGGATGCAATAGCTCAGAAATGGTGAATCATCGCAATGCACAGTGCGTGCCCTGGTGGGATTCAAAAGTCTGCAGTCACACAGAGTTCAGAGTTCATTTTAGATCAGACAGTATAGTTCTCCATTCAGCATTTTGGGCACCACATAGTCCTCCATACAGTATTATGGGCACCATATATTGCTCCATACACTATTATGGGTCCAATATATTGCTCCATCCAGTATAATAGGCCCATAGAATGCTCCATACAGAATAATGGGCCCCATATATTGCTCCATACAGTATAATAGGCCCCATATAATGCTCCATACAGTATAATGGGCCTTATATAATGCTCCATACATTATAATGGACTCCATATAATGCTCCATACAGTATAATGAGCCCCATATATAGTTCCATATAGTATATAATGACCCCATATAGTGATCCATATGGTATAATGAGCCCCATATAATGCTCAATACAATATAATGGACCCCATATAATGCGCCATACAGTATATAATGACCCCATATATTACTCCATATAGTATACTAGATGGTGGCCTGATTCTAACGCATCGGGTATTCTAGAATATGTATGTAGTTTATTTATGCATGGCTCTGCTCCCCCCTCCCATCCTTGTATGCATGGCTCCACTCTCACCCTCCCATACTTGAATGCATGGCTCCCCCCTCCCATCCTTGTATACATGGCTCCTAGGTCCCACCCTGTATACATGGCTCCGCTCCCCCCTCCCATCCTTGTATGCATGGCTCCCCGTCCTATCCTGTAAGCATGGCTCCTCTCCCCCCTCCCTCCTTGTATGCATGGCTCCGCTCCACCTTTCCATCCTTGTATGCATGGTTCCGCTCGCACCCTCTCATCCTGTATACATGGCTCCGCTCCACCCTCCCATCCTTGTATGCATGGCTCGGCTCCCACCCTTACATCCTGTATACATGGCTCCGCTCCCACCCTCCCATCCTGTATATATGGCTCCGCTCCCACCCTCCCATCCTTGTATATATGGCTCCGCTCCCACTCTCCAATCCTTGTATACATGGCTCCGCTCCCACCCTCCCATCCTGTATACATGGCTCCGCTCCACCGTCCCATCCTGTATACATGGCTCCGCTCCCACCCTCCCATCCTGTACACATGGCTCAGCTCCCACCCTTCCATCCTGTATACATGGCTCCGCTCCCACCCTCCCATCCTGTATACATGGCTCCGCTCCACCCTCCCATCCTGAATACATGGCTCCGCTCCCACCCTCCCATCCTTGTATACATGACTCCGCTCCCACCCTCCCATCCTTGTATACATGGCTCCGCTCCACCCTCCCATCCTGTATACATGGTTCCGCTCCCCCTCCCATCCTGTATACATGGCTCCGCTCCCACCCTCTCATCCTTGTATGCATGACTCCCCTGCCCCATCCTTGCATGCATGGCTGGGCTTCGCTGGGCTCTCCCGTCCTCCCCCATCATACTTACCCTCACACCGTTGCTGCACATCCCTGCATCTCTATCCGGGCGCGTCAGCTTCTTCCTGTGTGGTGCGGTCACGTGGTACCGCTCATGAATATGGACGCCACGCCTATGGGAGTGGAGTCGCGTCCATATTAATGACCTTAATGAGCGGTACTACGTGACCATACCGCACAGGAAGAGGCGCGACGAATCAGCGACGCAGGATTTCCGTTACAGACAGACAGAATTAGACAATTATATAGTAGATAATGGCCCCATATATTGCTTCATACAGTATAATGGCCCCATATTTTGCTCCATACAGTGTAATGGGCCCCATATATTGCTACACACAGTAACATAACCCCATATATTCCTCCATACAGTATAATGGCCCCATATATTGCTCCATACAGTTTGATGGCCCCATATATTGCTACATGCGTCAAAAATAAGTAATGAAATACTCACTTTTCCTCGTTCCCCACCAGCATCTTCTGACTCTCTGCACTGCTCCGCAGAGGGCTCGCTGTAGTGACGTCATCATGGCCTCTGCTCTGAGACACCACAGAGAGTCAGAAGATGCTGAAGAGGCCGGAGCAGCATGGAATGGGAAGAGGTGTGTTTTTCAGGGGTGGGGAAGTGCCAAATCATAGGCCTCATAGCGTGCCTGTGTAACCGATGGCGAGTGGGCTCCCTGTTCACCCAGGGCCCTGGAACTTGCCCTGGTGCACCGAGTGGTGACGCCGGCAGTGGGAGCAATATTTGAATTTTGGAAACCAAATTGGCTGAAATAGATTGCGGGCGACATGGCACATGCAGAAACCCCACAAATGACCCTATTTTGGAAACTATACTGCTCAAGGCTTTTATCCAGGGGTATAAGTGAACATTATGAACCCAAAGGTACGGCACAGAATTTGATAACATTAAGTCATCATACTGAATATGGCGTCATTAGTGTTGAGCTCAAGCACTCTCTACTTGAGTTTGCACTGAGTATCGCAGTTGCTCAAGTAACATTGATGAAGTGACATAAATCGAACAGTAGTTTTTCATCGTTCAATCGTTTTTAATTGATCCATTGCTAAGTGGTGATAGGAAAAAGTTCCGATACACCGCTTTCAGTTTTAATAAACAAATGGTAAAAAAAGTTCTTGCAAAATGAAGGACACTGGGAAATAGGCTCATTTTTTATGGATTAAGAAACAGAAACTGATGTCTGAATAGAGGGGCAAATCATCAAATTGTTTTCACGAGAAAACTAGCATAAAATATATTGCAACGTTGCAAAGCTTTTGCACAAAAACGGAGCTGTGCACACATTTTTCGTCTTTTGGCATTTTCACACCAGTTTTAGGCAGCTCCGCTAGCATGCAACTAGAGTAACACGTCTGGTGAGGCGTACACCACTAATAGGGTGCACTGGATTAGTTAAGTGGCATGCACTTTTTAATGAATTTGGTGCCTCTTATTCCTGCACAGCCCTCATTGACACTGGCGTATGAAACACCAGTCTTAATGTATCGGGGTCTTATTCTTTACTGCTACTATGCTGTCGAGAGAGCCAAAATTGGAAGGAATATAAACTTTCAAGGAAGGGTGGGTGTATCAAACGCCATTTACAGTTCTGCAGACTGAAATCATGCACAAAGTGGGAATTTTCTGAACCGGAAATTCAGCAGCAAGAAATCAAATCTCATTCATGTACAGCATAAAAAATCCATTCAGGAATTGAGATGAGGTGTGGATTTTGAATTCACATCCTGTTAATTTCTGCTTCATGTGTTCACAGAGGATTGTAGCAGAAATCAGTCGCTTTGGGTGTAAGAATATTGGGGGCAATGGTTGTAATTACACGGGGGACCAAAAGTTCTCTTTGGTTCATAAGAAAACAAATTTTATGAAGGACCAGTGATTAATGGGGGCCTTACTGTAGATTTCGCATTAGGACCCACGAGCTTGAAGTTGTGCCACTGTCAGTTGCTAATCCATGGCAAAATCTGTAAAAGCAAAACCCCAAAACTCTTAATTTACACTCTGTGCGGACATAACAGTGATGATGTTCTAACTACCCTCATATGACCGCTGCAGCCAATCAGTGATGGTAGCATAGTCGCCATGTGACCAGTAAGGCCAGTGACTGAGTGCAGCCATCATGTAAGGATTGTCAGAACGTCATTATTGCAGGATAGATGCCAGTCCGATATTTTCGTTATATACCACTATGAAAGCACTAAAGGAGTTTGATGAAAGTCCCTATAGGTTTGGGTGTTTTATGGTGACACTGTGTGAACTGTTCTTGATTCATTTTTCACATTATTCACATTGTATTTTTACAGTTTGGGAAATGTGTTACTTAGACTAGTTATATCCTTGCTGGAGGTATTTAATCTGTTAAAAATGTAATCATATAGGAGATAATCGTGAAAAAGGACAGCACAGAAAACAGCAGATGTTTTATTCTTACTAGGAGAATGAAGTACCGTGGTTGAATTAGAAAAATAAGAAAATTTTTCACTTCTTTAATGTACAGAAACTAATAACCCAGACAATTTTAAAAAGCTGCAAAATAAGCTCATAACTGCAGAGATAGGTCCCGCAGCTGTGGGTGGTCTATTAGGAGCATGTGGACTGTGGCCCTATAGATGTTACAGGGTTTTTGAAAAGGGTTGATGGTACGCTAATTGTACCCCAACACTGATCAAATTGTGCAGGGTTCCTATAAGCTTACACACCACACAATTAATGGTGATCTACTACCAGATTTCACAATGCAAAACATAAACAGGACTTTTAGTGCTGATTAAGAGGGTGTACTTACTTTGGAAATCTACATCAGAATGGTTGTATAATCCTCATGATATTAAATAGCTTAAAAGTGAAAGAGCTCAAAGGCTTGGATAAGCTGTCAAACAGGTTGGGTGGGTTGAGATTGAGTTAAACTTTTAACAAGAATTATACAACCACTCTGACATAGATTATCAAAGGAAGTAAGCAATTCTCATCAAGTATGAAATCTGTTTAACAATGCATGCAGTCTGCTTTATGAAATCTGATACAAAGGGGTTATTCTCAAGTTGTCTCTTGAGCAGCTCAGAGCTATGCAGTCTCCTTACAGCAGTAGTCCACAACGTTTTTCCCACATAGAGAGCCCCGTTCAACTCTAACTCTAATGACAGGTAACTGGTCATTAAAGGGTTATCAATGGCTGTTACTGTGTTATTCTTGTTATTTCAGGCTATTTAGGGTCAAATGAAATTTGGGCCAGTAACGTCTGTAAATTTAGAACATGACTGTCTATGCTTGTCCATGTAGTGGATGGGTGCAGGAACTGTCTGCAATTTACAAGCACTGGTATGGCCTGTTAATAGGACCAGACTACAGCATGCTGTAAGTTTTTTTCACTGCACATGGGCTAACATTTGATAATGCGTGGACTGAAACTAGGTTAGTTTAAAAGTACCTTGAGACTGAATTAAGACATCCGTATATAAAGGTCAGAGGGCTAAGAGCGATTTCGGGACTGACTGCTGGTCTCTGGACCAGAATTCCACAGCCTCATAAGCATACATGAGACTGTTAAGTTCGAGTCAGGAGACCCATGGTTAGTCCTCAATTCGTGCTCTCAGAATGTGATATACTGATAGAGGAAAAAATCCCGGCCCTTACATGTTGAATTAATGTTGTTTAATTCATTCAGGAAATCCAGTTGAAGATGTTTCAACCCATCCCAGGCTTTTGTCAAAAATGGAATAAAGGTACAAAGGTGCACTTATATAATAATAATAATTTTATTTTTATAGCACCAACATATTCTGCAGCACTTTACATTTTAGGGGGGACTTGTACAGACAATAAAAGACATTACAGAATAACAATAATCTCATAAAGCAACAGATACCAGGAGTAGTGAGGGCCCTGCTCGCAAGTCTATAATCTATGAGGAAATAGGGGAGACACGAAATGTGAATGGTAACAACTGCTTGTATTGTACAGTCCAGCCATCAATGTAATAAACAGGGTGTTCACGTAATGCTGCATGAACCAGTCACCAACTAGTATGTGTATGGAAACAGAGGGCTATTAAGTGCATGAAGGGTGTGAGAATAAATGATACGAGGGTCCTGGTTTTGATTAAAATTTTGTATGGGCAAAACAGGAATAGTTAGATAAGTATGTGGAGGCAATAATCCAGTCTAAAGAAATGCGTTTTTATGGCACTCTTAAATCTGTGGTTATTAAGCATTAATTGAAGTGTCCTGAGTAATGCATTCCAAAGAATTAGTGGAGCTCGTGACAAGTCTTGGTGAAGGGAGTGGGAATTTCGGATTATTGAGGATGTTAATCTAAGATCATTAGCAGAATGGAAGGTATGGCTAGGGTGGTAGACAGAGACAAGGGAGGAAATATAGGGTGGTGCTGAAGCGTGGAGTGCTTTGCGGGTTAGAGTGATGAGGTTATATTGAACGCTATATCGGATGAGCAACCAGTGCAATGACTGGCACAGCTAAGAGGCATCAGTGTAGTGGTTGGCGAGGAATATGATCGTGGCTGATGTATTCAGGACGGATTGGAGAGGGGAGAATTTAGTAAGTGGGAGACTGATTTGGAGGGAGTTGCAATAGTCCAGACGAGAATAAATAAGAGCAACAGTAAGAGTTTTTGCAGAGACAAAGGTAAAAATGGTTGAATTCTAGAAATGTTTTTGAGGCGTAGATGACATGAATGGGCAGGTAATCAGATGTGGGGAATGAAGGAAAAATATGAATCAAGTATGACCTCCAAGACAGCAGGCATGTTGCTGTGAAGTAATGGTAGAACCACACATGAAAATGGCAATATCACACATAGGTAGGTTAGGGGAGGGAAGAAACACAAGGAGTTCAGTTTTTGACAGGTTCAGTTTCAGATAGAGGGAGGACATGATGTTAGAGACAGCAGAAAGAAAATCACTGATGTTTTGTAATAGTGCAGGTGTGATGTCAGGAGTAAAGGTGTATAATTGGGTGTCATCGGCATAGAAATTGTACTGAAAAACTAATTTACAGATTATTTGTCCAATAGAGGCAGTATACAAGGAGAAGAGGAGGAGACCTAGGAAAGAGCATTGAGAGTAAGGGGAAAAGGAGAGGAAGAGGAGCCAGCAAAAGATACAGTGAAGAAACGGTCAGAGAGATAGGAGGAGAACCAGAAGAGAAGCCGATATAGCATAGTATAGTGAGGAGGAGCAGGTGTTCACAGTGTCGAATGCTCCAGAGAGATCCAGGAGAATCAGCATGAAGTAGTGACCATTAAATTTAGTTGTTAGTAGATCATTGGAAACTTTAGTGAGGGCAATTTCAGTAAACAGTAGAGCAGAAACCGGATTATAGAGGGTCAAGAAGAGAGTTATCTGAGAGATAGCAGATTCGGCTAAGTGGATTAATTGTTACAGGAGTTTAGAGATGAAGAGAAGATTAGAGACAGGTCTATAGTTTATAGTTAGCAGCACAGTTTTTGTCGAGTGATTTTTTTTTAAAGTAATGGATGTATGCTGGCTTGTTTAGATCAGGAGGGAAATATACCAGATGAGAGAGAGAGAGGTTGAATATTTTAGTTAGATGAGTTTTGACAGCTGGGGATATGGACTGGAGTAGGTGTGAGGGAATAGGGTCGCTGGTGCAAGTAGTAGGGCGAGAAGATGCAAGGAGTCTGATCACTTCTTTTTCCATGACTGATTCAAAGACAGAGAGTGAGCTAGAGGCAGTGGTGAAGGGAGTACAATGCATGGTAATAAGGGATTGGGAGAAAATTTCCTGTCTGATAATGTCAAGTTTTTCTTTGGAATAATTGGCCAGATCGTCAGCGCTGAGGTCAGTGGACCAGGCCTATACTATTGAATTGAAGAGGGCATGAAAAGTGTCATAGAGACGTTAAGGATTATTGAATAGGTAGATAATGAGGGAGTTGATATAATGAGGGTTTGTTTGGAGAGGTGAAGGGCAGAGTTGTATGTTTTAAGCATGAAGTTATAATGGATGAAATCTTCGGCCAGATTGGAATTTCTCCACAGCCATTCGGCTCACCTGGAGCACCGCTGTAGGAAACGTGTTTGCATCGTGTGCCAGGGCTTTCGCCGTCTGTGTCGAGTTGTGGTAGGATGTGAAGCTTCATCCAGGGCACTCATTATAA
This sequence comes from Oophaga sylvatica, assembly GCA_033576555.1. Classification (NCBI taxonomy): domain Eukaryota; kingdom Metazoa; phylum Chordata; class Amphibia; order Anura; family Dendrobatidae; genus Oophaga; species Oophaga sylvatica. Next base: position 133,754,714 of record JARQOD010000001.1, on the reverse strand, counting down.
TGTTTCAGTGTAGAGTCAGAACATGAAAAGGAGGATTTTGGGGTCAATTATGACTTCAAATTCTTCATAAGTTTCTGTGTGTTAATAGCGTGGATTTCACGTAAACTATGTAACACTGTGAACTGTAATTCATCTGTGATATTATTAAGATAATATTTGAAAAATTAACAGTGAATCTAGTGGCACCTCCCATAGAAAATAATGTCATCTATAAATCTGTACCACGTTTTCACGTGTCTAAGACAGAGAATGATTATTTATGAAACTTTCTTCAAAAAAAGCCATGCAAATATTTGCATATGGGGGCCACATTGGCACTCATCGCTGAGCCTTGTCTCTGATTATAAAAGGTGTCTTGGAATAAAAATTAATTTTTATTCAGTACTAATGTCAAGAGATTTATAATAAAATCCTTTTGTAGCTGTGGGAAATTGCTATTTTTAGTGTCTCATGTCCTTTCTGGTGTTCTATGGATATATACAGTCATGGCCAAAAGTTTTGAGAATGACACAAATATTATATTTTCACATGATCTGCTGCCCTCTGGTTTTTATGTGTGTGTTTGACAGATGTTTTTATCACAGACAGAAATATAATTGCAAACATATGAGTAACAAAAGCTTATATTGACAATTAGAATGAGTTAATGCAGCAAGTCAATATTTGCAGTGTTGACCCTTCTTCTTCAGGACCTCTGCAATTCTCCCTGGCATGCTCTCAATGAACTTCTGGACCAAATACTGACTGATAGCAGTCCATTCTTGCGCAATCAATGCTTTCATTTTGTCAGAATTTTTAGGTTTTTGTTTGTCCACCCGTCTCTTGATGATTGACCACAAGTTCTCAATGGGATTAAGATCTGGGGAGTTTCCAGGCCATGGACCCAAAATCTCTATGTTTTGTTCCCTGAGCCATTTAGTTATCACCTTTGCTTTATGGCAAGGTGCTCCATCATGCTGGAAAAGGCATTGTTGATCGCCAAACTGCTCTTGGAGGGTTGGGAGAAGTTGCTCTTGGAGGACATTCTGGCACCATTCTTTATTCATGGCTGTGTTTTTAGGCAAGACTGTGAGAGAGCCGATTCCCTTGGCTGTGAAGCAACCCCACACATGAATGGTTTCAGGATGCTTAACAGTTGGCATGAGACAAGACTGGTGGAAGCGCTCACCTTGTCTTCTGCGAATGAGGCGTTTTCCTGATGTCCCAAACAATCGAAAAGGGGATTCATCAGAGAAAATAACTTTACCCCAGTCCTCAGCAGTCCACTGCCTGTACCTTTTGCAGAATATCAGTGTGTCCATGATGTTTTTTCTGGAGAGAAGTGGCTTCTTTGCTGCCCTCCTTGAGACCAGGCCTTGCTCCAAGAGTCTCTGCCTCACAGTGCGTGCAGATGCACTCACACCTGCCTGCTGCCATTCCTGAGCAAGCTCTGCACTGCTGGTAGCCCGATCCCGCAGCTGAAACACTTTTAAGAGACGGTCCTGGTGCTTGCTGGTCTTTCTTGGGCGCCCTGAAGCCTTTTTGGCAACAATGGAACCTCTCTCCTTGAAGTTCTTGATGATGCGATAGATTGTTGACTGAGGTGCAATCTTTCTAGCTGCAATTGCCATTAGAAAAAGTGAAGCAGTAGACTTTCTAAAAAATTATTATTTGTGTCATTCTCAAAGCTTTTGGCCATGACTGTAGACTGATCACATCTATAGATACTAGAATAGTATCTGGCATAATATTCTCAATACTTTAAGATTTTTTTCAAAAAGTCACCAGTGTTTAATATGAAAAACGTTTTGGTTAAAGATGTCAACATTTTTATCTAATGTGATAGTGGTGACAGCACCAAGTGGGTTGATGTCACTATCTGTCTACCTGGAGGATCTATGAGAGTCTTAAGGACTTTGGGTAAATACGGATGTAATGGGGTCATCTTTAATCAAACATTGTGCTAATCTGTTGTGCTAATCTACCATCAATAATAATGTCTGAATGATTCCTTAGGCCAGATTCAGACATCCATGTTTTACTGTCCAAGCATGGACCGCGATGTGAAGAGGTTTCAAGAGTCTCTTGATCGGACATGACTCTCATAGGATAATTTTGAAAGACAAAAAAAAGCCACATAATGCACTGCGGCATTTTCTTTTTCACACTAAGCCAGTACTTTAACCTCACTCTCAACTTGCCTTATATGTGCACACACATTGATATTGCTCCTTGTGAAGTCTGTGTTCCTTCACTATATAGTCCTGCCTTCATGGTCCACACAGTGCCTCACATACAGTATGAAGCTCCCAGTGTACTGTACACACACAGCTCTTTTACATCAACGCATATGTAGCTTGTGTTTCCAGCTCCTCATCACCTCTGTCTCGCCATCCGATCCCTCCTTCAGTCTATGCAAAGAATGAACATCCAGCCAGAACCTTTAGGTCATATGCGAATGGCACGTGACCAAAGGGTCCTAGCATACACTGAACAATGGTGGAAACATCTGATGGCACCCTGCTCCACCGTTATGTCCTGAAAAGTCAGATGTAGCTGACATATTCACCATTTCCAGCGAGACAGTGGAACTGCTCCCAAAATTCGGGACAGTCCCACTGGATCTTGGATGATTGGGAGGTATGGGCATATATGAGGTTGTTGAGTTCGGGTCAGGAAACCTGTGACCAGTCCATGCTTTGCTGTTATGTTACGGTAGCTGAGGAGTGCAGGTAAAAAAGGAAATACACCAGAGCAGTTGGAATCTATGAGATTGCAGTACCCTGACTAACCACCACAACTAGAGGCAGCAGTGGAGCGTTCCTACGATGGTCCTAGACGCCTCGTCACAGCCTGAGAAACTAACTACACCTAAAGATAGAAATAGGAAAGCTATCTGCCCCGGAGCAGAACCCCAAAGATAATAGAAAGCCCCCAAACATGTAATGGCGGTTAGACAAGAGGAAATACTGACACAGAAAGAAAATAGTATGAGCAAACGCTGGGGCCCAAACTATCTAAATAGAAAAGGACAGGAAGGGTACTTACTGCAATCTCAGAAAACCCTGAAAAAACACCAACTCTACTAATTTCAAAATCACCTGAGATCACACGACCTCTACCACCTAAATTAGTTCTCTGGTGTAACAAAAACAGCAGCCACTGAAAAAACTGCAAAAAGCAAAAGTACAAAACACAGTGGCTGGACTAAACTGAGAGGGCAAAAGCCCCCGGAGGGGACCCAGAAGGCCCCCACAGAAGTGCAGGACAAAATGCAAAAATATAGCAAAAACACAAAATAAGAAATTGTCTTATCTGATAGCAGGAGATGCAGACACGACACAGCAGGCTACAAGGGAAACTGGAAAGAAGGATTCAGACCAGAACAATTGATCACCGGCAACCCTGATGGGAAAATGATTCCCTTAAATAAGACCAATCAGTAACACCTGATTCCCAATCCTCACTAGTACCGCTTGTAACCACCAGAGGGAGCCTCTGCTCAGAACTCATCTCAAACCCATTCACAACAGTACCCCCCCCCTTGAGGAGGGGTCACCGAACCCTCATTTGAGCAACCAGGTCGGTCAGGATGAGTTCTATGATACGCACGGATAAGTCTCCTAGCATGGATGTCCGAAGCAAACACCCAAGAATTATCTTCCTGACCATAACCTCTCCATTTAACCAAATACTGGAGTCTTCGTCTAGAAAAACGAGAATCCAATATTTTCTCAACCACATACTCCAGATTGCCCTCAACCAAAACAGGGTCAGGAGGCACAGCAGCAGGAACCACTGGCTCAACAAACCTCTTCAACAAGGACTTGTGGAACACGTTATGGATCTTAAATGTCCCTGGAAGAAGCAAACGAAAAGAAACAGGATTAATAATCTCCATGATCTTATAAGGTCCAATGAACCTAGGCTTAAATTTAGGAGATGCTACTCTCATAGGAATATTCTTTGAGGACAACCAGACCAAGTCCCCCACTTTAAACCAAGGACCATCAGTCCTATGCCGTTAGCAAACCGCTGGGCCTTCTCCTGAGAGAGGGACAACCTCTCCACTACCTGGTCCCAAATCTGCCGCATACGCTCAACAACAGAGTCAACACCTGGACAGACAGAAGCCTCCGTCTGTCCTGAAGAAAATCGAGGGTGAAACCCAGAATTACAGAAAAACGGAGACATCAAAGTGGCAGAGCTAGCCCTATTATTAAGAGCAAACTCAGCCAAAGGCAAAAAAGAGACCCAGTCATCCTGATCAGCAGACACAAAGCATCTTAGATAAGTCTCCAATGTCTGGTTTGTTCTCTCAGTTTGACCATTGGTCTGAGGATGAAATGCCGAGGAGAAAGACAATTGAACACCCAGTTTAGAACAAAAAGTCCTCCAAAATCTGGAAACAAACTGGACTCCTCTGTCAGACACAATGTTCTCAGGAATGCCGTGTAAACGAACCACGTGCTGAAGGAACAACGGCACCAATTCAGAGGAGGAAGGCAACTTAGGTAATGGCACAAGATGTATCATTTTGGAAAACCTATCACAAATTACCCAGATGGTGGTCATTCTCTGAGAAACAGGAAGATCGGAAATGAAATCCATAGAGATATGGGTCCATGGTCTCTTGGGCACAGGCAATGGCATCAACAAACCACTAGAGCGAGAGCAAGGCTTGGAGCGAGAGCAAGTCCCGCAGGACTGCACAAATTCCCTCACATCGCGAGACAAGGTAGGCCACCAAAAGGACCGACTAACCAAGTCTCTGGTACCAAAAATTCCGGGATGCCCAGCCAATGCGGAACAATGAATCTCAGACATCACACTCTTTTTCCATTGGTCCGGGACAAACAATTTTCCAACAGGGCAGCGCTCGGGCCTATCCTCCTGACACCCCTCCAGAGCAAGTCTCAAATTAGGCGAGATGGCGGAAAGAACTACACCCTCCTTCAAAATAACAGAGGGATCAGATAGCTCAGGAGAGTCCGCAAGGAAACTCCTCGAGAGGGCATCCGCCTTAACATTCTTAGTGCCAGGAAGAAAGGAAACCACAAAATTAAAACGTGTGAAAAACAAGGCCCACCTGGCCTGTCTAGGATTGAGTCGCTTGGCAGATTCCAGATAGACCAGATTCTTATGGTCCGTAAGGACCACCACCTGATGTTTGGCTCCCTCCAGCCAATGTCTCCACTCTTCAAAAGCCCACTTCATGGCCAATAACTCCCGATTACCCACGTCATAATTACGTTCAGTAGGAGAAAATTTTCGAGAGAAAAAGGCACAAGGGTTACTTTTAGAGGTCTCTGGATCTTTTGGGACAAAACGGCACCTGCCCCAATTTCAGAGGCATCAACCTCCACCTGAAATGGCAGAGAAACATCAGGCTGCCGTAGAACAGGAGCAGAAGTGAATCTCTGCTTAAGTTCCTGAAACGCAGAGACTGCCTCAGGAGGCCAATTCACCACATCAGAACCCTTTCTGGTCAAATCAGTTAATGGTTTAACAATAACAGAGAAATTACCAATAAATTTACGATAAAAATTGGCAAAACCCAAAAATCTCTGAAGAGCCTTTAATGAAGTAGGTTGGACCCAATCACAGATGGCCTGAACCTTGACCGGGTCCATTTCAATAACAGATGGGGACAAAATGAATCCCAGAAATGAGATCTTCTGTACGCCAAAAAGACACTTTGATCCCTTCACATACAGAGCATTCTCTCTCAAAATCTGGAATACAGTTCGAACATGTTTCACATGAGAGTCCCAGTCATTAGAAAAAATCAAGATATCATCCAAATAAACAATCAGAAACTTGTCCACAAAATCCCTGAAAATGTCATTCATGAAGGACTGGAAGACGGAAGGAGCATTAGTGAGCCCAAAGGGCATCACAAGGTACTCAAAATGCCCTTCAGGGGTGTTAAATGCCGTCTTCCATTCATCCCCGTGCTTAATGCGAATAAGGTTATACGCCCCCCTGAGGTCAAGCTTGGTAAACCAAGTAGCGTTTTTCACCCTGGAAAACAGGTCAGAAATCAAGGGTAACGGGTATTGATATTTCACAGTAATATTGTTCAAGAGACGATAATCAATACACGGCCTTAATGAACCATCTTTTTTGGCCACAAAGAAAAAACCGGCACCTAAGGGTGAAGAGGATGGTCTGATATGACCCTTCTCCAATGATTCCTTGATATAAGACCGCATAGCGTCATGTTCAGGTACAGACAAGTTAAAAAGGCGACCCTTAGGGAATTTACTACCTGGCACTAATTCAATAGCGCAGTCATAGCTCCTATGGGGAGGTAAGGATGCAGATTTACTTTCGCTAAACACATCAGAAAAATCAAACAAAAAGTCAGGAACATCCTCAGCCTGGGGGAGGCAGAAAAAACAGGAGTGTTGGTATTAACACATTGGCAGCCCCAACTGGTTACAGACACAGATTTCCAATCCAAAACAGGATTATGAGACTGTAACCAAGGGAAACCCAGCACGATAATGTCATGCAGATTATATAGAACCAAAAATTTGCAGCACTCCTGGTGATCAGGTTCAGCCCTCATTATCACCTGAGTAGAAAACTGGGGTTTATTCTCAGCCAAAGGGGTAGAATCGATCCCCAGTAGGGGAATAGACTTCTGTAGGGGTATCAAGGGAAATCCACAACGTTTAGCAAAATCATAATCCATCAGGTTAATAGCTGCTCCAGAATCAACGAAAGCCTGAGCAGAAAATGAGGACAGAGAGCATATCAGAGTGACAGTTAATAAAAACTTAGTCTGAACACTACCCAAGACAACTGAGCGTGCAAAACGTCTTCCCCGCTTAGGGCAGACTGAAATAGCATGAGAGGCATCACCACAGTAGAAACATAACCCATTGCGCTTTCGAAACTCATGACGCTGTGCCCCAGACACCACTCCATCACACTGCATGGGCTCAGCAGCTGGCTCACAAGGCAACACCACTCCACGCATACTTCTCCGCTCACGCAAACGTCTGTCAATTTGAATCGCTAATGACATAGAATCATTGAGACCAGAGGGGACAGGGAATCCCACCGTAACATCCTTTACATTATCCGACAGACCCTTCCGGAAAAGGGCCGCCAAAGCGTCGTCATTCCATTTGGTCAGGACTGCCCACCTACGGAATCTCTGACAGTATAACTCAGCGTCATCAAGCCCCTGATTTAATGCCAACAAGGCTTTTTCAGCTTGATCAGTGACATTAGGCTCATCGTACAATAACCCCAAAGCCTGAAAAAATGCATCAACATCACTCAAAACAGGATCCCCAGGTTTGAGGGAAAAAGCCCAATCCTGAGGATCGCCGCGCAGGAGAGAGATGACAATTTGAACCTGCTGCGCTGCGTTTCCTGAGGACTTAGATTTTAAGGCAAGAAACAATTTACAATTATTTTTGAAATTCTGAAACTTAGCTCGATCCCCTGAAAACAAATCTGGCATGGGGATCCTAGGTTCCACAACAGGCAACCTAGCAAGATATGCAGCAATACTCCGAACCTCAGTGGCAAGCTGATCCACACGGCCAGACAACTGTGCAAACTCCATTGGGAGAAAAGATCCTCCCCAGCACCCAGAGATACAGAGGGAAAAAAAAAAAAAAAAAAATGCAACAAACAGAAAAATATCTCTGACAACTTTTCTTCCTTCAAAATATTTTTTCCCTTCTGTGAGTACCATACAATTTTTATGGCCGGTGATACTGTTATGTTACGGTAGCTGAGGAGTGCAGGTAAAAAAGGAAATACACCAGAGCAGTTGGAATCTATGAGATTGCAGTACCCTGACTAACCACCACAACTAGAGGCAGCAGTGGAGCGTTCCTACGATGGTCCTAGACGCCTCGTCACAGCCTGAGAAACTAACTACACCTAAAGATAGAAATAGGAAAGCTATCTGCCCCGGAGCAGAACCCCAAAGATAATAGAAAGCCCCCAAACATGTAATGGCGGTTAGACAAGAGGAAATACTGACACAGAAAGAAAATAGTATGAGCAAACGCTGGGGCCCAAACTATCTAAATAGAAAAGGACAGGAAGGGTACTTACTGCAATCTCAGAAAACCCTGAAAAAACACCAACTCTACTAATTTCAAAATCACCTGAGATCACACGACCTCTACCACCTAAATTAGTTCTCTGGTGTAACAAAAACAGCAGCCACTGAAAAAACTGCAAAAAGCAAAAGTACAAAACACAGTGGCTGGACTAAACTGAGAGGGCAAAAGCCCCCGGAGGGGACCCAGAAGGCCCCCACAGAAGTGCAGGACAAAATGCAAAAATATAGCAAAAACACAAAATAAGAAATTGTCTTATCTGATAGCAGGAGATGCAGACACGACACAGCAGGCTACAAGGGAAACTGGAAAGAAGGATTCAGACCAGAACAATTGATCACCGGCAACCCTGATGGGAAAATGATTCCCTTAAATAAGACCAATCAGTAACACCTGATTCCCAATCCTCACTAGTACCGCTTGTAACCACCAGAGGGAGCCTCTGCCCAGAACTCATCTCAAACCCATTCACAACACTTTGCAGTCCATACATGGACTGTAACTAGAGTTGAGCGAAACAGGTCGGACAGATTCATAAGTCATCGACTTTTGCCAAAGTCAGGTTTCGCCGAGCGAAACCCGACCATAGCGTGAAGTCGGCCATGCGGTCGGAAAAACGAGCGCCAAAGTCGGATTTCCCAGAATGCTTGCAGGCGCCTTTTTTTCAGCCAATGAGCAAGGACGTACACTGTGGGCAAGGAGATGACATGTGCAGCGTCCACCACCATCGTAGAGAATGGCATTGCATTGATTGGCTTGCTTTGGGGGGCGTCAGAGTGTCTAAAAAAGCCCTGACCACCGACCTCCATTTTACTTCTGCCGATCTCAAGAGTAGGGAGAGGTTGCTGTTTATCAGTAGGGAGAGAGTTAGGACTGGAAAGATAGAAGTTCTTCTGTGCTTGTGCTGATAGCAATTGTGCTGTGCAGTTAGTGTGCAGGGACAGGGGAGGATTTTCTTGTGTGCAGCAGCGCTGGTTATTAGGCTGCTTGATAGCTGTATTGCTGTGTGTACACTGCTGTGCAGACTGCTTTTTACACAGCACTAATACTTTTATTCTTTTTTTCTGCACAGTTACCGACCATTCATTTTTTCCCACACCGTATAGAGCTGTACGCTCCTCACACACTACCGTGTACTGGCTGGTATCACGGACAAATACATGCTGACTATCTGTGTGTGACTCCAGAAATAAATACGGAGATTTAGATTTTCCCCTACACCATATACAGTCATGGCCAAAAGTTTTGAGAATGACACAAATATTATATTTTCACATGATCTGCTGCCCTCTGGTTTTTATGTGTGTTTGACAGATGTTTTTATCACAGACAGAAATATAATAATTGCAAACATATGAGTAACAAAAGCTTATATTGACAGTTAGAATGAGTTAATGCAGCAAGTCAATATTTGCAGTGTTGACCCTTCTTCTTCAGGACCTCTGCAATTCTCCCTGGCATGCTCTCAATCAACTTCTGGACCAAATCCTGACTGATAGCAGTCCATTCTTGCTCAATCAATGCTTTCATTTTGTCAGAATTTTTAGGTTTTTGTTTGTCCACCCGTCTCTTGATGATTGACCACAAGTTCTCAATGGGATTAAGATCTGGGGAGTTTCCAGGCCATGGACCCAAAATCTCTATGTTTTTTTCCCTGAGCCATTTAGTTATCACCTTTGCTTTATGGCAAGGTGCTCCATCATGCTGGAAAAGGCATTGTTGATCGCCAAACTGCTCTTGGAGGGTTGGGAGAAGTTGCTCTTGGAGGACATCCTGGTACCATTCTTTTTTCATGGCTGTGTTTTTAGGCAAGACTGTGAGAGAGCCGATTCCCTTGGCTGAGAAGCAACCCCACACATGAATGGTTTCAGGATGCTTAACAGTTGGCATGAGACAAGACTGGTGGTAGCGCTCACCTTGTCTTCTCCGAATGAGGCGTTTTCCTGATGTCCCAAACAATCGAAAAGGGGATTCATCAGAGAAAATAACTTTACCCCAGTCCTCAGCAGTCCACTGCCTGTACCTTTTGCAGAATATCAGTCTGTCCATGATGTTTTTTCTGGATAGAAGTGGCTTCTTTGCTGCCCTCCTTGAGACCAGGCCTTGCTCCAAGAGTCTCCGCCTCACAGTGCATGCAGATGCACTCACACCTGCCTGCTGCCATTCCTGAGCAAGCTCTGCACTGCTGGTAGCCCGATCCCGCAGCTGAAACACTTTTAAGAGACTGTCCTGGCGCTTGCTGATCTTTCTTGGGCGCCCTGAAGCCTTTTTGGCAACAATGGAACCTCTCTCCTTGAAGTTCTTGATGATGCGATAGATTGTTGACTGAGGTGCAATCTTTCTAGCTGCGATACTCTTCCCTGTTAGGCCATTTTTGTGCATTGCAATGATGACTGCACGTGTTTCTTTAGAGATAACCATGGTTAACAGAAGAAAAACAATGATGCCAAGCACCAGCCTCCTTTTAAAGTGTCCAGTGGTGTCATTCTTACTTAATCATGACAGATTGATCTCCAGCCATATCCTCGTCAACACCCACACCTGTGTTAATGGAGCAATCACTGAAAAGAGGTTAGCTGGTCCTTTTAAGGCAAGGCTGCAATGATGTTGAAATGTGTTTTGGGGGATAAAGTTCATTTTCTAGCCAAATATTGACTTTGCAAGTAATTGCTGTTAAGCTGATCACTCTTTATAACATTCTGGAGTATATGCAAATTGCCATTAGAAAAAGTGAAGCAGTAGACTTTGTAAAAATTAATATTTGTGTCATTCTCAAAACTTTTGACCATGACTGTACAGCTGTACCCTTCTGATACAGTACCGTATATCTGCTGTTTGTATTACGGTCAAATCCATACTGAGTGAGTGCTGTGTGTGACTCCGGAAATATATACAGAGATTTAAATTTTCCCCTTCACCGTATACAGCTGTACGCTCCTCATACAGTACCGTATATCTGCTGGTATTTTTGGTACATTTTCCCAAACATGAGGAAGTATGGTGGAAGAGGCCGCGGATGTGGTTGGGGGGGGCAGCTGGTACTGATGGTGGTGGTGGTGCATTTGCTGGTAGTGCCAAAAGCACAATAGCACCTAAGGCAGGAGGTGTTGAGCCTGCGTCATCATCTGGCTCCAGAAGGGCTGGAAGGCTCCCTTTTCTGGGAGTAGGTAAACTGCTTTTAAAGCCGGAGCATCAGGAACAGGTTTTGGCTTACAGTGCCGAAACAGCCTCCAGCTCTATCGCTTCCTCTTCTGAAGTTTCTAAAACTGCAAGCACTGAGTCATCAGTGCAGGCTCCTGGTCAGGAACAACACCTTTCCTTGTGTTCTTCACCCCACCAAAAGTGAAGGATGCGGCAGGCCACACTTCAGATTACTCCCTGTAGCTCTTTTCACGTACCATGCCTAACTTATCAAGGGAAATCCTGAATTCCCCAGTCCAAGATGAATATGACATGGAGTGCACTGATGCACAGCCAGTGCTATATGATTCTGCTGGTACATTCACCCAGGGCACTGCATTGCCCTCGCAGTCTACTGTGCCAGATTCTGACCCTGATGAAACTCAGGTGCCCCTTCCTGCATACTATGACACCTTACACGGTGACACAGAGGAAGGTGCAGATGAAATTGAAGAGGAGGTGATGGATGACCTAGTTGTTTACCCGGATTGGCATCCATTGGGGGAAGAGGGTGCCGCTGGCAATAGCTCAGAAGAGGAGGAGGATCCGCGGCAGGCATCGACATCGCAGCTGCGGTTATCTGGCAGGTCCGTAGCAGTTCAAAAACGTGTTAAAAAAACAAAAAGAGTTGCAGGACAGCTTGGCCAGATGGTCAAATTAGCCAGCGTGCAAGGACTGAAAATTTTTCCCATAGTAGGAAGAGTGCAGTGTGGCACTTTTTTGACCAAAATCCTATTGATGAGGCAAAGGTTATCTGTAAGAAGTGCGGAAGGACCTTTAGCCGAGGGAAAAATCTCCGAAATTTGAATACCAGTTGAATGCTTAGACATTTAAACTACAAAACCTCAGGTAGCACACGTGCACCTGCTCCGACTGAAGGTAGCCAGCAATGCTACAACGCTTCCCCCACTGTAAGCCCACCGGTTAGCACACCACCAGCAAGAAATGTTGAAGTGTCGTCGCAAGGCAAATGCAGTCAGGGATTCATAATGTTTTTACAATGAAAGACTGCATCTAGGCCATCACCACCACCACCATCACCATCACCAACCCCCTCTCAGTCCACCATGTCCACCGCTAGTTCCACCATATGCAGCTCTCAAGTCCAGGTCACCCTAGCAGAGACTCTGAGTAGGACAAGAAAGTACTCATCCTCTCATCCGCGTACACTGGCTTTGAAAGCCTACATTGCCAAACTGATCTCATTAGAGATGATGCCCTTCCGTTTGGTTGAAAGCGCAGCGTTCCGAGAGCTCATGGCCTACGCTGTCCCATGCTATGACCTACCCAGTCTGCACTTCTTTTCTAGAAAAGCCATCCCTGCCCTCCACCTGCATGTCAAAGACCGCATTGTCCATGCACTCAAACAATCAGTGAGTGGAAAGGTGCACCTCACAACAGATGCATGGGCCAGTAGGCATGGCCAGGGCCGTTACGTGTCCATCACTGCGCACTGGGTTAATGTGGTGGATGCAGGGTCAACAGGGGACAGTGGCAGTGGGACAGTGCTGCCTAGCCCACGTTATATGCAACAGTTGGCTGTAGGTGTTCGACCCTCCTCCTCCTACAGAAGCGAAAACTCATCAACAGAGCGCAGTCGCATGAGCACTCCATCCGCAGCTGTCAGTGTTGCACATGAGGTGTCCCACTATCGAACAGCTAGTGGTAAGCGTCAGCAGGCTGTTTTAAAGATGATGTCTTTGGGCGACAACAGACACACCGCGGAGGTACTGGCCGACTACTTGCAGCGAGAAACTGAGTCATGGCTAGGCAGTCTACATCTTGAGCCAGGCAAGGTAGTCAGTGATAACTGACGTAATTTTGTGGCAGCCATACACCTGGCAAAACTCAGACACATACCTTTCCTGGCTCACACCTTGAACCTGATGGTATAGTGCTTCATAAATAATTATCCCGAGTTACCAGCCCTGCTCCATAAGGTGCGAAGACTGTGCTCGCACATCCGTCGCTCACCCATAGACTCCAGTCGTATGCAGAGCCTGCAGCGATCGCTCCACCTCCCCAAGCACCGCCTAATCATAGACGTTGCAACAAGGTGGAACTCCACCATGCACATGGTTGAGAGGCTGTGCGAACAGAGGCAGGCTGTAATGCATTTGTGGGAGGATACACGGGCAGGCAGTTTGAGGGCAGACATGAAGTTGTCGGGTGTGCAGTGGTCAAAGCTGAAAGACCTCTGTAAAGTCCTTCAGTGTTTTGAGAATGCACACGGCTGGTAAGCGCAGACGACGCCATAAGCTTGAGCATCCCACTTATGCGTCTGCTCATGCAAACTTTGATGCACATTAAGGATCAGGTGTCAGCAGCGGAGGAGGAGGAGGGAAGCCTTGATGACAGTCAGCCATTTTCTGCTCAGGGAACTGTCCTGTACAAGGTGGAGGAAGAAGAGGAAGAGGAGGAGGAGGAGGGGGTGATTATTTTGGGAGGGAGGATGCTTCTCAGGGGGCAAGAGAAAATGTTGGCTTGCCAAAGTCAGGTACAGGCTTTGTGTGTGACTGGAGGGATGTGGATTTGGCAGAAAGGGCTCCTCCACCCACCACAGGCAGTGCATCATTGACACCTGGAACATTGGCCCACATGTGTGATTTTCTTTTGCGAATCCTAAAAAGGGACCCCCCGCATTGCCAAAATTATGAAGGATGACGACTACTGGTTGGCCAGCAGCCTCGATCCACGCTATAAAGGCAAATTACAGAACATCATGCCACAGGAGAACCTAGAGCTAATATTGGCGAACAAACAAGCGACTCTGGTAAACAGTTTGTTAGAGGCATTCACAGCAAGCAGCAGCAGTGCAGGTTCTACCATGAACCGTTCTGGGCCAAATGGTAGAGGTGTTCGTGGTGCACACAGCCGAAGTGGCGTTGGAGACAGGGTTTCTTGACCATGTTGTGGACTGATTTCTCGAGTAACGCTCACACGACTGGTAATACTGAATAGATTATAACAGACAGGAGACAGCAGTTGTCAACTATGGTTCAAAATTACCTCTCCTCCCCTATCAATATTCTCCCTCACAGTTCATTCCCCTTTGACTAGTGGGCCTGTAAACTGGACACCTGGCCTGAATAGGCACAATATGCCTTAGAGGAGCTCGCTTGCCCTGCTGGCAGTGTGCTATCAGAAAGATTCTTCAGTGCTGCTGGATCACTCATGACAGAAAGAAGGACCCGGCTTTCGACCAAAAATGTAGGTGACACATAGGTTGCCAGCAAAATGGCTCGCTTTGTCTTCCTCTTCCTCCGACTTCTCCAATTCTTCCATTTGCAGCTGCTGAACGTCCAGCCTACACCTCAACATATGCCAGTTTTTCCACCTCCCTAACTGGGCTGTACCCCCCCTAGGGCTGGCGTCAGCACCTAGCGTACCCGGGCAAGTGCCGGGGCACTGAGCAGGTGGGGGGGCCCACTCGCCCACTTGCTCAGGGCACCAGCGCTTGCAATATTTACCTCTCCCTGCTCCACCGCTGTGATGTCTTCCGCGTTTCCTGACAGTGACATTCAGGTTGGAGAGCGCGATTACATCACGTCTGTGCGCCCTCTGCCTGAACAGTCATAGTTCAGAGAGCTGGAAGATGGCGACGCTGAGGAGTCCAGAGTAGAGCAGTGCCCAGCGAGGAGAGGTATTTCATTTTTTTAAATGTTTGGAGCAATGTATGGGGAGCAATATACACTGGAGAATTATATATGGGGCCCATCATACAGTTGAGCATCATAGATAGGGCCCATTATACACTGGAGCATTATACAGTATATGGTGCCCATCATACACTGGAGCATTATAAATGGGGCCCATCATACACTGGAGCATCATATATGGGGCTCACTATACACTGGAGCATCATATATGGGGCCCATTATATACTGGAGCATCATATGGGGCCCATTATATATGGAGCATTATATAGGCCCATCATACACTGGAGTATCATCCTTGGGGCCCATCATATACAGGAGCATCATATGGGGCCCATTATATATGGAGCATCATATGGGGCACATTATATATGGAGCATTATATATGGGGACCATTATATTTGGAGCTTTATATGGGACTCATCATACACTGGAGCATCATATATGGGGCCCATCATATACTAGAGCTTCATATGGGGTTCATTATTTATGGGGCATCATATAAGGCCCTTTATATATGGAGCATCATATGGAGCACATATGGGGCCTATTCTGTATGGAGCATTATATGGAGCCCATTCTGTATGGAGCAATATATGGGGCCCATCATATACTGTATGGAGCTTTATATGCGACTCATTATACTGTATGGAGCAATATGTGGGGCTCATTATACTCTATGGGGACCGTCCTATACTGTATGGCACATTATATGGGGACCATCATATACTGGAGCATTATGTGGAGCTCATCATATACTGTATGGAACATTATATGGTACCAATTATGTATGGAGCAATATATGGGGCTCATTATTCTGTATGGAGCAATATATGTGGCTCATTATACTCATTAAACAACTCAAAGGAGTATAAGATTTTTTATATAAAGTGCTAATCTATTGGAGGGAAATAACAAATAATAAAAATTAGAGATGAAGCATTATATTGGGCCCATTATTCTGTATGGAGCATCATATATGGGACTCATTATTCTGTACGGAGCAATATATGGGGCTCATTATTCTGTATAGAGCAATATATGGGGCTCATTATTCTGTATGGTGCACTATGTGGTGCCCATAATACTGTATGGAGGCCTATACTGTCCGGTTTTTAAGCTATTGTAGAATTTACAATAGATATCACTCATGTAATGTAAGAAGCGAAGTATTTGGCATTGTACTATACTTATATTTCCCTGCGATATCGGAGCATCATGAAATGTGGTATGTGTTAAAGGGGTCCATTGAGACTCTTTCGCCCGGGGCCACGAAAACCTGGAGCCAGCCCTGCCCCCCCCACAACTGTAGCCAAATAGCCCCCAGTTTTCAATGCGTTACTATTATTATAAAGTAAATTAAGGATGACAAGCTTAAGTAGTAAGAATTAATGTCGTTGGCATTGAAATGGGCACTGTAGGTGTGTTTACTGTCCTCCACTCACTGCCGACTTTTCTTCCCCATTGACTTGCATGGGGTCGGGTTTCAGTCGGAACTCCGACTTTTTCCGATATTCAGCCGATTTCGTTCGACTCGACTTTTGGAAAGTTGGTGGTCCAAAACCCGACTCGACCCTCCCGGAGGCAATGTCGCTCATCTCTAAGGCTAGGTTCATATTGCGTTTTACCAGCCCGTTCAACACATAGCGTTGACGGGCTGGTAACGGTAGCGCAGATGAATCAGCAGATGATTCATCTGTGCTAGAGGTGATGGAGCCCAGAGGCTGCAGCCCTGAATGACAGCACGTCGCGAACGCATGCCGCTTTACGGCATGCGTCGCGATGCGCCCTCAAATGAGGGTGAATGGCAGCGTTAACGGACTGCGTTACACCGCGTTATACCGTGGTGTAACGCAGTCCTTCTAACGGACTGCCCAAACTCAGCATAGACCCAGCCTAACTGTAATACATAAGTAAACCAGTCAGAGTCACAGTCTCCTTTGGTGGAAAGAGACAAAGTGGCCAGAAAAAGTCCACAAAAAGAAAATTATTTTTTTAACGTGATATCAAATGCAATATTTATTAATATACAAAAATGACACATTAATATAATATTAATATACTTGTATATACTCGAGCATAAGCCGACCCGAGTATATGCCGACCCCCCTAATTTTGCTACAAAAAACTGGGAAAACTTATCGACCCGAGTATAAGCCTAGGGTGGAAAATGAGATTATGCTGCCCCATGTATTATGCCCCACAAGATACTCCATAGATTGTGCCCCATATGCTGCCCATGTATTGTGCCCCATATGCTGCCCATGTATTGTGCCCCAATAGATGCTCCATAGATTGTGCCCCCATAGATGCTCCTTAGATTATGCCTCCATAGATGCCCCATGTATTATGCCCCATAGATGCTCCATAGATTGTGCCCCATAGATGCTCCACAGATTATGCCCCATAGATGCCCCCTTAGATTATGCCCCTATAGATGCTCCATAGATTGTGCCAACATAGATTATGCCCCTGTAGATTGTGCCCCCATAGATTATGCCCCCATAGATGCTCCATTGAATAGGCCCCTTATGCGGCTGCAGCTGCTGCTGCAAAAAAAAAAATGACATACTCATCTCTCGTCTCTGGGGGCCAGGTGCCGGTGTCCTGAGCAGGCGGGGACACCGGCGCGCTGTGGGGGATAGGTGCTGGTGTCACCGCTCGCTCAGAGCCCTGGCACCTGCGATATTTACCTGTCACCCGTTCTGAGGCTGTCTTCCGGGTCCTCCAGCATTGAATGATCAGGCAGAGGACGTGGCGCACAGTAACCACGTCATCGTGCCCTCTGCCTGAACTTCGCAGCAAGAGGACCCGAGAACACAGCGGCGAGCAGCGGTGGAACGGGACAGATAAATATCGCTTATACTCACCCCTCCGCCGGCGCGTCTCTGCCCTGCTCTTCTCCCGTGGTCTCCGGCGCCAGTGTTCAGCGGTCACGTGGTACCGCTCATTAAAGTCATGAATATCTGCATATTCATGACTTTAATGAGCGGTACCACCTGACCGCTGAACACAGGTGCCGGAGACCGTGAGAGAAGAGCAGGGGCTGCAGAGACAACGCCGGCGGAGGGGTGAGTATATAGCACAGCTGTGCTCCGCCTCCCCCTGTATATGACTCGAGTATAAGCCGAGAGGGGACTTTCAACCCTAAAAAATGGTCTGAAAATCTCGGCTTATTCATGAGTATATACGGTAATAAAAACTAGAGATGAGCGACTTTGGCTCCGGGAGGGTCAAGTCGGGTTTCGGACCATCCGACTTTCCCAAAAGTCGAGTCAAACGAAGACTGCAGACTATCAGAAAAAGTCAAGTCGGGGGTAGAAAACACGACCCCAATGCAAGTCGATGGGGAAGAAAAGTCGGCAGTGAGTGGAGGACAGTAAACACACCTACAGTGCCCATTTCAATGCCAACGACATAAATCCTTATTACTTTAGCTTGGCAACCTTAATTAACTTTATAATAATAGTAACACATTGAAACCTGGGGGTTATTGGCTAAAGTTGTGGGGAGGGGGCAGGGCCGACTCCAGGTTTTCATGGGCCCCGGGCCAAAGAGTCTCAGTGGGCCCCTTTAACACATACCACAATTCATGATGCTCCGATACGGCAGAGAAATATAGGTATAGTACAATGCCAAATACTTCACATCTTACATAACGTGAGTGATATCAATTGTAAATTCTACAATAGCTCAAAAACCGGACAGTATAGTCCTCCATACAGTATTATGGGCACCACATAGTGCACCATACAGAATGGCCTCCATATAACGCTCCATACAGAATAGGCCCCATATGTGCTCCATATATAAAGGGCCCTATATGATGCCCCATAAATAATGAACCCCATATGATGCTCTAGTATATGATGGGCCCCATATATGATGCTCCAGTGTATGATGAGCCACATATAATGCTCCAAATATAATGGTCCCCATATAAAATGCTCCAAATATAATGGGCTCCATGTGATGCTCCAGAATAAAATGGGCCCCATATATGTTGTTCCAGTGTATAATGGGCCCCGTATATGATGCTCCAGTGTATGATGGGCCCTATCTATGATGCTCAAGTGTATGATGGTCCCCATATATAATTCTCCAGTGTATAATGCTCCCCATATATTGCTCCAAACATTAAAAAAATGAAATTCCTCTCCTTGGGGGGTACTGCTGTACTCTGGACTCCTCAGCGTCGCCATCTTCCAGCTCTCTGCACTTGGACTGTTGGCGCAGAGGGCACACAGACGTGACGTCATCGCGCTCTCTGACCTGAATGTCACTGTCAGGAAACGTGGAAGACGTCACGGCGGTGGAGCTGGGAGAGGTAAGTATTGCAAGTGCTGGGGCCCTGAACAAGCAGGGGTACCCAATCGTGGGCCGGCACTGGCACAGGGCCCCTCATAGTACGTCGGTGTCTCTGACAGCGAGCGGCCCCCCCACCTGCTCAGTGCCCCGGCACTTGCCCGGGTGCACCAGGTGCTGACGCCGGCCCTGGGGGGGTACAGCCCAGTTAGGGAGGTGGAAAAACTGGCATATGTTGAGGTGAATGCTGGATGTTCAGCAGCTGCAAATGGAGGAATTGGAGAAGTCGGAGGAAGAGGAGGACAAGGCGAGCCATTTTGCTGGCAACCTATGTGTCATCAGGGGAAGGTGGTACAAAATCCTTTGAAACCCAGGCATGGTTCATTTTAATGAAGGTGAGATCACCTACATTTTTGGTCGACAGCCGGGTCCTTCTTTCTGTCATGATTGATCCAGCAGCATTGAAGAGTCTTTCTGATAGCACACTACCAGCAGGGCAAACGAGCTCCTGTAAGGCATAATGTGCCAATTCAGGCCAGGTGTCCAGTTTACAACAGGCCCACTAGTCAAAGGGGAATGAACTGTGAGGGAGAACATCGATAGGGGAGGAGAGGTAATTTTGAACCATATTTGACAACTGCTGTCTCCTGTCTGTTGCAATCGATTGAGTATTACCAGTCGTGTGAGCGTTACTCGAGAAATCAGATGACAACATGGTCATGAAACCCCTGTCTCCAATGCCACTTCGTCTGTGTGCACCACGAACACCTCTACCATTTGGCCCACTACGGCTCGTTGTAGAAACTGCACCGCTGCTGTGTGCTGGGAATGCCTCTAACAAATGGTTTACCAGAGTCGCTTGTTTGTTCGCCAATATTAGCTCTAGGTTCTCCTGTGGCATGATGTTCTGTAATTTGCCTTTATAGCGTGGATCGAGGATGATGGCCAACCAGTAGTTGTCATCCTTCATCATTTTGGCAATGCGGGGGGTCCCTTTTTGGGATCCGCAAGACATAATCACACATGTGGGCCAATGTTCCAGGTGTCAATGATGCACTGCCAGTGGTGGGTGGAGGAGCACTTTCTGCCAAATCCACATCCCTCCAGTCACGCGCAAACCCTGTACCTGACCTTGGCAAGCCATTTTCTCTTGCCCCCTGAAAAGCATCCTCTTCCCTAAAATAATCATCCCCCTCATCCTCCTCCTCCTCCTCTTCCTCTTCTTCCTCCACCTCGTACAGGACAGTTCCCTGAGAAGACAATGGCTGACTGTCATCAAGGCTTCCCTCCTCCTCCTCCTCTTCCTCCTCCGCTGCAGACGCCTGATCCTTAATGTGCGTCAAAGTTTGCATGAACAGACGCATAAGTGGGATGCTCATGCTTATGATGGCGTCATCTGCGCTTACCAGCCGTGTGCATTCCTCAAAACACTGAAGGACTTTACAGAGGTCTTTCAGCTTTGACCACTGCACACCCGACAACTGCATGTCTGCTCTCAAACTGTCTGCCCGTGTATCCTCCCACAAATGCATTACAGTCTGCTTCTGTTCGCACAGCCTCTCAACCATGTGCATGGTGGAGTTCCACCTTGTTGCAACGTCTATGATTAGTGCTTGGGGAGGTGGAGCGATCGCTGCAGCCTCTGCATATGACTGGAGTCTACGGGCGAGCGACGGATGTGCGAGCACAGTCTTCGCACCTTATGGAGCAGGGCTGGTAACTCGGGATAATTATTTATGAAGCACTGCACCACCAGGTTCAAGGTGTGAGCCAGGCAAGGTATGTGTCTGTGTTTTGCCAGGGCTATGGCCGCCACAAAATTACGTCTGTTATCACTGACTACTTTGCCTAGCTCAAGATGTAGACTGCCCAGCCATGACTCAATTTCTCGCTGCAAGTAGTCGGCCAGTACCTCAGCGGTGTGTCTGTTGTCGCCCAAAGAAATCATCTTTAAAACAGCCTGCTGATGCTTACCACTAACTTTTCGATAGTGGGACACCTCGTGTGCAACACTGGCAGCTGCGGATGGAGTGCTCGTGCGACTCCGCTCTGTCGACGAGCTTTTGCTTCTGGAGGAGGAGGGTCGAATGCCTACAGCCAACTGTTGCCTATACCGTGGGCTAGGCAGCAATGTCCCACTGCCGCTGTCCACTGTGGATCCTGTTTCCACCACATTACCCCAGTGTGCAGTGATGGACATGTAATGGCCCTGGCCATGCCTACTGGCCCATGCATCTGTTGTGAGGTGCATCTTTACACTCACTGATTGTTTGAGTGCATGGACAATGCGGTCTTTCACATGCAGGTGGAGGGTAGGGATGGCTTTTCTAGAAAAGAAGTGCAGACTGGGTAGGTCATAGTGTGGGACAGCGTAGGCCATGAGCTCTCGGAACGCTGCGCTTTCAAACGGAAGGGCATCATCTCTAATGAGATCAGTTTGGCAATGTAGGCATTCAAACCCAGTGAGGTTTTGTAGTCCGTCCACGCTTGCAAGTGCATGGTGTTTAAATGTCTAAGCATTCTACTGGTATTCAATATTCGGAGATTTTTCCCTCGGCTAAAGGTCCTTCCGCACTTCTTACAGATAACCTTTGCCTCATCAATAGGATTTTGGTCAAAAAAGTGCCACACTGCACTCTTCCTACTATTGGATAAATTTTCAGGGCTTGCACACTGTGCTAATTTGACCGTCTGGCCAAGCTGTCCTGCAACTCTTTTTGTTTTTTTAACACGCTTTTGGACTGCTATGTGCCTGCCAGATAACTGCTGCTGCGATGTCGATACCTGCTCCGGATCCTTCTCCTCTTCTGAGCTATTGGTAGCGGCACCCTCTTCCCCCAATGGATGCCAATCCGGGTAAATAACTAGGTCATCCATCACCTCCTCTTCAATTTCATCTGCACCTTCCTCTGTGTCACCGTGTAAGGTAGTATAATAGGCGGGAAGGGGCACCTAAGTTTCATCAGGGTCAGAATCTGCCTCAGTAGACTGCGAGGGCATTGCAGTGCTCTGGGTGAATTTACCAGCAGAATCATATAGCACTCCATGTCATATTCATCCTGGACTGGGGAATTCAGGATTTCACTTGATAACCCAGGCATGGTATGTGAAAAGAGCTCCTGGGAGTAATCTGGAGTGTGGCCTGCCCCATCCTTCACTTTTGGTGGGGGTGAAGGACACAAGGAAAGGTGTTGTTCCTGACCAGGAGCCTGCTCTGACAACTCAGTGTTTGCATTTTTTGAAACTTCAGAAGAGGAGGCGATAGAGCTGGAGGCTGTTTCGACAATGTAAGCTAAAACCTTTTCCTAATGCTCTGGCTTTAAAAGCGGTTTACCTACTCCCAGAAAAGGGAGCCTTCCAGGCCTTCTGGAGCCAGACCATGACGCAGGCTCAACACCTCCTGCCTTAGGTCCTATTGTGCTATTGGCACTACCAGCAGATGCACCACCACCACCATCAGTACCAGCTGGCCCCCCCGCCCACGTCCGGGCCTCTTCCATCATACTTCCTCATGTTTGGGAAAATGTACCAATAATATCAGCAGATATACGGTTCTGTATCAGAAGCAGACAGGTGTATATGGTGTACAGGAAAATTTCAATCTCCGTATATATTTTCGGAGTCACACACAGACGCTCACTTAGTATGGATTTGACCGTAATACAAAGAGAAGATATATGGTACTGTTGTGTAGCCCTGGTGTGAAGGCACACGCAGTACCCTGGAGGATGTGCGGAGAGGTAACAGTTTAATGCTCAATAAACATTCACTCCATCACACACTTAGACACACCCATAGGTTATAAGAGCTAGTGAGATCTAGCCAGTCAGTCAGTCTAGCCCGGGTGGCTCCTGAGTGAGTCATCCCACCTGTGTGCAGTCTGTGCAGGAAGAAAGAGGAGTCAGCAGCAGAACCTTCAGTCGCCTGTCCCAAGGACAGTGGAGTTCAGTCGACGTGCTCCTGAACTAGAAGATTACTGAGCCTCTGTTAGCGAGCTCTGGGAAGAAGAAAGAAGGGATTAGCTTGTATTTTACCCTAGGAAGTGTGGAGTGCTTATGCTACAAGCGCGAACAGGGCGAAGGGCACAGTGGAAGAAGTGATAGCAGTGCCTTAAGGATTGGACTATCCTGCACGATTTCACCGGTCACTGGGGACCGAAGTGTCACTATAGCTTTAGGCATAGTGATAGAAAAACCAGAGTCTTACTGGACCTTAGGTCGCAGAAAGCAGCCCTTGGAGTGTCAGTACATAGCAGGGGTCAGGTGGAATAGGAACTTTGAGCCTGATCAGCAAAAACAAGAACCTAGTTCCATCACTGGAAGACTCCGACCACAAAACTGACCGGGCAGTACAGCTTTGGAAAAGCTGGAGTATTCGGAGTGAACTAAGCTTTATGCTAGTTGGACTCATCATATTGGAAAGTAAAGGAGGCCCCCAACCTGTTCAGCTGTTATCTCAAAGCACATCCTCCACCCGACCAGCCTCCCTGGGACCTGCCTTATCATCTGACAAGTAAAAGGTATGGAAAGACGCTGGATGGTGTGAGACTGATTTATTTACCTGCACCCGACATCATTAATTCCATAGACTTTGAGGGACCAGTCCCACCTGTAGGGACCCGATATCTAGCTGCCACACCATCCCCTCAGAGATCTACAGCAGCGCTGGTCTTAGTGATCAGAGAACTACAGGTGGCGTCACGAATGTTATACACCTATCCCCTGTAAATATACCCCCCAACCTACGCCTGACCGCCAGGGCCACAGACCGAGCCACCGCTACCTGTGACAACCCCATAGACTTCCATGGGCTCGGCTCTGAGTACCCCATTGCTCTGGTAACCCACAATTGTGGTGCGTGGTCACAACAAAAACTTGGCGTCACAAACAGGATGCGAAACTCGCAAAATTGCGAGCCCTGTGTGCCTGTGGAGGTGTTTTTGTGGAAAAGGACTGTTTGCTATTTTTGGCGCTAAAATCCGCCATTTTGCCGCCAAATTCGCGCCCTCAGGCGCTGGAGAAGAAGGGTGGGGCGTTGTGCCCCCCTGTGGCGCGAAGAGAATGCCTGCCCTCTCAAAGTGCTACTACAATATGCGATCCTGCCCTACAGCGAAGGAGGTCCGCCTCCTCTTCACCTTCCCTGCGAGGAGGAGGAGACGCAAACCCCGCCTCCACGGAAGAGACCGGACGGCTCCGGTAGAAGAAGAGAGACTGTTCTGGAACATCATGGAGGCAGGACGTGTGCAGCCGAGCAGGGAAGCGGTGGAAGGCAGGCCCCGTTCCCCAGCCAAGCTGCCACTAGAACCAGAACCATCTGTGGTCCTGCACCTGCAGCAAGCCTTGCTGGAGATTGGAGAGGAAAATGCAAGGTTAAAGAAGATGATCCTGCAACGACCTGGCGTGGAGGAGACAGAGAGACGCTGGCGTGCCCAGATACAGCGGCTGCTGTGGGACGCAGTGCTCTCTCCCACAAGCATAATGCCGTCTCCTGATTTCCCACGTTCCCTGCTGAAGAAAGCTGAAGGAAAACCGGAGGCCGCCCCCAAAAGTGCTGTACCTGATCCCACCGGAGGAGAGGTGGAAGCGAAGGAGGCTGAGGAGGTCCTGCCCGTTCCGGAGTGCCAGCCCGGCAAGGAGGCCGCAGCAGATTACAGATCCCCGGTAGGGACACCGGAGGAAACCCAGCCGTCTGTGATGGAGCAGCGACAGCAGCAGGTTAGTGCGTTCCCAACTGAGCCATTGCGCACACCTGCTTCCTGCTCTGCATCACACCAGCATCGTGCCCCGGCATCGCCCCATGAACGTACGTCACAGTTGGAAGCGCCCCCTGCATATTCTACTCTGCCAGTGCCTCGTACCAAGACACAAGCTACGACTCATTCCAAATCGCAATTTGCACCGCCGGATATAGCGGCACCAACAGCGACACCTTCGGAGATACCGCTTGCGTCCTACATGATGGAGTCACCCGATGGGACCGTAGTGAGGATGAAAACAGTCGCTACTCAGACTTGGATAGCAGGTCACGACCTATTTGTCATGTGCTCTAAAGAGCATCGCATTGTTCCAGCCCCCGGGATGGAAAGTGTAACTGAAGTTAGCAAGAAAATGTGAAGAACAGTAGGACCCAGACAGGGTTTACCGCAACAAAGAAAATGTAGAAAGTTTTGATAAAAGAAATAATTGCTGTTTCGCACCTTATTGCTATATATAGGGTTTACGTAGTTTTATATATAACGAGTAGAATACCCGGCTGGGTACAAAGATGAAAATTTTGAAAAGTTAAAGAATTTTGAGAAATAAAGAGTTTTACATATAGAATACTCTGGTTGAGTAAATATCGTTGGATATATCATGTAAATATTGAAGTGAAAAGTATATATATGTGTCCTTTTATTATGTCATGGACTTTGAGGTTGAGGACTGAGCCAGCCCAAAAACTGTATCCTGTAAATAGTTGCACTAAGGTGCATTATATTGGTTTTACATGAAACCACAACTACCTCTGAATATAAAACCCGTGTGGTGTGGCACTGAGCGAGGTCTGCAGCCAGATGTCCTGCAGCCCACCCAGGACCCACGTTGAAGGTTTGGTGCGGGTCCTTCACAAGAATACTGTGTATATATTGAATGCCTTGATGCTTTAATACTTTTTGTATTTTTCTACTGAACATAATGCAACGTTTAAGAAATCCTTACCTCCCGGATGGGAAGAGTTTAATGTTTACTGTTAACGAAAAACAAAATGTCTTCTTGTATTTCACAGTCCGGGAGTGCTGTATTTTACCATGGGGGAATGTGTAGCCCTGGTGTGAAGGCACACGCAGTACCCTGGAGGATGTGCGGAGAGGTAACAGTTTAATGCTCAATAAACATTCACTCCATCACACACTTAGACACACCCATAGGTTATAAGAGCTAGTGAGATCTAGCCAGTCAGTCAGTCTAGCCCGGGTGGCTCCTGAGTGAGTCATCCCACCTGTGTGCAGTCTGTGCAGGAAGAAAGAGGAGTCAGCAGCAGAACCTTCAGTCGCCTGTCCCAAGGACAGTGGAGTTCAGTCGACGTGCTCCTGAACTAGAAGATTACTGAGCCTCTGTTAGCGAGCTCTGGGAAGAAGAAAGAAGGGATTAGCTTGTATTTTACCCTAGGAAGTGTGGAGTGCTTATGCTACAAGCGCGAACAGGGCGAAGGGCACAGTGGAAGAAGTGATAGCAGTGCCTTAAGGATTGGACTATCCTGCACGATTTCACCGGTCACTGGGGACCGAAGTGTCACTATAGCTTTAGGCATAGTGATAGAAAAACCAGAGTCTTACTGGACCTTAGGTCGCAGAAAGCATCCCTTGGAGTGTCAGTACGTAGCAGGGGTCAGGTGGAATAGGAACTTTGAGCCTGATCAGCAAAAACAAGAACCTAGTTCCATCACTGGAAGACTCCGACCACAAAACTGACCGGGCAGTACAGCTTTGGAAAAGCTGGAGTATTCGGAGTGAACTAAGCTTTATGCTAGTTGGACTCATCATATTGGAAAGTAAAGGAGGCCCCCAACCTGTTCAGCTGTTATCTCAAAGCACATCCTCCACCCGACCAGCCTCCCTGGGACCTGCCTTATCATCTGACAAGTAAAAGGTATGGAAAGACGCTGGATGGTGTGAGACTGATTTATTTACCTGCACCCGACATCATTAATTCCATAGACTTTGAGGGACCAGTCCCACCTGTAGGGGACCCGATATCTAGCTGCCACACCATCCCCTCAGAGATCTACAGCAGCGCTGGTCTTAGTGATCAGAGAACTACAGGTGGCGTCACGAATGTTATACACCTATCCCCTGTAAATATACCCCCCAACCTACGCCTGACCGCCAGGGCCACAGACCGAGCCACCGCTACCTGTGACAACCCCATAGACTTCCATGGGCTCGGCTCTGAGTACCCCATTGCTCTGGTAACCCACAATTGTGGTGCGTGGTCACAACACTGTATCAGAAGCGGACAGGTGTATACGGTGTACGGGAAAATTTCAATCTCCATATATATTTTCGGAGTCACACACAGACGCTCACTCAGTATGGATTTGACAGTAATACAAAGAGCAGATATACGGTACTGTATCAGAAGCAGACAGGTGTATACGGTGTACGGGAAAATTTCAATCTCGGTATATATTTCCGGAGTCACACACAGATAGTCAGCATGTATTTGTGCGTGATACCAGCCGGTAGACGGTAGTGTGTGAGGAGCATACAGCTCTATACGGTGTGTGAAAAAATGAACGCTCGGTAACTGTGTAGAAAAAAAGAATAAAAGTATTAGTGCTGTGTAAAAAGCAGTCTGCACAGCAGTGTACACACAGCAATACTGCTAGCAGGCAGCCTAATAACCAGCGCTGCTGCACACAAGAAAATTCTCCCCTGTCACTGCACACTAAAAACTGTACAGCACAATTGCTATCAGCACAAGCATGTAAGAACTTCTCTTTCCAGCCCTAACGCTCTCCCTACTGATAAACAGAAACCTCTCACTACTGTTAAGATCAGCAGAAGTAAAATGGCAGTCGGCACTCAGGGCTTTTATATACACTATGACACCCCCCAAAGCAAGCCAATCACTGCAATGCCCTTCTCTAAGATGGTGGTGGACGCTGCACATGTCATCTCGTTGCCCACAGTGTGCGTCCTTGCTCATTGGCTGAAAAAAGTCTCCTGAAAGCATTCTGGGAAAATCGACTTTGTCGCTCGGTTCGGCGACCGCATGGCCTACGGCACACTATGGTGGTGTTTCGGCCAACGAAACCCGACTTTGGCGAAAGTCGGCGACTTTTGAATCTGACCGACCTGTTTCGCTCAACTCTAATAAAAACCTAAATAGGGGATGTACGTAGTCAATATCCTAGATAAAGCAAACTGACATTTTAAAGGAATTAAAAACCACAATAGGACTCTGACTCTAATAGGCACTGACAATAGTTAAAGACAGCCAGCATCTCCAATGTAACCCGTATCTAAACACAAGACAGCCAAATATCATCATGTGTCTTTCTATAGGCAGGCTTAAAGCTATGCAGTAAAACTTACTATTAATGCAGGGTCCGTGCCTTGGGGTGGAGGGACGTGCTTTTTCTGGCCACTTTGTCTCTTTCCACAAAAGGAGACTCTGTGACTCAGACTGATTTACTATGTTCTTTTAGCACATTGTACATATGGATCACACCTTCTTTTGATTATAATGTAATAAATAAGTCTCTGAATTTGACTGATTTATTTATTTTATTTGCTTAAATAGCACCATTGATGTCCACAGTGCTTTACAGACTGATACTGCACTGTGTCAGTTACACACCAGATGTCCTTATAATTAAAGGGAATCTGTCACCTCATTTTTCGACTATGAGATGCAGCCACCGCCATCAGGGGCTTATCTACAGCATTCTGTAATGCTGTAGATATACCCCCGATTTACCTGAAAGAGAAGAAAAACTAGATAGATTATACTCACCCAGGGGCGGTACTTCGTCCGATTCGGTCCGGAGGGAGTCGCGGTCTGATCCGGCGCCTCTCATCTTTTAGCGATGATGTCCTCTTCTTTGCTTCCAGTTGCGGCTCCAGGGCAGGCGCACTGCTCTGCCCTGTTGAGGGCAGAGCAGAGTACTGCAGTGCGCAAGCGCCGGGAAAGGTCAGAGAGGTCTGGCGTTTGCGCACTGCAGTACTTTACTCTGCCCTCAAACAGGGCAGAGCAGTGCGCCTGCGCCGGAGCCATGACAGGAAGCAAATAAGAGGACGTCTTCGCTACAAGATGGGAGGCGCTGGACCGGACCGCGACTCCCTCCGGGACCGAATCGGACGCCGTACCGCCCCTGGGTGAGTATAATCTAACTCGTTTTTCTTCTCATTCAGGTAACATCGGGGGCTTATCTACAGCATTACAGAATGCTGTAGATAAGCCCCTGATGGCGGTGGCTGCATCTCATAGTCAAAAAATGGGGTGACAGATTCCCTTTAAAGGATACAATTTCTCACACAGAAATGGAATACAGATAATAGCATCCTGTCACATTACTAACGCTATCTTAATTCCGCCATTCTTAAAAGGGTTATCCATTTTCAGTAAAGTGGTCCTCAAACTGTGTAAAGTACATGAACTAACAAACTCAGCAGGTACTCTCACTCTCTGGGTCTAGTGCTGGCTCCCCATTGCTGTTGTGAGTAGAGTGGCAACGTTACGTCAATGTGTCACCGCTCTAGCCATTCACTGTGCTTAATGCTTAGGCAGAGGTTGATGGCACATAACGCTGAGCTCAGTTACTGACTGGCTGGAGCGGTGATGTGTTGAGTCATGTCACCACTCTTGTCACAACACCAGGAATGCTGCAGTGCCAGGAAGTCAATACTGGAACCATATAGGATGGGTACCTGATGAGTTTATTTTATGGATTTTATACACTTTGGGGACTAGTTTACTGAAACATCTCCTTTAATATCATGGGGGCCTATTGAGCATGGTATGGTGGCTACGTGTGCTGCTTATCTGAGTGAACCATAAATTCTCCACATCTCTCCCTCTGAGCACAGCTTAGAATTCCCATATTATGCGCACACAGAATGAAAATATACAATGGTGTCTCTAAAGCAGAGGGGGAATCTGTGCTGTGTAACGAGCTTTTCAAATGAGTGCTGCCCCACACAGGCAGTGAGACTGCTTGACTGTAGCATTAGACATTATGGACAGAATACTCTGTGCTCTCCGCTCACTTATGTGTCTACAGTACGTTCCCTTACTGTGCTACAAAGCTGGGTGCACAGTGCAGACACATCAGGAGACAGAGGGGGATGATGTCACCACCAAGGAGGAGGCGACAGCCTTAAACTTTTCATGACTCTTCAGGGTATGCCACACTAAGCAACATCGCTAACGGGATCGCTAAAAAACGTCACTATTTAGCGATCCCGTTAGCGATGTTGTTGTGTGTGGCATCTACCAGCGACGTGGCCCCTGCTGAGATCCTGCTGTGATCTCGCTCGTCGCTGACATCGTTCCGGACCCTATTTTATCGTCGGCGCCCCCGCTGGTAAGTATATATCGCTGAGTGTGGCACCTTTTCTTAGCGATTTAGCGGTACTTTTGTACCGCTAAAGTTGTTAAGGAGATCGCTAACCGCGATAGCGTCCTTAACGACATCGCTAAGTTAAGCCGCTATCAGCGATATAGAAACAATCCCGCTAGCAATCGCATTAGTATGCGTCGTTATCGTGATCGCTAGCGGGATTGTTTAGTGTGGCAGTACCTTTCCTCCACTCCATCCTGTACATGGCTGTCTGTTATGCTCAGCACAAAGGAGCTGAGCTAGCAGATTGCCAAAAGTCACATGTGGCTCATGAGCTATGGGTTGGGGACAACGGCCTAACAGTTTCCTTACTTCTTGGTTTCTGGAAGATAATCACTCCTTCTTGAAAGAAGACGGTTTTAGGGGACAGCAAAGATGTAATACTAACAGAATCATAAAGCACAGAATCATCACAAGTTCTGCTGTAACACTTTCAGCGTCAGTGGCTTGATCTGGTGAGATAATATGGCATTTGAACAAGCACACAGCTAGGGACAGTAATAACCATGATTATGAGACACTCTGGGAGAAGCTGATTGTGGAAATTTGCAAGATTTACAACAACAGGAACTCAGGAGCAGAGAAGAAGGTATAACTGCTGTATAGAAATCAATGGGCTTGAGACAGGTGGCTGGTATGTTAGGAGTTAACCACTCTTCTGGAATGTAACTGCTTTGCACTCTTGGCCAGTGTCTGGACAGGCATTAGTGGCTGAGCTCCATGGAAACCAATTGTACACTATGAAAGATAAAAGCTCTAATTGCAGGTGAATGACAGCAGATAGAAAAAGCAAGTTGTAAATACCCTGCTGGCATCACTGCTTGGCCTCCCGTTCCCCACATACCAACTTGCTCACTGCTCCATGTCATGCTGTAATTTCTGTCTGCTGCCAGCTTAATGCTTTGTTCCTCTTGTCTTTTATCTGTTCTGTGCATGTTTCCTGACTGTGTACATAGGAAGGCGGCACCAGAACTCTCTGGTTCTTATGGAGTCAGGGTGCATCTGTTTAATATGTCCCTAACCAATTACCATTAGCCTTCTGGTATTTAAAGCAGCTCCACCCTGTGGATCTTCCCTGTGCATTGTGTTAACTCAGTTAGTATCTTGCTACTGAGCAGCCAGGTCTTGCTCTGTGTTCCTCCATCTTTGGATGCTTCACTCCTAGCTTTGCCTTGTACTTGTTTGTCTGCCCTCCAGGAGGCAGAATATCCTGGTCTCTGTGCTATTGCTTCTGACCTTATCTTGTACTTGTCCTTGCCGCACTCCAGGAGGCAGAATATCCTGGTCCCTGTGTCTTTGTCCCTGTACCTTGTCTCGTGTAATTTCCTTGTCTGAACTCTGTCCAACCTCTGTCTCTTATTGTCTGTGGTTTCCTTCCCTGCTGTGTCTTGCCTAGTGTTCTCTCTGAATCTCTTTCTGCCTCTTGTCCGCACTCCTGAGGTTCTGCTCCGTTCCACTCTGCTTTGCAGTAATCTCTTGCTACAGCTCCTCTCCCCATATCTTGCGGTTCCGCTCTGCTTCACTCCTGCTGCTGCGGAACCTCTTGCTGCAGCTCCTCTCCACATACCTTGTGGTTCTGCTTTGCTTTGCTCCTGCCGCTGCAGAACATCTTGCTGCAGCTCCTCTCCGCATACCTTGCGGTTCCGCTTTGCTTTGCTCTTGCCACTGCAGAACCTCTTGCTTCTCTACAGCCCTTCTCCGCAGCCTTGCGGTTCTCCTCCTGTGTGAACAGGTCTCTACTTGTTCTTCCATACACCACTTGTTCCAGTCAGTTCCAGTATCTACATTTACTGTGTGAACAGTTCTCTACTTGTTTCTCCATACACCATTCCTTCCAGTCAGTTCCAGTATCTACATTTGCTGTGTGAATAGGGCCCACCAGCCCTGTGTCTCATCCGTGCCTGCCAGCCCTGTGTCTCATCCGTGCCTGCCAGTTCTGTGTCTCATCCGTGCCTGCCTGCCCTGTGTCTCAGCTGTGCCTGCCTGCCCTGTCTCAGCCGTGCCTGCCTGCCCTGTGTCTCAGCTGTGCCTGCCTGCCCTGTGTCTCAGCCGTGCCTGCCTGCCCTGTGTCCCAGCCGTGCCTGCCTGCCCTGTGTCTCAGCCGTGCCTGCCTGCCCTGTGTCTCAGCCGTGCCTGCCTGCCCTGTGTCTCAACCGTGCCTGCCTGCCCTGTGTCTCAGCCATGCCTGCCTGCCCTGTGCCCCAGCCATGCCTGTCTGCCAGTGTCTCAGCCATGCCACCATCTCCCCAAGTGGGATCAGCAGCCACAACCAGACACTACCTTGGAGTGGCACCTGGCAGCTGCCTGCCGCACAAGCCTGACCTCACCATCAGAGGCTCCAGTAAAAACTGAGGCAGCTGCCTTAGTCATGCCCTATCCTTGGTAGTCTGGTTTGTGGCACAGTGGGGCCACAACCCCCTAGCTCACGCCCACCAGCCAGGGCGTAAGCGTGACACAAGTCTATTCAAACTTGCTAATTTTCATGCTGTCTAACTAAACCAATTTTACTTTGCACTGACGAGGACCAACAGTCCGAAACACCGTGTCTGCAAATGGAGATTCTGATTTGGCTTTTATCCTAAGTCATATTACAAGACTCGTTAAAGGGTTGATTGTGACTTGTAGGATCGCTACTTCCAATAGGTGGCGCTATAGAGTACAAGTCCTCTTTGTTTGAAGAGGTAATTTGCATATTAAAATTTCCCAGAGGAGCATTGCACGGCGAATAAACCTCCTTACCTCGACACGCCAGAGCTGGTATGTCACTCTCCACAAGGAGTAACCTTACCCCCCAGACCCCAGTCCAGAGCCTCTCATCTAGCCAAATCAGATCTCTCCTACTTTGCACTGACGAGGACCAACAGTCCGAAACACCGTGTCTGCAAATGGAGATTCTGATTTGGCTTTTATCCTAAGTCATATTACAAGACTCGTTAAAGGGTTGATTGTGACTTGTAGGATCGCTACTTCCAATAGGTGGCACTATAGAGTACAAGTCCTCTTTGTTTGAAGAGGTAATTTGCATATTAAACCAATTTAATAATTTGAAAATAACCCTTAAAGAAACAGCATGGATTATGCTGCATTTGTCTCATATATTTGAGGTAAGAACAATGGGGAGGAGGTGTGGGGACCACAGGGTCCCCGGGAACCAAATTCTACGGGATTGCAAATTTCGCCTCTGCCCCT
>JARQOD010000001.1:133706800-133721109 GCA_033576555.1 Oophaga sylvatica | reverse complement strand
AAAATAAATAAGAATTACTGCATGTATGGGCCTGTAATGGTGACCACAGGTACATTCGGCTCCCTGGAACTTTTCAACCTTTCCCCACATATCACATATCATGCTTCAAACATAAAGATACCAAATGTAAATTTTTGGTGAAGAATCAACAAGTGGGACACAATTGTGAAGTTGAACGAAATTTATTGGTTATTTAAAATTTTTGTGGAAATACAAAAACTGAAAAACTGAAAATACAAAAACAAAAACGCCTTCCATTTCAATATGATCGCTTGCACAGTGCTCCTTGGGATGTTTAAAGTTTTAGAAATCATTTTGTATCCAAATCCGGCTTTAAACTTCTCCACAACAGTATCACGGACGTACCTGTTGTGTTCCTTGGTCTTCATGATGCTCTCTGTGCTTCAAACAGAACCCTGAGACTATCACAGAGCAGGTGCATTTTTACGGAGACTTGATTACACACAGGTGGATTATATTTATCATCAGTAGTCATTTAGGACAGCATTGGATCATTCAGAGATCCACAATGAACTTCTGGAGTGAGTTCGCTGCACTGAAAGTAAAGGGACCGAATAATATTGCACGCCCCACTTTTCAGTTTTTGTATTTCCACAAAAATTTAAAATAACCAATAAATTTCGCTCAACTTCACAATTGTGTCCCAATTGTTTTTGATTCTTCACCAAAAATTTACATTTGGTATCTTTATGTTTGACGCATGATATGTGGGAAAAGGTTGAAAAATTCCAGGGAGCCGAATACTTTCGCAAGGCACTGTAAGGTTGGTGTAAATTTGCTTATTTGAGAGTCATATTATTTCAATATGAATTAGGACTTGAATACATAGTCAATGTTATTTTTTACTTTTGAAGGCACAGCATGCTCATCAGATGCCACATAACAGCCGTCTGCTCCACAAAAGGGTAAAGGCAAACTGGCATGTACCAAAGACGGTGATTTCAGAATGCAGCCCATCACCCTGGGACCCAAAACTCAACATAATATTTTAACATTTTAAAGTGAACCTGTTAAGTTGAAAATGGTGGCCAGTCCACCATGAATGTTGTATTTTTTTCACTGAAATCCTTAGTGTGTTTGTGTGCAATGAACAGTCCCTTTATGATTGTGCAAGCAGAGATAACTGACAATCTCTAGTAGTATGCCCATAACTATACCGGCACAAGGGATTTCAATGAATAAAGTACAAATGATGCTGAAAATTTTCTTAAAAACTGATATATCAGTCTGCTCAGCTTCTGTACCAGGCTGTCCACAGATAGGACTGTATGTACAATGTGACATCTTCCCTTTATGTTTAACAAATTGTCTTCCAGTTTTACTCTTCTGTTATGACTGTATAATCACAATCACACCGTATACATACAAATCAGCATAGACAAACACTTGAACGCAACAGGTCCCTGTCCTGTCTAGGAAAAAGGAAAGTTCCTAATTTGACCCTGATTTATCCCTGTCTGACTGTGGAGGTTGGCACCCTATGTATAAGCAATGGTGTCCCCACTCAACGTCAACTTACCCTAAATGTCCTGAACTGCACCCTCTCTATAATCAATGTGCAACACTAGAATAATAAAAACTATAAAGTGAAATACACAAAAATAGGAGGAAAAGGCACAGGCCTATGAATGTGTTCAAACAGACACACAGAAAAGACGGAAGAAAATAAGAACCACCCAACAAAGAGAATATGTGGAAAACCTCCCAGACTCCAAACATAAAAAAAAGGAAAAGTTACTGGAGAGGAAGACACAAAAACAAACCGAAGGAAAATCAACAGAGATTAACCAGGTAAAATAATCCCTAACTGATTAACTGGATCTCCAAACACCACCTGTCTTGAAATATAATCAGCAAAGATGCAGGTGCAAGGTGAGTATAAATAGCCCCCCAAGAAGTGATAGGATAGAACCAAATTGAGAAGTGAGTGACACCTAAATAGAAGCAAACCAAATAAAGGAAAGAAAAGACAAAAGAACCATCAGCAGTTGGACAGAAACCAAAACTGGCTGTGGCTTAGCAGAAAGGGAAACCGACCACACCACAAGAAGTCACCGATATCACAACTCTGCTGTCTGGTGTCCTGGGACCAGGGGCTCCTTCCCTTTCCTTAATGCTAGGGGCACCCTAGCTCGCCCTGTTCCCCGGATTACTTCTGATGGTGAAGATGCAGTGCCACGTACCTTGCCTTAGCTCCTGAATCCGCCCTTAGTCTGTATCCTTCCCTCACCCAGGGAAGAGGGGAGTAGTAGTACAAAAAGTGAAACTCATATATTATATAGAGTCATTACAAACAGAGTGATCAATTTCAAGTGTTTATTTCTGTTAATGTTGATGATTATGGCTTACAGCCAATGAAAACCCAAAAGTCATTATCTCAGTAAATTAGAATACTTTATGATGCCAGCTTGAAAATGATTTTAAAATCCAAAATGTGGCCTGCTGAAATGTATGTTCAGTAAATGCACTCAATATTTGGTCGGGGCGCCTTTTGCATCAATTACTGCATCAATGCGGCGTGGTATGGAGGCGATCAAACTGTGGCACTGCTGAGGTGTTATGGAAGCCCAGGTTGCTTTGATAGGAGCTTTCAGCTTGTTTGCATTGTTGGGACAGATGTCTCTCATGTTCCTCTTGACAATACCCCATATATTCTCAATGGGGTTAAGGTCAGGTGAGTTTGCTGGCCAATCAAGCACAGTGATACTGTTGTTTTTAAACCAGGTATTGGTACTTTTGGCAGTGTGGACAGGTGCCCAGTCCTGCTAGAGAATGAAATTTCCATCTACAAAAAGCTTTTTGGCAGAGGGAAGCATGAAGTGTGCTAAAATTTCCTAGTAGGCGACTGCACTGACATTGGTCTTGATAAAACACAGTGGACCTACACCAGCAGATGACATGGCTCCTCAAACCATCACTGATTGTGGAAACTTCACACTAGACCTCAAGCAGCTTGGATTGTGTGCCTCTCCACTCTTCCTCCAGACTCTGGGACTTTGATTTCCAAATGAAATGCAAAATTTACTTTAATCTGAAAACAACACCTTGGACCACTGAACAACAGTCCAATTCTTTTTCTTCTTGGCAGAGGTAAGACACTTCTGGCGTTGTCTATTGGTCATAAGTGGCTTGAGTAGGCCATGTTCTGGATACGTCTGTGTGTGGTGGCTCTTGAAGCAATGACTCCAGCAGCAGTCCACTCCTTGTGAATCTCCCCAAATGTTTGAATGGCCTTTTCTTAACAATCCTGTCAAGGCTGCAATTATCCCAGTTGTTTGCGTACTTTTTTCTACCACACTTTTTCTATCCACTCAACTTTCCATTAACACATTAATATGCTCTGTGAACATCCAGCTTCTTTAGCAATGAACTTTTGTGACTTACCCTCCTTGTCGAGTGTGTCAATGACTGCCTTCTGGACATCTGTCAAGTCAGCAGTCTTCCCCGTGATTGTGGAGCCCACTGAAACCGACTAAGCGACCTTTTTAAAAGCTTAGGAAGCCTTTGCAGGTGTTTCTTGTTAATTATTCTAATTTACTGAGATAATGACTTTTGGGTTTTCATTGGTTGTAAGCCATAATCATCAACATTAACAGAAATAAACACTTGAAATATATCACTCTGTGTTGCAATGACTCTATATAATATATGAGTTTCACATTTTGTATTGAAGAACTGAAATAAATTAACTTTTTGATGATATTCTAACTTTGTGAGAAGCACCTATATACACACAGTCATGACCAAAAGTGAAATTGTTCCAGAGATTGAAGTATTTCTCCCAGAAAATTATTGCTTTTACACGTTTTATTATACATGTTTATTTTCTTTGTGAGTATTGGAACAACACAAACTGAGAAAAAAAGAAAATTGTGTGTGCAACCAAAAATTAGGTTGATGGTGTTAGGCGCTGGGATTCTCCTGCTGCACAGGGTAGATCCCAAGCCTTGTGCGTCTCTGCGGTCTCTCATTTAACTTCGGCCGCTGCTGAGCATAGACATCGGTCCCAGTGTCTTGCTCAGGCTCATACTGTTCGTTTGGTTACTGCTGGCTCTCCAGCCAAGTCTATGGTAAACAGCGATAGGCAGAGGTGAGTGTACGCTCTGGAGACTAAGTCCAGAGACCACCTTACTGAGCATGTCCGTGAGGTGGTGGCATCTTATTGGTGGTCGGTCGTCAGCTGCTCCGGTGATGTAGCTGCTACGGATTGGCCCACAAGCAAGGTCCTGTCCTTCTGGACATGAGCTTTACGTATAAAATGTTCTCAGAGGCGCACGCCGGTGCGCTAGTATCATTTGTGGTTGTGTGAGTGGATACGCTATTACTCTGTTAGCACGTGTGCCGCGACTGTGTGTCTAGGCTGGCAGTGTAGGGTGGGAACTCCCGCTTGGTTTAGCATCTGTCTCGGGTCATGTGTGTGGTTAACACAGCTGACTTACAGAGCGAGCACAACCACTAGCCTAGACTTCCTGGGGGAGCGATAGGGACCCCACCTAGCGTCATATTTGCTTTATCCCTGTGACGTTTAACGGTATTGCATTAAGTGCTCTTTTGTTCAGTACCGCTCAGTGAAGTAACGGAGCTGGGTACTCTGTGTATCGTTCACACGGTGTGGCATTTAACACTGTGTTCTAGCAATCGCTCGCTGTCTTGGTTCTGTCATTGCTCTCTAGCAGCAGTTTTACACCTCTGCACGGTGGACCCCGGGTTGCGATTGCACTTTATAACTTATTTTAATTTAGTGCAATCCGCCAACCCTAACAGAGGGTGCCAACAATTTTGTCATGCCCATTTTGGGGAATTTTCTGAAATTATGCCCAATTTGCCCTTTTTTCTGTTTTTTTTTTGTGTTCCAATATACACAAAGGAAATAAACTTGTAGGACAAAATGTGAAATTCAATAATTTTCTGGGAGAAATTCTTCATTTTCTGGAACAATTTCAAGAAAACCAACACTTTATATATATTCTGGAATAAAGCATGATTGTTTTTTCAGTTGTCGGTAAAGTTTTTGGTCTCGAAACTCAACAATGAAAGGCACAGTTGCACCACCTTCTGTTTAAACAGGATAATGCATTGAAATAGCTTCCGCATTCCTTCGGATCATTAGCTGTGCTAATGCTAAGAATAAAGATGACCAGCATTGGCTGAGGACAAGGAATACATGGATTTTTATTCATCGTATTTTCTCACTGATGAATGTTGCTTTTGATCCTTGGGAAAAAACTGCTTTATTTCTGTGCATAATTTCTAATACTTCCTCATAACAAAATTATATTTCTACTAAATAAATGGGTTGTTCATTACTTGTACGCTACCTTCTTAAATCCTGTAGTTCCCCCTGTAAAATAACAAACATGTAATTATACTTCCCGCACGGAGGTAATTCCAGCTACAGGGGTTGGACAGAATAATGGAAACACCAACAAAAGTTAGTTTAATATGGTGTAGGTCCAACTTTTCCGGCAATTACAGCCTCAATTCTCCGAGGTATGGATTCATACAAGGTGTGTTAGGGTTCGAGTTCCCAATGCTGCACAAGGGGAATCTCGAGCCATTCCCGCTGCGGACCCCCATCCGTCTCCGTCTGCAGTGGAGCCTGCTCAGCAGAGACGTTGGTCCCAGCATCTTGCCCGGTCTAATACTGTGCAGAGACTTGCTGCTGCGTCTCCTGGATCTTCTATTATAACCAGTGCTGGAGCAGACGTCTTTAGGACGAAGTCCTGCGTTTCCCCTTCTGAGCATGCCCAGAGTAAGATCTCTTATTGGAGATCAGGGGTCACATGCTCAGGTACTGCAGCAGCTCCTATTGGTCTGCCAGGAACGTCCTGAAACCACTTGTGTTCTGGAGCAGTTTCCTATTGGTCCTTATCTGGCAGGCCCTGTAGTTGCTACTATAAAAGGGTGGCATGGCTGGGCCGCCATGCGCTAGTATCAAATCTGTTACGTGCTTGCGCCAGTGTGGTCATGTATGCATGTGGTTAGGTCTGGCTGAAATAAGCCCCTAGAATACCGGCACCTCCGGTGAGGAGATTGTATGCACGTGTTCAGGGCTCGGCTGAAAACGCCATTAGAATACCGGCTACTCCGGTGAGGAGATTGTTGCTTGTGATCTGACTGCATGACCACAGACTGCAATCCGCTTAGCAGTCATCTGTGTTCCCTGTGAGTCTAACAGGACACAGTCTTTTTCTCAGCGGCTCTGTGACGCAACAGGGTTCGCTTTATAACGCTGGTCAGCGCCCTAGCGTTTTACTTTGCGGCTCACTGAAGCTAAGTGAGTTCGCACTTATCGCCATATAGTGCTGTGGCATTCCCGCTAGCGGCTCTGGGGATTAACAGAGTTCGCACTAACTGCCACAGCACGCTACGGCATTTATTTTAGCGACTCTGCGGGATAACAGAGTTCGCTATTTACGCCATCTTACTAGCAGCAGGCTTTGCCTGCACGGTGGACCCCGGGCTGCAAACGCACTCTCTACAATATCTATTAGGTGCGTTCCGCAGACCCTAACAAGGTGTGAATTTGTTTCCAAAGGAATTTTAGCCCATTCTTCAGTTAAAACACCCTGTAGTTCTTTGAGGGTCGATGGCGGCGGAAATCGACGTCTAACTTGAATCTCTAAAATCGACCATAAATGCTCAATAATGTTGAGGTCTGGGGATTGTGGGGGCCAGATAGATGCTCAACTTCATTAGAATGTTCCTCGTGCCATGCTTTAAACGATTCTAGCTGTATGAATTGGTGCATTATCATCCTGAAATATGGCATTCCCCTC
Source organism: Oophaga sylvatica (assembly GCA_033576555.1). Classification (NCBI taxonomy): domain Eukaryota; kingdom Metazoa; phylum Chordata; class Amphibia; order Anura; family Dendrobatidae; genus Oophaga; species Oophaga sylvatica. The sequence continues at coordinate 133,714,309 of JARQOD010000001.1, read as the reverse complement.
CGGGAACAGTGCTTGAACCATAGGATGCACTTGGTCGCCCAAAATGCCTAAATAATCGCGGCTGTTAATTCTTCCATGAAGGGATATCATTAGCCCGGCGGATCTCCATGAAATAGCACCCCAGATCATCACAGAACCTCCGCCATGTTTTATGGTTGGGAGAAGGCAGTCTGGATGGAATGCTTCTTTCGCCTGTCTCCAAACCTACACGGGGCCGGAGGTCGGAAAAAGGATAAACGATGATTCGTCTGACAATATCACATGTTTCCATGGCTCGAGGGAGCAATTCTGGAGGGTTCTTCACCACTCTAAACGCTTGGAAACATTTGTCATTGAGAGCAGCGGTTTTCGAATTGCATCTCTTCCGTGGAATCCAGATTTCTTCAGCTCCCGACGAACAGTTTTCGTGGAAACTGGGTTCTGTAGATGTTCATTGAGCTCAGCAGTGATTTTCGGAGCCGTGGTCTTGCGATCCTCTCTCACAATTCGCTTTAGAGTCCGACGGTCTCTCTCAGTCAACTTCGACTTTCGGCCGGACCTGTGCTTTGCTGCGGACGTTTTTCCTTCTCTTTCAAACGCAGTCATTACTTTGGAGACAGTACCTCTTGACACGCCAAGCATTCGGGCACTTTCGGTTGCACTAGCGCCTGCCATACGAGCACCAACAATTTGGACTCTTTCAAAATCCGAGAGGTCTGCCATTGGTATCAGGTTCTCATCAATGTTCTTACAATTATGCAAAACAAACAGTTAATTTACATACACATATCACATAACACAAATAATCAACTACAAAACATTACCATATGTCACGGTTTGCAGGTTTATAACATGTTCGAAGATTATGATGCCAAAACGTTAGGTGTTTCCATTATTTTGTCCAACCCCTGTGTGTCTGGCAGAACTTGCATGATATTGTTATGTCACGTTAGTGATGTAGCCTGCTAGCGGCTGCTTATGGGCTACAGCTCAAACACTTTCTCCAGATGTCAGAGTTTTATTTGAGGGAAGAGTGGGGGCTGTGTAAGGGTGTGACAGAGACTGTCATGTACTTGCCCCTAAAAGACAATAGTTGTGTAGTGTGAATATTGACAAGCGGTTTTATTGCGTTTTATGGTATAATGTAAAATGCAAAGAATATTATAGGTACTGATGCTGCTGTGTGGTTACAAGGTAATGCCTAAGGTAACGCTGGTATAGTGAAAGTATAGGGTAAAGGTCAGTACTTAGCTAATTATAGATAGGAACATTAAGGCAGATAGGCTGCGGTTGGCCTTATTATAGTGTATAATTAATAAAAGTAGTGGGGTAAGATACTGTTAAATGTTTGGGACCAGCCCAAGATGGGAAGGGCAAGGTCAAAACAAAAGGGAATGTACTTCCTGATTTAGTCAGTCTTAGCAAGTGTGAGGTTCTTAAGAAGCTGAAGTTCAAGGTGTAGTGGGCTGGATGAACATGGAGTTAATATTGTTCTGGCAGCATGAGGTTGGACCAAATTTCTTGTTTACCTTCCTGCAACGTCTGGGCCTATGTTTCGAACTAGGGACTTAGGAGTGTGCCTTAATCCCTTCCGTACAGAAGAAGCTAGACAGGGAGCCAAATAAGGAAACATAGCTGATCTCAGGAGTGCTGTGGTGCCAGGTGAGAGTTCTTATGACTGACATAAGCTTTTAAAGTAGGGGCAGTCCAAGCTGAATGTAAGCAAACGCTTGAAATGTACTGTGTTGATGGAACAACAACAGGAGGGTGCTGTGCCAGCTACTGCATGTTAAAGACTGATGTACTTGACCTGTTCAGTAAAGTTGAACGTGTTAAAACGAACCGGGTGTCCACAGATACGTGTGTGGCTGTTCCTGGAACTAAAGATGTGGATGCAGCAGAGGCCTCCAACTTACGAGTACCATGTACACAGCACAACTAGGACTGGGACACTAATTATTTGTAAAGTTCCAGGGCATGGGAAAGCAGTCCCTCGACCATGACTACCGCCCTGGGCGCCTTACAGTTGCAGCCCATGAGAGCCTGTTGATAGACCGCAGCACTCACGCGGCATAAGAATGTCACTTAAGTGCCAGAAGACGCAGTGCTGAAATCTCTGGAATGGCGCTAGTGTGTTTTTTTTACACAGGGGTCTACAGTATTTGGTTGTAAAAGTAGTTTACAAACCCTTGAAATAAAATCTGATTTCCACAGAACACGAAAAACAAGCTAACAAGCTGCTACCATTCATACTGTGCAACAGCTTGAGTCAAAACATTTTTTTTAAAAAATTACACATTTTGGAGTTAAAGGGAATAACTTACTGATAGGGGATAATGTACTGATTACAAGAGGTCCGACCACTGAGAGCTCCAGCAATCGCAATGACAGAACAATGAGAACGGGTTTCTGCAGAGCCCCGACTTGGTTGGAATTGAAGTATACATGCTTTAACCAGTCGATTGTCTATGGCTGATAGCCAGAAATAATCTAGTGCTATACTCTGTTTTTTTATTGTAGTCCCAAAGACAATGAATAGAGCAAAGAACAAACATGAGTACCTCAAATCAAGACAAGGCTATACAGAGTCCCTTTACCATGGTTCCAGACGTCCATTCTTGAGATTGTTGAGTGCCCTTTGGCCAGACCCGCTGTGATCAATAAGTTAAGTTACTGCTTCTTTACAGGAAAAAATACAAGAAAAACGTATTTAAAATGTTATGACATGCAAAAAGCGACAAAAAGGAATTATAAAAACACAAAACCACCTGAAATTCATGTCACTTTTTTTATACAAGTATTTGTATTGGGTGGAGGAGCCCTGAAAATGATATATTTAATTAAATGTATTGGTGCTTAAAGGGAATCTGTCACGACACAAGTTATACAGGTTATACAGTGGCATGTAAAACTTTGGGCATCCCTGGTCAAAATTACTGTTATTGTGAACAGTTATGCAAGTTGAAGATGAAATCAACTCTAAAAAGCCTAAAGTTAAAGATGACAAATTTCCTTTGTATTTTATGCAAAAAATATATAGTTTTTTCATCTTTTACAGTTTAAGAATTATACAAAGGAAAATAGGCCTATGCAAAAGTTAGGGCATTGTTGGAGATTTGTGTACTCAAATAACTTTGGCTAAGCTTTCAGGCCTTAATTAGCCTGTTAGGGTTGTGGCTTGTTCACTGTCATCATTAGGAAAGGCCAGGTGTTGCAAATTTCCCAGCTTTATAAAAACGCAGCCTCCTCTAACCTTGTGCCAAAAACAGCAGCCATGGGTTCTTCTAAGCAGCTGCCTAGTACTCTGAAAATGAAAATGGTGGAGGCCCGCAAAGCAGGAGAAGTTTATAAGAAGATAGCACAGCGTTTTCAAGTTGTGATTTCTTCAGTTCAAATGTACTAAAGAAATGGCAGTTAACAGGAACAGTGGAATTTAAGATAAGGTCTGGGAAACCAAGCACAATTTCAGTGAGACCTGCTCATAAGATTGCTTAAGAGGCAAATTAGAACCCATGCTTGACTGCAAAAGATCTTCAGAAAGATTAAGCAAACTCTGGAGTTGTGGCCCACTGGTCTATGGTTCAGAGACATCTGCACAAATATGGTCTTCATGAAAGAGTCATCAGGAGAAAATCTCTCCTGCGTCCTTACCATAGAATTTAGCGTTAGAAGTATGCAAAAGAACATCTAAACAAGCCTGATGCTTTTAGGAAACAAGTCCTGTGGACCGATGAGGTTAAAGTACAACTCTTTGGGCACAGTGATCAAAGGTATGTTTGGAAAAAAAGGGCACAGAATTTCAGGAAAAGAACATATCGCCAACCATTAAGAGTGGGGGTGGATCAATCATGCTTTGGTCATCAGGAACATTCCACTGGTAGAAGGAAGAATAGATTCAATGAAATTTCAACAAATTCTTGATGCAAACATAACACCATCTATAAAAAAAACTGAAGTTGATAATGGATAATGATCCTAAACACACTTCAAAATCCACAATAAACTATCTCAAAAGGCGCAAGCTGAAGGTTTTACAATGGCCCTCACAGTCTCCTGATATGAACATCATTGAAAATCTGTGGCTAGTCCTCAAAGACCATTGTATGCAAGGCAACACAGGAATCTCACAGAACTGGAAGAATTTTTCAGAGAAGAATGGATGAAAATCGCTTAAATAAGAATTGAAAGACCTTGTCTTACAAATGGATTTGTAAGCTGTAATACCTGCAAAAGGGGGTGCTACTAGCTACTAACCATGCAGGGTACCCAAACTTTTGTATTGGCCCATTTTCCTTTTTGAAATTTAAAAAAAAAAAAAAAAAAATAATATATATATATATATATACATATATATATACACTGCTCCAAAAAATAAAGGGAACACTAAACCAACAGGATATAATTCCAAGTAATCAAAATTCTGTGAAACCACACTGTCCACTTAGGAAGCAACACTGATTGACAATCAATTTCATATGCTGTTGTGCAAATGGAACAGACAACAGGTGGAAATTATTGGCAATTATCAAAACACACTCAATAAAGAAGTGGTTCTGCAGGTGGGGACCACAGACCATATCTCAGTACCAATGCTTTCTGGCTGATGTTTTCGTCACTTTCAAAAGTTGGTTGTACTTTCACACTCGTGGTAGCATGAGACGGACTCTACAACCCACACAAGTGGCTCAGGTAGTGAAGCTTATCCAGGATGGTACATCAATGTGAGCTGTGGAAAGAAGGTTTGCTATCGTCAGCGTAGTGTCCAGAGGCTGGAGGCGCTACCAGGAGACAGGCCAGTACACCAGGAAATGTGGAGGGGGTCGTAGGAGGGCAACAACCCAGCAGCAGGACCGCTACCTCCGCCTTTGTGCAAGGAGAAACAGGAGGAGCACTGCCAGAGCCCTGCAAAATGACCTCCAGCAGGCCACAAATGGGCATGTGTCTGGACAAACAGTTAGAAACCAACTCCATGAGGATGGTCTGAGTGCCCGACGTCCACAGATGGGGGTTGTGCCCACAGCCCAACACCGTGCAGGACGCTTGGCATTTGCCACAGAACACCAGGATTGTCAAATTCGCCACTGGCACCCTGTGTTCTTCACAGATGAAAGCAGGTTCACACTGAGCACATGTGACAGACGGACAGAGTATGGAGACGTCGTGAAAAGTGATCTGCTGCCTGCAACATCCTTCAGCATGACTGGTATGGCTGTGGGTCAGTAATGGTGTAGGGTGCCATTTCTTTGGAGGGCCGCACAGTCCTCCATGTGCTCGCCAGAGGTAGCCTGACTGCCATTGGGTACCGAGATGAGATCCTCAGACCCCTTGTAAAACCATATGCTGGTGTGGTTGGCCCTGGGTTCCTCCTAATGCAGGACAATGCCAGACCTCATGTGGCTAGAGTGTGTCAGCAGTTCCTGCAAGATGAAGGCATTGAAGCTATGGACTGGCCCACCCGTTCCCCAGACCTGAATCGATTGAGCACATCTGGGACATCATGTCTCGCTCCATCCACCAACGTCACGTTGCATCACAGACTGTGGAGTTGGCGGATGCTGTAGTCCCGGTCTGGGAGGAGATCCCTCAGGAGACCATCCTCTGCCTCATCAGGAGCATGCCCAGGCATTGTAGGGAGGTCATACAGGCACGTGGAGGCCACACACACTACTGAGCATCATTTTGACTTGTTTTAAGGACATTACATTCCACTTTAATTTTGGGTGTGACTCTAAATCGAGGCCTCCATTGATTAATAAATTTAATTTACATTGATGATTTTTGTGTTATTTTGTTGTCAGCACATTCAACTTTGTACAGAACAAAGTATTCAATGAGAATATTTCATTCATTCAGATCTAGGATGTGTTATTTGAGTGTTCCCTTTATTTTTTTGAGCAGTGTATATATATATATATATTGCCTAAAATACAACTCTGCTTCCAGAGCTTGTTTTAAATGAAAGGGGATTTACCAGTGTTAGACAATTACCGTATTTTTCGGACTGTAAGATGCACCGGACAATAAGACGCACCCCAAATTTTGGGGTGAAAATAGCAGAAAAAAAGATTTTTACAATATGGGGTCCGTCTTATTGTCCGAATTTTAAGGTACCTGAGGGCCGGCGGTGGTACAGCAGGGGTTGCGGCAGTGGTGTGGCAGAGGTGTGGTGATGCTGATACAGGGTCCCTTCGTGGCCCGGTGTCCAAGGCAAGCAGGAAAGCTGGGTTAACCACAAGTTACCGGGGGGTTGCGGTAGTGGTGTGGTGGTGGCAGAGGTGCGACATTACAGAGGCGTAGTGGGCGGCATGCACCTGAGCAGGGTCCCTTCCTCAGGTGTGGTGACACCACGGCACGGTGTCCACGGAGAGCAGAAAGGAGAGCAGAGCCGGGTTTGTCGGTGGTGGCGGCCATCTTCCTGAGGTGGCGCGTGCGCAGATACAATACTCTGCTTCCTAGGGCTTCAGGAAAATGGCCGCGGGAGGCAGTGCGTGCGCAGATGGAGATCGTGGTGGCCATTTTTCTGAAGCCGAGCTCTCAATCTGTGAACTCGGCTTCAGGATAATGGCCGCCGCGATCTCTATCTGGGCATGCGCGGCCTCCCGTGGCCATTTTCCTGAAGCCACAGGAAGCAGAGTACTCTATCTGCGCACGTGCCACCTCAGGAAGATGGCCGTCACCACCGAGAAACCCGGCTCTGCTCTCCTCTCTGCTCTCCGTTCACACCGTGCCGCAGTGTCACCACACCTGAGGAAGGGACCCTGCTCAGGTGCATGCCGCCCACTGCGCCTCTGCAACGCCGCACCTCTGCCATCGCCACACCACTGCCGCAACCCCCCGGTAAGCCTGCGTTCGGGCTTTAAGACGCACCCCCCATTTTCCTCACAATTTTTTTGGGGAAAAAGTGCGTCTTATAGTCTGAAAAATACGGTAACTAACGCAGAACAAGAGAAATGAAATTTGTCTTGTTGCAAATACATTTTTTGCTTCTCTCTGAGCTCTGCTCCATTGCAACTATATTGCAACTCTGCTTGTGAAATGGAAGCTGAAGCTGAGAGGAACCTGCTGATATGTCAGTTATAGTCACACACAGCTATGTAGTGAAATTATGAGAGCAGAGAGAGGCCATTAAACTAGTGATGGGTAGTTTGCGAGTGAATATAGGCAAAGATTCAGCTCCCTGCTGTGAACGACTGGAGCCGACACCCCAGTGAGAGCCACTTATTTCTCTTAATGTCTCTCACGGCGTTTAAAATTCTAATGTTCTGCGGACAAAACCCTGCCCACCCAAACAAAACACTGCCCATTCATCAATTTAATTCACTAACTGCAAGTTGGCGTAGTTCAGCCACAAGTGGGCGGTGTTTCGGACGTGTTAACGTCATCCTAAATATGTGCTCACCCAGTGTATACACATATTTAATAGGGATCCATTTTGGGTCCAACAGAGCCGTTTTTTTTGGTGAGAAGAGCCAAGAGAGCCAGATCCCCCAAAAGAGCCACACATCACACTGTTAACTAACTTCATGTACA
>JARQOD010000001.1:133669757-133706700 GCA_033576555.1 Oophaga sylvatica | reverse complement strand
AATCCTGATGTGCATGGCCCGCTCACCCCCAATCCTGATGTGCATGGTCCCGTCACCCCGTCCTGTTGAGCATGGTCCCCTCACCCCCCAATCCTGATGTGCATGGTCTCACCCCCAATCCTGATGTGCATGATCCCCTCACCCCCAATCCTGATATGCATGGTCCCCTCCACCCCAATCCTGATATGCATGGTACCCTCACCCCCAATCCTGATATGCATGGTCCCCTCACCCCTCAATCCTGATATGCATGGTCCCCTCACCCCCCAATCCTGGTATGCATGGTCTCCTCACCCCCCAATCCTGATATGCATGGTCCCCTCACCCCCCAGTCCTGGCATGCATGGTCCTCTCACCCCCCAATCCTGATGTGCATGGTCCCCTCACCCCCCCAATCCTGATGTGCATGGTCCCCTCACCCCCTATCCTGGTATGCATGGTCCTCTCACCCCTATGTAATACTATTGTAGGAACTCGAGGATTCTGATAGCGTGGGGCAATGAACAATCAGAGACGGGTTTCTTTGAATGCAAATAATGTATTTGTGAAACAGCAAAACACCCAAAAACAATATTCAAACAACCCGTAGTGACATGCAATGAGTCCATATATATATACACAAGTCCAGTTATATGAATCCGGATATATAAGTCCTTGAACCTCTATAGCGAGGGTGGTAAAGTTCTTACGACGGAGTCCTCACACAAATGTGACCACAAGGTAAGTCTGATGCACGGGTAACGTGGCTGGATTTACACACTGCTGGTGTGTGAAAAGTCAGATCCAGGTATGCAGAAAACACAGGGAGGTCCAGGAACAAGTTAATCTCAGTTGTGGCTTAATTCAGTGAAGTCCAACAACAAGTTCATATGTCAGTAAGGTTCCAGTAACAGTTCCAACAGCTCTCACCAGAGGTAATGCACGAAGGGTTAAACAGCAACAGTTCAGAAACACAGTTCTTATCAGATGGAGTGAACCAAGGGTTAAATTCCCAAGTCAACAGTTTAGTGATAACACAGTACATGCAACTTACTTATGCAGAGAATGTCCAGAGCCATGGGTAGAAACTGCTGTGGCTGAGAAACACCTGAAGATAAGGTTATGCACTTTCCTGGTAAATACACAAAAGATCTGTGAGGAACAAAGCAGCTGGGTTGCAGGGAAACGGAAGCAGAATACTCCAGCAGTGAAGCCAGCACCTGAGCCGGGTTTTAAACAAACGAACAGGAAGTAGGGCACACAAAACAGCAAACTCCATTTTAACAAAGGGCAAAATCATTGACAAAGTTACCTAGAAAACCCGGAATACTGACATTACTCCCCCCTAAAGACAGCCTCCGGACGGTCCTGGACCAGGCCTGTCCGGGTATCTCCGATGAAACTGAGCAATCTTCAGAGGCGCATTGATGTTACTTACTGGTTCCCAAGAATCATTTTCAGGAGAGTAACCTTGCCATCTAACTAGATACTGAAGCCGGTTTCTATGAAGTCTCGAATTAACAATATCCTGTACCACGAATTGTTCTTCGCCATCAACCAACACTGGTGGAGGGGGAGGTACGATACGTCCCTGAAACGTGTTAGGAGAGACTGGTTTTAATAAGGAAACATGAAATACTGGGTGTACCTTTAAAGTCCGTGGTAGCTTCAACCGACAGGCAACAGAGCTCACAATCCCAGTGATCTTGAATGGACCGATGAATTTCTGTCCCAGTTTCTGCGAAGGAACACCCAATTTTAGATTCTTGGTGGACAACCAAACTGAGTCTCCTACCTTATACATAGGTGCTGGTTTCCGGAATCTATCGGCCGACTTCTTGTAACGCTCCTGTGCTGTGGTCAGGGAGTCCTTCAAAACTTCAAGATTACGTTGCAACGCCGTCACTCTGTCTTCAACCGCTGGTACCGAAATCGTAACCGGAGACCTAGGCAAAATACTTGGATGATAACCCAGGTTGGCAAAAAAAGGCGTTACCTTCGTGGAACTGCTTTGGGAGTTGTTGTACGAAAATTCCGCTAGAGGAAGTAGCTTCAGCCAATCGTCCTGCAAATGACTGACGTAACAGCGTAGATATTGCTCCAAGGTTTGATTTGTCCGTTCGGTCTGCCCGTTGGTCTGAGGATGGTATGCAGAAGACAAGCAAACATTAATGTGGAGCGCAGAACAAAATCCTTTCCAAAATCTAGAGGTAAATTGTATTCCCCGGTCAGAAATGATGTCATCTGGTACCCCATGCAGCCGGAAAATGTTCTGGATAACTAGATCTACTGTCTCTGTAGCTGAGGGAAGACCAGCACACGGAATGAAATGAGCAGCTTTCGTTAAACGATCTACTACCACCAAAATAGTATTTTTACCACCAGAGGTGGGTAACTCCACAATAAAGTCCATCGAAATAGACCCCCAAGGGCGAGACGGTACAGGTAGCGGTTTAAGAAGACCAGTAGGTGAAACGCGAGGAACCTTGTACCGGGCACAAACTTCACAAGAGCGGACATAGTCATTCACATCCTTCAAGCAGGTAGGCCACCAAAAAAAACGAGTTAACAATTCCTGCGTCTTCTGTACCCCCCTATGACCAGCCAATTTAGAGTCGTGGACCAATTTGAGAACTCGAAGTCTTACAGCCTCTGGGACATAAAATATCGATCTCTAAGCCACACACCATTCCGAAGGACAAGATTCACATTGTCAGGTGGAGCTGCAAGAAATACGTCACCGTCATAGGCCAGCTTGATCTCCTGCCACAAGTCCCGGTTCCGGAGCACTCCAACGAAATTGGCCTCCGACAAGATGGTCTTCGACGGGGTCCCAGGCACGGAATCCACGGTATGGATTCGGGATAATGCATCAGCTTTCCCATTACGTGAACCTGGGCGGTACGAAATAATAAAATTAAACTGGTTCAAGAACAAACTCCACCTAGCTTGTCGAGGAGAAAGACACCTGGCAGACTTAAGGAATTCCAAATTGCGATGATCCGTGAGTACTACTACCTGCTGAGTTGCCCCCTGCAAATGGTGTCTCCATTCCTTAAAGGCAGAAATAATTGCCAAAAGTTCCTTATCTGCCACATCATAGTTCAGTTCTGCAGAAGATAACCTACGAGAGAAGAAGGCACACGGGTGCAGCAAACCTTTGTCTCCGGTACGTTGTGAGAGGATAGCTCCCAATGCACAGTCAGACGCGTCCACCTCCACGATAAAAGGCTGTGCAGGATCCGGATGCATCAATATTGGAGCCGTGGTTAAAACAACCCTTCAGGCGATCAAAGGCTTCCTGAGCTTGCGAAGACCATTCAAACTTCTTCCCCTTCTTGGTGAGGAGAGTGATGGGACGACAATTTCTGAAAAATTTCGGATAAACCGTCTATAAAAGTTAGCAAAGCCAATGAATCGTTGTACCTCCTTAATGTTTCCTGGTACCGGCCAGTCCAAGATTGCCTGGATCTTGCTGGACTCCATATTCAATCCCTGAGGCGAGATAACATAGCCTAAAAATTTAATTTCAGAACAATTGAACTCACACTTTTCGAGTTTGATGTACAAATGATTATCTCTCAAACGTCTAAGTACGGTCTTGACATGTTCCTGATGTTCCTGTAAGGAATCAGAAAAGATTAAGATGTCATCAAGGTAAATTACCACATATTGGTCCAATAAATCCCTGAAAATGTCGTTGGCTAAATGTTGAAAAGCAGCAGGAGCGTTACAGAGTCCGAATGGCATCACCAAATATTCAAAATGTCCATACCGGCATCTAAAAGCTGTCTTCCATTCGTCTCCGGGCCGTATACGGAGTAAATTATATGCCCCACGAAGATCTAATTTGGTAAATACCTTGGCCTGGCGAACTCTTTCCAACAATTCTGGAATTAGGGGCAACGGGTACCTGTTACGAATGGTTACCTTATTTAACTCCCGGTAGTCAATGCAGGGTCTTAGAGTACCATCCTTCTTCTTTACAAAGAATATTGGAGCTCCCGCTGGTGAAGAAGATGGTCGGATAAACCCCTTGGCTAAATTCTCATCTATATACTCTCGTAAAGATTTTAATTCCGGAGCCGCCAACGGGTAAACATGGCCGAAAGGAATCGCTGCTCCAGGAAGCAATTCTATGGGGCAGTCATACGGTCTATGTGGGGGAAGTTGATCTGCCTTCCTTTTATCACAAATGTCTGAGAATTCCTGATAAATCAGAGGGAGAGTAGGTACCTGTATCACCTCTTCCAAGTTCTGGGTAACTGGAGCCGCTACAGTTGGACTGATGGTAGAACTGCACTTCGGGAGAAAGGTTATCTCCTTGGTTTCCCAATTGATGATTGGATTTTGTGACCGTAACCAGGGAATTCCTAAAATTACAGGAAAATGAGGAGAAGATATTAACATGAATGAAAGTGTTTCTTGATGGTCTGGTTCCATCTTACACTCCAGAGGCACTGTCTCCCGATCTACTGGTCCAGAAACTAATGGGGAACCATCCACCGTTTCCATAGTGATTGGTGAAGCTCTTAGTTGTGTCTTTATACCATGTTCCTTTGCAAAAGAAGAATCCATGAAATTCCCACCTGCTCCAGAGTCTATCATGGCAGAACTTGATATCCACTGTTCCTCCCACTGAATCTGTATAGGAAGAGAACAATGTGAATATTTCTCCCCTTGATCTTTAGGGGAAGTCGGCATCAGTATTGGGGGAAAAACCGCATCTAGATGTAGACTGGTTTCCGAAACTTCAGACTCAGCGTCTGTGTTATCATAATCCCCTACTACCGCCAACACCTTGTTGGGTCGCCTAGGACATTTAGGACAATTGATGAGGAAATGGTCCGATTGACCACAATAGAAACATAAGCGCTCACGGAGACGGTGTTCGCGGCGTTCATTATTCTCACGTCTCTGCAGTGAGTCCACCTGCATAGGCACCTCCTCAGCCTCTCGCGGGTTTTTGCCTGTGGTTTCCTGGACGGAAGAGAGTAATTAGTAATGCGATTTACAGCGGCCCATTTTTCTTGTCTGCGTTCAGTTAAACGGATATCAATACGTACACAGTGCTGTATAAACAATTCAAACTCCTGTGGAGACTCTGAACGAGCTAGCTCATCCTTGATTGCATTTGACAAACCTTTTCTAAAGATTGGTAATAAAGCATTGTTTTCCCACTGGGTGTCCACCACTAACCTTTTAAATTCAGTAACATATTCTATGACTGACCGTTTCCCCTGGCGTAAGGAAAGCAAGGCAGATTCAGCGGTAGCACGGCGGTTGGGATCGTCGAACATTTGCGCCATGGCTGCCAGAAAATTGTCCAAATTATTTAGACGGGTATCATGACTTTCAACCATAGGATTTGCCCAAGCCAGTGCACGTGATGTCAACAACATAATAATACATAGAACCTTAGATCTATCAGACCCGTAGTAGGAGGCATGTACATCAAAAAATAATATACATTGATTAACAAACCCACGGAATTGACTTCGGTCACCATTAAAACGGAATGGAGGCAATTTGGGCATACTGGTGGATGAGGTAGGCTCAGTAGGTAAGGCCTCCAGGACTCCTAACCTAGCACGTAGATCTTGGAGAGCCTGACCAAACCCTGTGCATTGTGGTTAACCCGAGACTCCAAGTCTCTAATCTGATTGTGTGCAGCCGCCACCTCCTGCTGCAAGGAGTTAACTATGGTGAACAATTTGTCTGCCCGTGTCTCCGTCATTGCCCCAGCAGAATCCTCTTTTTTAGGCTGGAGTATCCTGTAATACTATTGTAGGAACTCGAGGATTCTGATAGCGTGGGGCAATGAACAATCAGAGACGGGTTTCTTTGAATGCAAATAATGTATTTGTGAAACAGCAAAACACCCAAAAACAATATTCAAACAACCCGTAGTGACATGCAATGAGTCCATATATATATACACAAGTCCAGTTATATGAATCCGGATATATAAGTCCTTGAACCTCTATAGCGAGGGTGGTAAAGTTCTTACGACGGAGTCCTCACACAAATGTGACCACAAGGTAAGTCTGATGCACGGGTAACGTGGCTGGATTTACACACTGCTGGTGTGTGAAGAGTCAGATCCAGGTATGCAGAAAACACAGGGAGGTCCAGGAACAAGTTAATCTCAGTTGTGGCTTAATTCAGTGAAGTCCAACAACAAGTTCATATGTCAGTAAGGTTCCAGTAACAGTTCCAACAGCTCTCACCAGAGGTAATGCACGAAGGGTTAAACAGCAACAGTTCAGAAACACAGTTCTTATCAGATGGAGTGAACCAAGGGTTAAATTCCCAAGTCAACAGTTTAGTGATAACACAGTACGTGCAACTTACTTATGCAGAGAATGTCCAGAGCCATGGGTAGAAACTGCTGTGGCTGAGAAACACCTGAAGATAAGGTTATGCACTTTCCTGGTAAATACACAAAAGATCTGTGAGGAACAAAGCAGCTGGGTTTCAGGGAAACGGAAGCAGAATACTCCAGCAGTGAAGCCAGCACCTGAGCCCGGTTTTAAACAAACGAACAGGAAGTAGGGCACACAAAACAGCAAACTCCATTTTAACAAAGGGCAAAATCATTGACAAAGTTACCTAGAAAACCCGGAATACTGACACCCTATCCTGGTGTGCATAGTCCCCTCACCCCCCAATCCTGATGTGCATGGTCCCCTGGCAAGCATTTTTAAAGGTAAATGGTCTCCCATGCTGGTATGTGCTGCTCCCCTCCTATCCTGGTTTGCATGGCACCCCTCATCCCTATCCTGGTATGCATGGTACCCCTCATCCCTATGCTGGTATGTATGGTCCCCTCACCCTCACCAAAATATGGTATGCATGGCAACCCATTCTTCATCCTGGTATGCATGGACCCCTCATCACCCAATCCTGGTATGCATGGTACCCCCTCATCCCTATCCTGGTATGCATGGTACCTGCTCATCCATATCCTGGTATTCATGGTTCCCTCACCCCCAATCCCGGTATGCATGGTCCCCTCACCTCCCCAATCCCGATATGCACGGTCCCCTCACCAACCAATCCTGGTATGCATGGTCACCTCCCGCCCAATCCTGGAATGCATGGTCCCCTCACCCCCAATTCTGGTATGAATGGTCCCCTCACCCCCCAATCCTGGTATGAATGGTCCCCTCACCCCCCAATCCTGGTATGCATGGTCACCTCCCGCCCAATCCTGGAATGCATGGTCCGCTCACCCCCAATCCTGATGTGCAAGGTCCCTTCACCCCCAATCCTGATGTGCATGGTCCGCTCACCCCCCAATCCTGATGTGCAAGGTCCCCTCACCCCCAATCCTGATGTGCATTGTCCCTCACCCCCCAATCCTGATATGCATGGTCCCCTCACCCCTCAATCCTGATATGCATGGTCCCCTCACCCCCCAATCCTGGTATGCATGGTCTCCTCACCCCCAATCCTGATATGCATGGTCCCTCACCCCCCAGTCCTGGCATGCATGGTCCCCTCACCCCCCAATCCTGATGTGCATGGTCCCCTCACCCCCCCCAATCCTGATGTGCATGGTCCCCTCACCCCCTATCCTGGTATGCATGGTCCTCTCACCCCCTATCCTGGTGTGCATAGTCCCTCACCCCCAATCCTGATGTGCATGGCCCCTGGCAAGCATTTTTAAAGGTATATGGTCTCCCATGCTGGTATGTGCTGCTCCCCTCCTATCCTGGTTTGCATGGCACCCCTCATCCCTATCCTGGTATGCATGGTACCCCTCATCCCTATGCTGGTATGTATGGTCCCCTCACCCTCACCAAAATCTGGTATGCATGGCAACCCATTCTTCATCCTGGTATGCATGGACCCCTCATCACCCAATCCTGGTATGCATGGTACCCCCTCATCCCTATCCTGGTATGCATGGTACCTGCTAATCCATATCCTGGTATTCATGGTCCCCTCACCTCCCCAATCCCGATATGCACGGTCCCCTCACCAACCAATCCTGGTATGCATGGTCACCTCCCGCCCAATCCTGGAATGCATGGTCCCCTCACCCCCAATTCTGGTATGAATGGTCCCCTCACCCCCCAATCCTGGTATGAATGGTCCCCTCACCCCCAATCCTGGGATGCATGGTCACCTCCCGCCCAATCCTGGAATGCATGGTCCGCTCACCCCCCAATCCTGATGTGCAAGGTCCCCTCACCCCCCAATCCTGATGTGCATGGTCCGCTCACCCCCCAATCCTGATGTGCAAGGTCCCCTCACCCCCCAATCCTGATGTGCATTGTCCCCTCACCCCCCAATCCTGATGTGCATGGTCCTCTCACCCCCCAACCCTGATGTTTATGGTCCGCTCACCCCCAATCCTGATGTGCATGGCCCCTCACCCCCCCAATCCTGATATGCATGGTCCCCTCACCCCCCAATCCTGATATGCATGGTCCCCTCACCACTCTGTCCTGATGTGCATGGTCCCCTCACCCCCCAACCCTGATGTGCATGGTCGGCTCACCCCCCAATCCTGATGTGCATGGTCCCCTCACCCCCCAATCCTAATATGCATGGTCTGCTCACCCCCCAATCCTGATGTGCATGGTCCCCTCACCCCCAATCCTGATGTGCATGGCCCCTCACCCCCCAACCCTGATGTGCATGGTCCTCTCACCCCCAACCCTGATGTACATGGTCCCCTCACCACCCAATCCTGATGTGCATGGTCTCACCCCCAATACTGATGTGCATGATCCCCTCACCCCCAATCCTGATATGCATGGTCCCCTTCACCCCCCAATTCTGATATGCATGGTACCCTCACCCCCAATCCTGATATGCATGGTCCCCTTACCCCCCAATCCTGATATGCATGGTCCCCTCACCCCAATCCTGATATGCATGGTCCCCTCACCCCCCAATCCTGGTATGCATGGTCTCTCTCACCCCCCAATCCTGATGTGCATGGTCCTCTCACGCCCCAACCCTGATGTGCATGGTCCGCTCACCCCCCAACCCTGATGTGCATGGTCCGCTCACCCCTCCAATCCTGATGTGCATGGTCCCCTCACCCCCCCAACCCTGATGTCCTGATGTGCATGGTCTGCTCACCCCCCCAATCCTGATGTGCATGGTTCTCTCACCCCCCAACCCTGATGTGCATGGTCCGCTCACCCCCCCAATCCTGATGTGCATGGTCCGCTCACCCCCCAATCCTGATGTGCATGGTCCCCTCACCCCCAATCCTGATGTGCATGGTCCCCTCACCCCCCAATCCTGGTATGCATGGTCTCCTCACCCCCCAATCCTGATATGCATGGTCCCCTCACCCCCCAGTCCTGGCATGCATGGTCCCCTCACCCCCCAATCCTGATGTGCATGGTCCCCTCACCCCCCAATCCTGATGTGCATGGTCCCCTCACCCCCAAACCTGATGTGCATGGTCCCCTGGCAAGCATTTTTAAAGGTATATGGTCTCCCATGCTGGTATGTGCTGCCCCTCCTATCCTGGTATGCATGGCACCCCTCATTCCTATCCTGGTATGCATGGTACCCCTCATCCCTATGCTGGTATGTATGGTCCCTCATCCCCACCCAAATCTGGTATGCATGGCAACCCATTCTTCATCCTGGTATGCATGGACCCTCATCACCCAATCCTGGTATGCATGGAACCCCCTCATCCCTATCCTGGTATGCATGGTACCTGCTCATCCATATTCTGGTATTCATGGTTCCCTCACCCCCCAATCCCGGTATGCATGGTCCCCTCACCTCCCCAATCCCGGTATGCACGGTCCCCTCACCAACCAATCCTGGTATGCATGGTCACCTCCCGCCCAATCCTGGAATGCATGGTCCCCTCATCCCCAATTCTGGTATGAATGGTCCCCTCACCCCCCAATCCTGGTATGAATGGTCCCCTCATCGCCCAATCCTGATGTGCATGGTCCGCTCACCCCCCAATCCTGATGTGCAAGGTCCCCTCACCCCCCAATCCTGATGTGCAAGGTCCCCTCACCCCCCAATCCTGATGTGCATTGTCCCCTCACCCCCCAATCCTGATGTGCATGGTCCTCTCACCCCCCAACCCTGATGTGCATGGTCCTCTCACCCCCCAACCCTGATGTGCATGGTCCGCTCACCCCCCAATCCTGATGTACATGGTCCCCTCACCCACAATCCTGATGTGCATGGTCCCCTCACCCCCAATCCTGATATGCATGGTCCTCTAACCCCCAACCCTGAAGTGCATGGTCCGCTAACCCCCCAATCCTGATGTGCATGGTCCCCTCATCACCCAATCCTGGTATGCATGGTACCCCCTCATCCCTATCCTGGTATGCATGGTACCTGCTCATCCATATCCTGGTATTCATGGTTCCCTCACCCCCCAATCCCGGTATGCATGGTCCCCTCACCTCCCCAATCCCGATATGCACGGTCCCCTCACCAACCAATCCTGGTATGCATGGTCACCTCCCGCCCAATCCTGGAATGCATGGTCCCCTCACCCCCAATTCTAGTATGAATGGTCCCCTCACCCCCCAATCCTGGTATGAATGGTCCCCTCACCCCCCAATCCTGGTATGCATGGTCACCTCCCGCCCAATCCTGGAATGCATGGTCCGCTCACCCCCCAATCCTGATGTGCAAGGTCCCCTCACTGTCACGCGGTCTTATGATATGTGTACGATGTCAGTAAACTATTCTTAAAAGAACAACACTCTATACAACATATAGATTAGCAACATCAGCATGTAAATATAGAATAGATTTACCTGACACGATATCCGTTGAACTCAGGGTTAATCTTGAGGACTTGATACACTGTCACAGGAAAGAGGAGGACCGGGGGTCTAACCTGACCCTAAACTGGGGTCCTAACTAATCCCTCACCTTGGAGGTACTGATAATGGTTCAGAGGTCCAAGTCTCCAGCCTAACCCTGTCTCCTATCAGTCCCTGAACCCTGTAATCAGTCCTAAGAAGGATACTGATTACCACCAAAGGGATATGGGCTGATCTCTGCTAAATACACAGATTAGACATATAAGACAGACTGGAGAAAACACAGACTTGCATACACACTCAAACACAGAAGGAACATAAATGATCTGGGATATTAAACTCTAAGCAAAGTGAGCTTAAAACAACTAAGGAGCTCCTTAACTTAAGTCTATACAGATACAATCCTATCTGTGGTCTGCATGAAGAATTTCACTGGCAACTCCCAACACAGACAACCAGAGATTTAAAGGAAACCAATCAACAAATAATTAATTGCAGCCGGGAGAAACTGCACCCAGTCCCAGAACTGAGCACAGACAGAATTAACTCCCTAACTGCCAAACACAAAGAAACAGCAACTCAGCTGTGAGAAGTCAGAATGTGCAACCGCGACGATCTTCGTGGCGATGCACACATGACAGTACCCCCCCTTCTACGAGGGGCCTCCGGACCCTCAGGGCCAGGTTTGCCCGGGTGAGTTCTGTGGAAGGTCCGCACCAAACGATCTGCGTTAATGTCAGACGCAGGAACCCACGTCCTCTCCTCTGGACCATACCCCTTCCAATGCACCAAGTACTGAAGGGACCGGCGATTCAGACGTGAGTCAATGATCTTTGACACTTGAAACTCCAAGTTACCATTGACCACCACTGGAGGAGGAGGTAGAGGTGATGGTATGACTGGTGCCACGTACCTCTTAAGTAATGACTTGTGGAACACATTGTGGAATTTAAACGTAGGAGGGAGGTCCAGACGAAATGCCACAGGATTAATTATGGAACTGATCCTGTACGGCCCGATGAATCTGGGGCCCAGCTTCCAGGAGGGAACTTTAAGTTTTATATTCCTGGTAGACAACCATACCAGATCGTTCACATTAAGATCTGGACCAGAAACTCTCCTCCTATCAGCCATACGTTTATAACGGTTCCCATAGCACTCAGATTATTCAATACACCTCTCCACACTGAAGCAAGTGACGATGAGAAACGCTCCTCCTCAGGAACCCCAGAAGGGCCCCCCCCATTGAATTATATCTCTGGACTGCCAATTAATCACAGGGTTATGTTTAACCAACCAAGGAAGTCCCAACACAATAGGAGTAGGTAGACCCTCCAACACATAACAAGATAATAGTTCCCTATGTATTGCCCCTACCCGAAGGTCAATGTTATGAACCTCATGAACAAAGCTACCTTGGCCGAGAGGCCTGGCGTCAATGGAGAATATAGGGATCGGTTTGACCAATACACTCAGATGCATACCTTGAGCCTGAGCAAACTGAGCGTCAACCAGATTAGCCCCGGACCCACTATCAAGAAGAACAGAAAATCTCTCCACTCTCGTACCAACCACCACCTCCACTGGTAAAAGGAACTGAGAAGAACTAGAGGACGAAATACATACTCCCAGGTTGTCGTCCACCACACAACCTGGGATTAACAGTTTTCCGGCGACTTTTTGCTCAACAAGGCACGGGATGGACATCCCCCAACAAAATGTCCCTCTTTCCCGCAGAAGAAACACCTTCTAGTCCTGCGGCGTACCGCCAATCCCCTCCTACGAAATGATGTCCCTCCCAACTGCATAGGCTCCTCCGAACAGACAAGGGGAACCTCAACATAAGGGACTTTAGTAGTAGGTGGAGTAACAACAGGGGGCGGAGTTACCTCGCACCTCTCCCGGAGCCGTCTATCATTACGGATAGCTAGGGCCATAGCAGCCTCCAGTGATGGAGGAGAATCATACTGAGCCAAAACGTCCTTTAATTTGTCAGAAAGCCCATGACAAAACTGGCTTCTAAGAGCTGGGTCATTCCACTGAGTATCTGTGGCCCATCTACGGAACTCAGAAGCAAATTCCTCCGCCGGACGATCTCCCTGCTGTATCTTACGTAATTTTGTCTCAGCAAGAGAGACCCGATCTGGGTCATCATATACCAAACCCAGGGCAGTAAAAAATCGATCTACTGACTGTAGAGCCGGGGATCCCGGAGGAAGGGAGAAGGCCCAGGATTGAGGGTCCCCTTGTAGGAGCGAGATAACAATTCCCACTCTCTGCTCTTCACTCCCTGATGATGAGGCCGAAGCCGAAAATACAATTTACATGCTTCCCTGAAGGTAAAAAATTTGTCTCGCCCACCAGTGAACCTGTCCGGGAGAGCTACTTTAGGTTCAAATCTGGTTTGCTCCGAGGGAGACAAAACTTTGGACTTAATGTCCGTCAGCTCCATGGATAATCCCTGCAACTGCAGAGCCAGCTGGGCTACTGGATCCATGGCAACTGGGAATAATTTTTGATGGCCAGTGAAAATGTCACGCGGTCTTATGATATGTGTACGATGTCAGTAAACTATTCTTAAAAGAACAACACTCTATACAACATATAGATTAGCAACATCAGCATGTAAATATAGAATAGATTTACCTGACACGATATCCGTTGAACTCAGGGTTAATCTTGAGGACTTGATACACTGTCACAGGAAAGAGGAGGACCGGGGGTCTAACCTGACCCTAAACTGGGGTCCTAACTAATCCCTCACCTTGGAGGTACTGATAATGGTTCAGAGGTCCAAGTCTCCAGCCTAACCCTGTCTCCTATCAGTCCCTGAACCCTGTAATCAGTCCTAAGAAGGATACTGATTACCACCAAAGGGATATGGGCTGATCTCTGCTAAATACACAGATTAGACATATAAGACAGACTGGAGAAAACACAGACTTGCATACACACTCAAACACAGAAGGAACATAAATGATCTGGGATATTAAACTCTAAGCAAAGTGAGCTTAAAACAACTAAGGAGCTCCTTAACTTAAGTCTATACAGATACAATCCTATCTGTGGTCTGCATGAAGAATTTCACTGGCAACTCCCAACACAGACAACCAGAGATTTAAAGGAAACCAATCAACAAATAATTAATTGCAGCCGGGAGAAACTGCACCCAGTCCCAGAACTGAGCACAGACAGAATTAACTCCCTAACTGCCAAACACAAAGAAACAGCAACTCAGCTGTGAGAAGTCAGAATGTGCAACCGCGACGATCTTCGTGGCGATGCACACATGACACTCACCCCCCAATCCTGATGTGCATGGTCCGCTCACCCCCCAATCCTGATGTGCAAGGTCCCCTCACCCCCCAATCCTGATGTGCTTGGTCCCCTCACCCCCCAACCCTGATGTGCATGGTCCCCTCACCCCCCTATCCTGATATGCATGGTCCCCTCACCCCCCCAATCCTGATGTGCATGGTCCCCTCACCCCCCTATCCTGATATGCATGGTCCCCTCACCCCCCAACCTTGATGTGCATGGTCCCCTCACCCCCAACCCTGATGTGCATGGTCCCCTCACCCCCCTATCCTGATATGCATGGTCCCCTCACCCCCCAATCCTGATGTGCATGGTCCCCTCAACCCCTATCCTGATATGCATGGTCCCCTCACCCCCCAATCCTGATGTGCATGGTCCCCTCACCCCCCAATCCTGATGTGCATGGTCCCTTCACCCCCCAACCCTGATGTGCATGGGCCTCTCACGCCCCAACCCTGATGTGCATGGTCCGCTCACCCCCCAAACCTGATGTGCATGGTCCGCTCACCCCCCAATACTGATGTGCATGGTCACCTCACCCCCCCAACCCTGAAGTCCTGATGTGCATGGTCCGCTCACCCCCCCAATCCTGATGTTCATGGTCCCCTCACCCCCCCAACCCTGATGTGCATGGTCCGCTCACCCCCCAACCAATCCTGATGTGCATGGTCCGCTCACCCCCCAATCCTGATGTGCATGGTCCCCTCACCCCCAATCCTGATGTGCATGGCCCCCTCACCCCCCAACCCTGATGTGCATGGTCCTCTCACCCACAATCCTGATGTGCATGGTCCCCTCACCCCCAATCCTGATATGCATGGTCCTCTCACCCCCAACCCTGATGTGCATGGTCCGCTCACCCCCCAATCCTGATGTGCATGGTCCCCTCACCCCCCTATCCTGATATGCATGGTCCCCTCAGCCCCCAATCCTGATGTGCATGGTCCCTTCACCCCCCAACCCTGATGTGCATGGTCCCCTCACCCCCCAACCCTGATGTGCATGGTCCCCTCACCCCCCAACCCTGATATGCATGGTCCCCTCACCCCTCCAATCCTGATGTGCATGGTCCCCTCATCCCCAATCCTGATGTGCATGGCCCCCTCACCCCCCCAATCCTGATATGCATGGTCCTCTCACCCCCCAACCCTGATGTGCATGGTCCGCTCACCCCCAATCATGATATGCATGGTCCCCTCACCACTCTATCCTGATGTGCATGGTCCCCTCACCCCCCCAACCCTGATGTGCATGGTCCGCTCACCCCCCCAATTCTGATGTGCATGGTCCCCTCACCCCCCAATCCTGATGTGCATGGTCCCCTGGCAAGCATTTTTAAAGGTATATGGTCTCCCATGCTGGTATGTGCTGCTCCCCTCCTATCCTGGTTTGCATGGCACCCCTCATCCCTATCCTGGTATGCATGGTACCCCTCATCCCTATGCTGGTATGTATGGTCCCCTCACCCTCACCAAAATCTGGTATGCATGGCAACCCATTCTTCATCCTGGTATGCATGGACCCCTCATCACCCAATCCTGGTATGCATGGTACCCCCTCATCCCTATCCTGGTATGCATGGTACCTGCTAATCCATATCCTGGTATTCATGGTCCCCTCACCCCCCAATCCCGATATGCACGGTCCCCTCACCAACCAATCCTGTATGCATGTCACCTCCCGCCCAATCCTGAATGCATGGTCCCCTCACCCCCAATTCTGTATGACATGGTCCCCTCACCCCCCAATCCTGGTATGAATGGTCCCCTCACCCCCCAATCCTGGATGCATGGTCACCTCACCCCCAATCCTGGTGCATGTCCGCTCACCCCCCAATCCTGATGTGCAAGGTCCCCTCACCCCCCAATCCTGATGTGCATGGTCCCCTCTCCCCCCAATCCTGATGTGCAGGTCCCCTCACCCCCCAATCCTGATGTGCATTGGTCCCCTCACCCCCCAATTCTGATGTGCATGGTCCTCTCACCCCCCAACCCTGATGTGTCATGGTCCGCTCACCCCCAATCCTGATGTGCATGGCCCCCTCACCCCCCAATCCTGATATGCATGGTCCCCTCACCCCCCAATCCTGATATGCATGGTCCCCTCACCACTCTGTCCTGATGTGCATGGTCCCTCACCCCCCAACCCTGAATGTGCATGGTCGGCTCACCCCCCAATCCTGATGTGCATGGTCCCCTCACCCCCAATCCTAATTGCATGGTCCTGCTCACCCCCCAATCCTGATGTGCATGGTCCCCTCACCCCCAATCCTGATGTGCATGGTCCCCTCACCCCCCAACCCTGATGTGCATGGTCCTCTCACCCCCAACCCTGATGTACATGGTCCCCTCACCACCCAATCCTGATGTGCATGTCTCACCCCCCAATACTGATGTGCATGATCCCCTCACCCCCAATCTGATATGCATGGTCCCCTCACCCCCCAATTCTGATATGCATGGTACCCCACCCCCAATCCTGATATGCATGGTCCCCTTACCCCCCAATCCTGATATGCATGGTCCCCTCACCCCCAATCCTGATATGCATGGTCCCCTCACCCCCCAATCCTGGTATGCATGGTCTCCTCACCCCCCCAATCCTGATGTGCATGGTCCTCTCCACGCCCCAACCCTGATGTGCATGGTCCGCTCACCCCCCAACCCTGATGTGCATGGTCCGCTCACCCTCCAATCCTGATGTGCATGGTCCCCTCACCCCCCCAACCCTGATGTCCTGATGTGCATGGTCTGCTCACCCCCCCAATCCTGATGTGCATGGTTCCTCACCCCCCCAACCCTGATGTGCATGGTCCCTCACCCCCCAATCCTGATGTGCATGGTCCCTCACCCCCCAATCCTGATGTGCATGGTCCCCTCACCCCAATCCTGATGTGCATGGTCCCCTCACCCCCCAATCCTGGTATGCATGGTCCCTCACCCCCCAATCCTGAACATGGTCCCCTCACCCAGCCTGCATGCATGGTCCCCTCACCCCCCAATCCTGATGTGCATGGTCCCCTCACCCCCCAATCCTGATGTGCATGGTCCCCTCACCCCCTATCCTGGTATGCATGGTCCTCTCACCCCCTATCCTGGTGTGCATGGTCCCCTCACCCCCAAACCTGATGTGCATGGTCCCCTGGCAAGCATTTTTAAAGGTATATGGTCTCCCATGCTGGTATGTGCTGCCTCCTCCTATCCTGGTATGCATGGCACCCCTCATCCTATCCTGGTATGCATGGTACCCCTCATCCCTATGCTGGTATGTATGGTCCCCTCATCCCCACCCAAATCTGGTATGCATGGCAACCCATTCTTCATCCTGGTATGCATGGACCCCTCATGACCCAATCCTGGTATGCATGGACCCCCTCATCCCTATCCTGGTATGCATGGTACCTGCTCATCCATATTCTGGTATTCATGGTTCCCTCACCCCCAATCCCGGTATGCATGGTCCCCTCACCTCCCCAATCCCGATATGCACGGTCCCCTCACCAACCAATCCTGTATGCATGGTCACCTCCCCCCAATCCTGGAATGCATGGTCCCCTCACCCCCTTCTGTATGAATGGTCCCCTCACCCCCAATCCTGTATGAATGGTCCCTCACCCCCCAATCCTGTGATGCATGGTCCCTCACCCCCCAATCCTGAATGCATGGTCCGCTCACCCCCCAATCCTGATGTGCAGGTCCCCTCACCCCCCAATCCTGATGTGCATGGTCCCCCCCCCCCAATCCTGATGTGCATGGTCCCTCACCCCCCAACCTGATGTGCATTGTCCCCTCACCCCCCAATCCTGATGTGCATGGTCCCTCACCCCCCAACCTGATGTGATGGTCCCTCACCCCCAATCCTGATGTGCATGGTCCCCTCACCCCCCAATCCTGATATGCATGGTCCCCTCACCCCCAATCCTGATATGCATGGTCCCCTCACCCACCTGCCTGATGTGCATGGTCCCCTCACCCCCAACCCTGAAGTCATGGTCCGCTCACCCCCCAATCCTGATGTGCATGGTCCCCTCACCCCCCAATCCTATTGCATGGTCCTCTCACCCCCCAATCCTGATGTGCATGGTCCCCTCACCCCCAATCCTGATGTGCATGGCCCCCTCACCCCCCAATCCTGATGTGCATGGTCCCTCACCCCCAACCCTGATGTACATGGTCCCTCACCACCCAATCCTGATGTGCATGGTCTCACCCCCCAACTGATGTGCATGTCCCCTCACCCCCAATCCTGATATGCATGGTCCCCTCACCCCCCAATCCTGATTGCATGGTACCCTCACCCCCAATCCTGATATGCATGGTCCCCTACCCCCCAATCCTGATATGCATGGTCCCCTCACCCCCAATCCTGATATGCATGGTCCCCTCACCCCCCAATCCTGGTATGCATGGTCCCTCACCCCCCAATCCTGATGTGCATGGTCCTCTCACGCCCCAACCTGATGTGCATGGTCCGCTCACCCCCCAACCCTGATGTGCATGGTCCGCTCACCCCCCAATCCTGATGTGCATGGTCCCCTCACCCCCCAACCTGATGTGCTATGTGCTCCCTCACCCCCCAATCCGATGGCATGGTTCTCCACCCCCCAACCTGATGTGCATGGTCCCTCACCCCCCAATCCTGATGTGCATGGTCCCCTCACCCCCCAATCCTGATGTGCATGGTCCCCTCACCCCCAATCCTGAGTGCATGGTCCCTCACCCCCCAATCCTGTATGCATGGTCCCTCACCCCCCAATCCTGTATGCATGGTCCCCTCACCCCCCATCCTGGATGCATGGTCCCCTCACCCCCCAATCCTGATGTGCATGGTCCCCTCACCCCCCAATCCTGATGTGCATGGTCCCTCACCCCCTATCCTGGTATGCATGGTCCTCTCACCCCCTATCCTGGTGTGCATGGTCCCCTCACCCCCAAACCTGATGTGCATGGTCCCCTGGCAAGCATTTTTAAAGGTATATGGTCTCCCATGCTGGTATGTGCTGCCCCCTCCTATCCTGGTATGCATGGCACCCCTCATCCCTATCCTGGTATGCATGGTACCCCTCATCCCTATGCTGGTATGTATGGTCCCCTCATCCCCACCCAAATCTGGTATGCATGGCAACCCATTCTTCATCCTGGTATGCATGGACCCCTCATGACCCAATCCTGGTATGCATGGAACCCCCTCATCCCTATCCTGGTATGCATGGTACCTGCTCATCCATATTCTGGTATTCATGGTTCCCTCACCCCCCAATCCCGGTATGCATGGTCCCCTCACTCCCCAATCCCGGTATGCACGGTCCCCTCACCAACCAATCCTGGTATGCATGGTCACCTCCCGCCCAATCCTGGAATGCATGGTCCCCTCATCCCCAATTCTGGTATGAATGGTCCCCTCACCCCCCAATCCTGGTATGAATGGTCCCCTCATCGCCCAATCCTGATGTGCATGGTCCGCTCACCCCCCAATCCTGATGTGCAAGGTCCCCCACCCCCCAATCCTGATGTGCAAGGTCCCCTCACCCCCAATCCTGATGTGCATTGTCCCCTCACCCCCCCAATCCTGATGTGCATGGTCCTCTCACCCCCCAACCCTGATGTGCATGGTCCTCTCACCCCCCAACCCTGATGTGCATGGTCCGCTCACCCCCCAATCCTGATGTACATGGTCCCCTCACCCACAATCCTGATGTGCATGGTCCCCTCACCCCCAATCCTGATATGCATGGTCCTCTAACCCCCAACCCTGAAGTGCATGGTCCGCTAACCCCCCAATCCTGATGTGCATGGTCCCCTCATCACCCAATCCTGGTATGCATGGTACCCCCTCATCCCTATCCTGGTATGCATGGTACCTGCTCATCCATATCCTGGTATTCATGGTTCCCTCACCCCCCAATCCCGGTATGCATGGTCCCCTCACCTCCCCAATCCCGATATGCACGGTCCCCTCACCAACCAATCCTGGTATGCATGGTCACCTCCCGCCCAATCCTGGAATGCATGGTCCCCTCACCCCCAATTCTGGTATGAATGGTCCCCTCATCCCCCAATCCTGGTATGAATGGTCCCCTCACCCCCCAATCCTGGTATGCATGGTCACTCCCGCCCAATCCTGGAATGCATGGTCCGCTCACCCCCCAATCCTGATGTGCAAGGTCCCCTCACCCCCCAATCCTGATGTGCATGGTCCGCTCACCCCCCAATCCTGATGTGCAAGGTCCCCTCACCCCCCAATCCTGATGTGCTTGGTCCCCTCACCCCCCAACCCTGATGTGCATGGTCCCCTCACCCCCCTATCCTGATATGCATGGTCCCCTCACCCCCCCAATCCTGATGTGCATGGTCCCCTCACCCCCCTATCCTGATATGCATGGTCCCCTCACCCCCCAACCCTGATGTGCATGGTCCCCTCACCCCCAACCCTGATGTGCATGGTCCCCTCACCCCCCTATCCTGATATGCATGGTCCCCTCACCCCCCAATCCTGATGTGCATGGTCCCCTCAACCCCTATCCTGATATGCATGGTCCCCTCACCCCCCAATCCTGATGTGCATGGTCCCCTCACCCCCAATCCTGATGTGCATGGTCCCTTCACCCCCCAACCCTGATGTGCATGGTCCTCTCACGCCCCAACCCTGATGTGCATGGTCCGCTCACCCCCCAAACCTGATGTGCATGGTCCGCTCACCCCCCCAATACTGATGTGCATGGTCACCTCACCCCCCAACCCTGATGTCCTGATGTGCATGGTCCGGTTCACCCCCCCAATCCTGATGTTCATGGTCCCTCACCCCCCCAACCCTGATGTGCATGGTCCGCTCACCCCCCAACCAATCCTGATGTGCATGGTCCGCTCACCCCCAATCCTGATGTGCATGGTCCCCTCACCCCCAATCCTGATGTGCATGGCCCCCTCACCCCCAACCCTGATGTGCATGGTCCTCTCACCCACAATCCTGATGTGCATGGTCCCCTCACCCCCAATCCTGATATGCATGGTCCTCTCACCCCCCAACCCTGATGTGCATGGTCCGCTCACCCCCCAATCCTGATGTGCATGGTCCCCTCACCCCCTATCCTGATATGCATGGTCCCTCACCCCCCAATCCTGATGTGCATGGTCCCTTCACCCTCCAACCCTGATGTGCATGGTCCCCTCACCCCCAACCCTGATGTGCATGGTCCCCTCACCCCCAACCCTGATATGCATGGTCCCCTCACCCCTCCAATCCTGATGTGCATGGTCCCCTCATCCCCAATCCTGATGTGCATGGCCCCTCACCCCCCAATACTGATATGCATGGTCCTCTCACCCCCCAACCCTGATGTGCATGGTCTGCTCACCCCCCAATCCTGATATGCATGGTCCCCTCACCACTCTATCCTGATGTGCATGGTCCCCTCACCCCCCCAACCCTGATGTGCATGGTCCCCTCACCCCCCAACCTGATGTGCATGGTCCGCTCACCCCCCAATCCTGATGTGCATGGTCCCCTCACCCCCCAATCCTAATATGCATGGTCCGCTCACCCCCCCAATCCTGATGTGCATGGTCCCCTCACCCCAATCCTGATGTGCATGGCCCCCTCACCCCCCAACTCTGATGTGCATGGTCCTCTCACCCCCAACCCTGATGTGCATGGTCCCCTCACCCCCCAATCCTGATGTGCATGGTCCCCTCTCCCCCCTATCCTGATGTGCATGGTCCCCTCACCCCTCTATCCTGATGTGCATGGTCCCCTCACCCCCCAATCCTGATGTGCATGGTCCTCTCACCCCCCAACCCTGATGTGCATGGTCCGCTCACCCCCCAATCCTGATGTACATGGTCCCCTCACCCACAATCCTGATGTGCATGGTCCTCTCACCCCCTCATCCTGATATGCATGGTCCTCTCACCCCCAACCCTGATGTGCATGGTCCCCTCACCCCCCCTATCCTAATGTGCATGGTCCCCTCACCCCCCAATCCTGATGTGCATGGTCCCCTCACCCCCCAATCCTGATGTGCATGGTCCCCTCACCCCCCAACCCTGATGTGCATGGTCCTCTCACCCCCCAACCCTGATGTGCATGGTCCCCTCACCCCCCTATACTGATATGCATGGTCCCCTCACCCCCCAATCCTGATGTGCATGGTCCCCTCACCCCCCAATCCTGATGTGCATGGTCCCCTCACCCCCCAATCCTGATGTGCATGGTCCTCTCACCCCCCCAACCCTGATGTGCATGGTCCTCTCACCCCAGCCCTGATGTGCATGGTCCGCTCACCCCCAATCCTGATGTGCATGGTCCCCTCACCCCCCAATCCTGATGTGCATGGTCCCCTCACCCCTCTATCCTGATGTGCATGGTCCCCTCACCCCCCCAATCCTGATGTGCATGGTCCTCTCACCCCCCAACCCTGATGTGCATGGTCCGCTCACCCCCCAATCCTGATGTACATGGTCCCCTCATCCACAATCCTGATGTGCATGGTCCCCTCACCCCCATCCTGATATGCTTGGTCATCTCACCCCCCAACCTGATGTGCATGGTCCGCTCACCCCCCAATCCTGATGTGCATGGTCCCCTCACCCCCCTATCCTAATATGCATGGTCCCCTCACCCCCCAATCCTTATGTGCATGGTCCCCTCACGCCCCAACCCTGATGTGCATGGTCCCCTCACTCCCCAACCCTGATGTGCATGGTCCCCTCACCCCCCAACCCTGATGTGCATGGTCCCCTCACCCCCCTATCCTGATATGCATGGTCCCCTCACCCCCCAATCCTGATGTGCATGGTCCCCTCACCCCCCAATCCTGATGTGCATGGTCCCCTCACCCCCCAATCCTGATGTGCATGGTCCCCTCACCCCCCAATCCTGATGTGCATAGTCCACTCACCCCCGTATCCTGATATGCATGGTCCCCTCACCCCCCAATCCTGATGTGCATGGTCCCCTCACCCCCCAATCCTGATGTGCATGGTCCTCTCACCCCCCAACCCTGATGTGCATGGTCCGCTCACCCCCTAATCCTGATGTGCATGGTCCGCTCACCCCCAATTTCTGGTGTGCATGGTCCCCTCACCCCCCTATCCTGATGTGCATGGTCCCCTCACCCCCCTATCCTTATGTGCATGGTCCCCTCACCCCCCTATCCTGATATGCATGACCCCCTCACCACTATTAAACTGCACACATACCCCAAAAAAAACAAACATTTATACTCACCTTTCTTCCCTGTGCTCCAACGCTGTTCCGTTCTGCTGGACGCCGGGGGAGGAGAGCGGCGCCGGAGTACGCGCATGCCCATACCGCGCGGTCCGGCTCCATATTGCTGAAGACACACTGTAAATGTATGCTGTATGCAATCTAGTCCACGGCTGAAAACATACAGTATGCCTCACTGAAACGTCTGTTTCTAGCTACAAGAAAAAAAGACCATTATTCATCAGTGTGCTAGAATAGACTTTCATCCATTTGCCTCCAATGTTTCCATTTTTAAAGTTTTTCTGAACAGTAAGGCTATGTGAACACGTTGCGAATGGTTAGCGCTTGTGCCGCGTTTTTTCACAGCGAAAACGTGGCAAAAATGCTTGCACAACGCAACCCATTATATTCTATGGAATTCTGCAATGCTGTGCTAATGCTGCTTATTTTTCCACTGCGGAATCGCATCGCGGAAAAATACGCAGCATGCTGATTCTTTTTGCGGAACCGAGGCAATTCCGCCGCCGTAGGAATGCATTGAACCGCTTAATTTCCGCATGTGGCTATGCCCACCATACGCAAAGTGAGCGGTTCATGTGCAGATGGTACCCAGGTTCTGGAGGAGAGGAGACTCTCCTCTAGGCCCTGGGTACCATATCCCTGTTAAAACAATAATTAAAATAAAAAATAGTGATATGACCCCTGATGATGTAGCGTCTCGTGTGATGCTATGTCATCTGGGGTCATTGTCGCCAGGCATCACTGGGAATGGGAGTTGCCGGGAGCATCGCGAGAACCAGGAAGGCTGCGGGGGCCGCCGGAAGGTGAGAATATCACAAATTTTTAATTTTTTTTATTATTTTTAATATTATATCTTTTTACTATTGATGCGGCATAGGCAGCATCAATAGTAAAAAGTTGGTCACACTTGTCAAACACTAGCATTCTCCAGAGAGGTAAACGTCCTCCAAGAGCACCAGAGAGGAAGTACACTGACTGCTATAGCTCCAAACCTTCACAAGAGAAAATTTGAATGTCACCGGCAGCTCCTGAAGCAGACTGAGAGTCTATAAACACCCAGATCCAGATGTGACAATTAGAGCGTAGGAAGGTTGCCACTGAGTCCAAAAAACAGAAGGATTAAGAAGGCATCTGCAATGCCAAACGCAGAGACTTTCTGCAGCCAGATGCAGAGCGACTGTCTGACTGTTGCTCTGACACACCCGTGACACATAGATGAAAAATGGATAGGTCTTGTTTTTTTGAGGAATTTTTTTACGGACACTTGAATTTGCACTTGAACTTTGGATCTCATGTACCATAATACTAATATGGCAGAAATTGGGGCCTTCAATAAGTCGATCCTCATCTGTCAAGGCAATAGAATTGGCATCCTGCACTCGAGTTGGAAGTCTTGGTAATGGGATGACAAATCTGTCTAACCACATAGATGCCGCAGTCACTACTGACTGTGGTATATAGAGGTTTAAATTGCAGAAATTTGTATGTAGCTGACATACACAGTGTGTGCAGTAAGATCAATTCTTGTACATGAACAGTAGATGTCACTAAATGGTTTAAACGCACACTATTTGGAGATCCTGCCTCTCTGCCACCAAAATAGACGGTAAACTGAGTACAATGACAGCACATCAATGGAAACATACACATGGTAAACAGTAAAAAATATGTTCAAAAGCATGTCAGGTAGTTTAATATATTTAAAAAATAAATAAATAAAAATAATTTTTTAACTTTTGCTTGTCTGTTTAGTAGGATGTGAGCAAATTATTGTAAACAGCTACAAGCTGCACATTCACAAAAGTGTTGTAACACATCAGCTAGATAATGCATATCTCACTGTAAAAAACTAAAGGTACTGTCACACTAAGCGAGATCGCTAACGAGATCGCTAAAGAGTCACCGATTTTATGATGCAGTAGCGATCTTGTTAGCGACGCAGCTGTGTGTGACATGTAGCGGCGATGTGGCCCCTGCTGAGATGTTGCTGATCGCTTATGAACGTTCTGAGTCGTTTTTTGGTCGTTGGTGTCCCGCTGGTGAGCCTGAATCTCTGAGTGTGACACCCTTTATGAACGACTTTACCAGCGTCGCAGGTGGGACTAGGTTTTCCCAACGACCGCAGAGGTCGTTATACAGATCGCTGATCTCTGATGATATCTTTGTGTTTGGAAGCTAACTAGCAACCATATAGCGATTGCACCAACGATCTCGCCTGGTCGTGTCGTTGTTGTGATCGCTAGTGCGATCGCTAAGTGTGACAGTGCCTTTAGTATTAACTTATCTGCACAGAGCACAATGCGAGCACATCAAAATAACATCTACACACTGCACAGTAACAAAAAGTCTCCGAACAGCATCAGCCAAAAAAAATCTCTGACACTTTTTCAAAGCTATGTGCGTACGTTGCGTATTTGCTTGCAGAAATCTCTGCAAGTTTTCTGCATCTCAAGGCAGAAAAACGCAGAGGAAAATCCGAGCGATTTTTATGCATTTTTTGTGTTTTTGCATGCGTTTTTTCATGCGTTTTTGTAAATCCATATTGTAGAGCTAAATAAAGATATATTATTAAAAAAAAGAATTGTGATGTCATTTTCTTGTTCAACCTCTTCTTTTCATTCTCTCTCTCTATATATACACTGCTCAAAAAAATAAAGGGAACACTCAAATAACACATCCTAGATCTGAATGAATACTCATTAAATACTTTGTTCTGTACAAAGTTGAATGTGCTGACAACAAAATCACACAAAAATCATCAATGGAAATCAAATTTATTAACCAATGGAGGCCTGGATTTGGAGTCACACACAAAATTAAAGTGGAATGTAATGTCCTTAAAACAAGTCAAAATGATGCTCAGTAGTGTGTGTGGCCTCCACGTACCTTTATGACCTCCCTGAGGGATCTATGACCTGTCCTGAGGGATCTCCTCCCAGACCTGGACTAAAGCATCTGCCAACTCCTAGACAGTCTGTGGTGCAATGTGACGGTGGATGGAGCGAGACATGATGTCCCAGATGTGCTCAATCGGATTCAGGTCTGGGGAACGGGGTGGCCAGTCCATAGCTTCAATGCCTTCATCTTGCAGAAACTGCTGACACACTCCAGCCACATGAGGTCTGGCATTGTCCTGCATTAGGAGGAACCCAGGGCCAACTGCACCAGCATATGGTCTCACAAGGGATCTGAGGATCTCATCTCGGCACCTAATGGCAGTCAGTCTACCTCTGGCGAGCACATGGAGGGCTGTGTGGCCCTCCACAGAAGTGCCACCCTACACCATTACTGACCCACTGCCAAACCGGTCATGCTGAAGGATGTTGCAGGCAGCAGACCGCTCTACACAGCATCTCCAGACTCTGTCATGTCTGTCACATGTGCTCAGTGTGAACCTGCTTTCATCTGTGAAGAGCACAGGGCGCCAGTGACGAATTTGCCAATCCTGGTGTTCTATGGCAAATGCCAAGCATCCTGCACGGTGTTGGGCTGTGAGCACAACCTCCATCTGTGGACGTTGGGCACTCAGACCATCCTCATGGAGTCGGTTTCTAACGGTTTGTGCAGACACATGCCTGCTGGAGGTCATTTTGCAGGGCTCTGGCAGTGCTCCTCCTGTTCCTCCTTGCACAAAGGCGGAGGTAGCGGTCCTGCTGCTGGGATGTTGCCCTCCTACAGCCCCCTCCACGTCTCTTGGTGTACTAGCCTGTCTCCTGGTAGCGCCTCCAGCCTCCGGACACTACGCTGACAGACACAGCAAACCTTCTTGCCACAGCTCGCATTGATGTGCCATCCTGGATTAACTGCACTACCTGAGCCACTTGTGTGGGTTGTAGAGTTCGTCTCATGCTACCACAAGTGTGAAAGCACAACCAACATTCAAAAGTGACCAGGGACGTACCGTCAATAGTAGCAGACCACGCAGCTGCTATGGGGCCCGGACAGGTGAGGGGGCCTGCGACGACCACTGCTGTTTGGCAGCTGTGCTGTGCTGACACAGTACTATCTCCTTTAATTAAATGTAAGCGCCGGCCGCTGTATATCCCCTTGAAGCTCCCCTTTCCTTGTTTTCTGGTCAGCAGTTGGCTGAAGTCTCTGGCTGGATTTGCATAAGAACGCCACGCCTCCTGGCAGCCAGAGAGCAGCACATGTGCATTGCAGGAAGCAGAAAGCAGAAAACATTCATGAGCCTCTCACTCAGGGAGAAGACACACATACAAGACGGTGAGCCCGGCTGGCTGGGGGACGGGGTGGATTTTTTTAGTTAAATGTGTCCCCTCACTGTACTGGCACTTTACATGCATGCCTGAAGTTAAGAGTACCTGTTAAATTTTTTTTTATTTATTTTTTATTTTTTTGGGAGGGCTCCATTCAGACTTTTGCTATGGGGCCCCATGATTTCTATGTACGCCCTGAAAGTGACCAAAACATCAGCCAGAAAGCATTGGTACTGAGATGTGGTCTGTGGTCCCCATCTGCAGAACCAGTCCTTTATTGAGTGTGTCTTGATAATTGCCAATAATTTCCATCTGTTGTCTATTCCAATTGCAAAACAGCATGTGAAATTGATTGTCAATCAGTGTTGCTTCCTAAGTGGACAGTTTGATTTCACAGAAGTTTAATTTACTTGGAGTTATATTCTGTTATTTAAGTGTTCCCTTTATTTTTTTGAGCAGTGTATATATATATATATATATATATATATATATTACATGTATATATATATATATATATATATATATACTAGATGGAGGCCCGATTCTAACTCATCGGGTATTCTAGAATATGTATGTAGTTAATTTATGAAGATTTAAGAATAATGCAATGAAGACAGGTGTATATAGAGGCTGCTGGGGTGTATATAGAGGCTGCTTGGGGTGTATATAGAGGCTGCTGCTGGGATGTACATGGAGGCTGCTGCTGGGGTATATGTGGAGGCTGCTGCTGTGGTATATGTGGAAGCTGCTGCTGCTTGGGTATATAGAGGCTGCTGCTGGTGTGGTGTACGTGGAGGCTGCTGCTGGGGTTTACTTGGAGGCCGCCAGTCAGGGTACTTCCGCTGCGAGCGGTCATCTCCCGGCTGTGTCGCCGCTGACCTCCATGTGGCAGGAGATGACCCGCAGCTACCGTCAGGAGATTAGCAGCTAGCGCCACTCATCTCCCGACGATAGTGGTGGCGTGCGTGGTTCAAATCCTGCGCCAATTCGCGGCTGGACTGCGCCTGTCGCTGATTGGTCGCGTCCGGCCAGGCGTGACCAATCAGTGACGCGGGATTTCTGTTACAGAAAGACAGAATTAGACGATTATAAAGTAGATATATATATATACAGTACAGACCAAAAGTTCGGACACACCTTCTCATTCAAAGATTTTTCTGTATTTTCATGACTATGAAAATTGTACATTCACACTGAAAGCATCAAAACTATGAATTAACACATGTGGAATTATACATTACACTTTACAAAAAAGTGTAAAACAACTGAAAATATGTCTTATATTCTAGGTTCTTCAAAGTAGCCACCTTTTGCTTTGATTACTGCTTTGCACACTCTTGGCATTCTCTTGATGAGCTTCAAGAGAACGTCACTGGAAATGGTTTTCACTTCACAGGTGTGCCCTGTCAGGTTTAATAAGTGTGATTTCTTGCCTTATAAATGGGGTTGGGACCATCAGTTGTGTCGTGCAGAAGTCTGGTGGATACACAGCTGATAGTCCTACTGAATAGACTGTTAGAATTTGTATTATGGCAAGAAAAAAGCAGTTAAGTAAAGAAAAACGAGTGGCCATTATTACTTTAAGAAATGAAGGTCAGTCAGTCCAAAAAATTGGGAAAACTTTTAAAGTGTCCCTAAGTGCAGTTGCAAAAACCATCAAGCGCTACAAAGAAACTGGCTCACATGAGGACCGCCCCAGGAAAGGAAGACCAAGAGTCACCTCTGCTTCTGAGGATAAGTTTATCCTAGTCACCAGCCTCAGAAATCGCAGGTTAGCAGCAGCTCAGATTAGAGACCAGGTCAATGCCACACAGAGTTCTAGCAGCAGACACATCTCTTCAACAACTGTTAAGAGGAGACTTTGTGCAGCAGGCCTTCATGGTAAAATAGCTGCTAGGAAACCACTGCTAAGGACAGGCAACAAGCAGAAGAGACTTGTTTGGGCTAAAGCACACAAGGAATGGACATTAGACCAGTGGAAATTTGTGCTTTGGGCTGATGAGTCCAAATTTGAGATCTTTGGTTCCAACCACCGTGTCATTGTGCGACCCAGAAAAGGTGAACGGATGGACTCTACATGCCTGGTTCCCACCGTGAAGCATGGAGGAGGAGTTGTGATGATGTGGGGGTGCTTTGCTGGTGACACTGTTGGAGATTTATTCAAAATTGAAGGCATACTGAACCAGCATGGCTACCACAGCATCTTGCAGCGGCATGCTATTCCATCCGGTTTGTGTTTAGTTGGACCATCATTTATTTTTCAACAGGACAATGACCCCAAACACACCTCCAGACTGTGTAAGGGCTATTTGACCAAGAATGAGAGTGATGGGGTGATACGCCAAATGACCTGGCCTCCACAGTCACCAGAACTGAACCCAATCGAGATGGTTTGGGGTGAGCTGGACCGCAGAGTGAAGGCAAAAGGGCCAACAAGTGCTAAGCATCTCTGGGAACTCCTTCAAGACTGCTGGAAGACCATTTCCAGTGACTACCTGTTGAAGCTCATCAAGAGAATGCCAAGAGTGTGCAAAGCAGTAATCAAAGCAAAAGGTGGCTACTTTGAAGAACCTAGAATATAAGACATATTTTCAGTTGTTTCACACTTTTTTGTTAAGTATATAATTCCACATGTGTTAATTCATAGTTTTGATGCCTTCAGTGTGAATGTACAATTTTCATAGTCATGAAAATACAGAAAAATCTTTGAGAAGTTGTGTCCAAACTTTTGGTCTGTACTGTATATACATATGTAATACCAAGCCCGAGGTTTAGTAATGAACAGGGAACAGGTGTCAGCCAGATACCCTCAATAATAAAACGGTAAATAAAGACACACACACACACACAATCATCAGCCTATGTAGGAGCATTAACATAATAAACCTACATATGCTGTAACAAAACAGCAACTGACAGAAATCTGCATAAAATGCAATATCTGTTTATTTTTCAAAAGATTTTTTTTTAAAAATTGCGTGGACTCCAGCATAATTTTTATAACCAGTAGAGGGAAAGCCGATGGCTGAGGGCTGATGTTAATATTCTGGGAAGGAGCCAATAGCCATAAAGGTTCCCAGGCTATTAATATCAACTCACAGCTGTTTGCTTAGCCTTTACTGGCTAGTTTACAGAGGAACCCCAAAAAAAAATTGACATGAGGACCCCCTATATAATTGAACCAGCAAAGGCTAGGCAGACAGCTACGGGCTGATATTAATAGCCTGGGAAGGGGCCATGGATACTGGCACCCCCCAGGCTAAAAACATCAGCTCTCAGCCGCCCATCAAATGGCACATCTTATAGATGCGCCAATTCTGGCACTTAGCCTCGCTCTTCCCACTTGACTTGTAGAGGTGGCAAGTGGGGTTCATATTTGTGGGGTTGATGTCACCTTTGTATTGTCAGGTGACATCAAGCCCACAGGTTAGTAATGGAGAGGCGTCTATAAGACACCTGTCCATTAGCAATCCCATAGTGATATTGTATAAAACACAGACACCCAGAATAAAGTCTTTTATTTGAAATAATCACACAGACTCCTTTATTGAATCCCCGACACCCTCATCTCCTGCAAACAACTCTTGTGAACTCTCACGGCATCTACGTGATACACTGCAGGAGCGATTACATCCTGTCAGTGTATTGCCGGCGGCCGGGTAAAGCGGTGATGTGACTGTACTACACGTGAGATCGCCGTGGAACACTCGGTATTAAATGGACTACGGGGAAAGGTGAGTGTATGTAGATTTATTATTTTCGATTGTTTGCAGGAGACACGGGCATCGGGGATTAGGCATTCGGTATGTATTTTGCACTTGAATATGTATGTAATTATGTAAATGTTTTGATTTTTTTTACAATTGAACACAGACGCCGGATGATGAGACTATTCTCCCATCATCGGCTCATGCAGTCTCTGTTATATATGACAAAAGACATAGAGGGATGGGAGTAGTAGTCCCATCACACAACGTCTAAGTATAATCACTATGGGCTGTTCGTCACATGGGTACACGCGCACAGACACACGCACATATTTTCCACCCACACACATATTCTCCGCTCACATAATCTTCCTCCTTCTGACAGCATTTTCTTTGACAATTCGCAGCGTTTTTGGCAGAAAATCTACAGGAAATACGCAAACCTTTTTACACCTGTGTTTTTGCTGCAGATTTGACTGACTCAATTGAAGTCAATGAGTCACAAACGCTGCAGAAAAGCAAAAAGAATTGACATACTGCAGAAAATAAAACGCTGCAAATACGGATGGAAATTTACTGATCATGTGCACAACACTTCAGGATTGTCATTGAATTACCTTGCATAAGTATTCCATTGCGTTTTTGGACCATTTATGCTCGTAAAAAAACGCATTGTGTGCACATAGCCTAAGACTTACCTCAGAGCGTAGTCTAACGACCATCTCTGTACTCCTGCAGTCTTCCAGGCTGACATAGATGCTACATCTCTCCAACCCTAGATCTTAAATGGTCCCTCACAAATTTCAACCCCTTTCAGGGATGTTTAATTTTCTGACCTTGAAGCCACATGCAAAAATGTAAAAAACATGTTTGGATTGAATTTTCCAATTGTGTTTGACTTCAAGGAAAAACCTGATTTCCATGGAGTGATTGGAATCTTTTTTATTGTGGTGGATCTATAGAATATGAACATATATATAGATTTCTTATTGAAAAGAAAAAGCACTTGCACCACATGTCAGCAAAAAGTCGAGGAAACCCATAGCATCTCAGCCCACTTTCAGAAGTATGGGTTCACAGACTGGGTGAGCACCAATAACTCAAGCCTCCCACAGACAATCAATAGCCCAGTCCCCCATACACAGGACAGCTTTGTGTTTTCTATGGGATCTAAGGGGTAACGTTTCACCTTGTGGAGAGTGACAAGCCTGACCTGGCATGGCATGTCAGAGTGAGGAGACTTATATGCAATGCTCCTCTGGGAAATTTCAAGTTGCCTCTTCACATGAGAGTCATGGACAAACTATTCTGGCAACGGCTTAAATCTGAGAACAAAAGGATTGGTTGTCTGAAATTGGACAAGTGGTATACTTCTCTCCCCAGAAATTATGTCGCAGGAAACTTTGGAGCTCCTAAATATATTAAACTGTTGGAGGATCCATTCGATATCAGTGGGTTAGCACAATGTGTTTGGGAACCTTCAGTCATCGAAAACTAACAACTATCCCACGAGATCTTCACTCCATGTTCCAAGTGGTCACTGAATGTCAGGATTTTGTCTGCTGTGCTGCCAAAAAGTGGAGGGAAGTCCAGGATCAGGGAAAGGCTACAATGTGGGGCAACTAATAGACCTGTCATCAATTCTGGGCTTCTGAGTACTCCATTAGAATTGGCAATGTTTTTTTAAAAAATATGAAAATTTGTATTTAAGAAAACAGTGAGAGAAAATGGTAACTTACATGAGAAACTATTTTTACGACAAATAACATCTGCAGATTAAGAACAGGATGTGTAGTCATATTGTTAGTCGCTTGATTTAGCTCAGAAACAAATAGTAAAACAGTTACTGGTATTACTCGGACAAGCTGAGAGAAGAAGGTTGATACCAAGGATGTAAGCAGGGTTTGGTCAAGCTGGGGTTCACCAACTTGAATATGAGGAAGATGCTTGGATAAGAAACACTGAAAGCATACTAAAATATATAGAATTGAGAGTCCTCAGTGGTTGATACCTTTTAATGGCTAACTGAAAAGATGGTAACAAATTGCAAGCTTTCGAGACTACTCAGGTCTTTTCATAAGGCAAAGACTTTGCGTGATGAAGAGACCTGAGTAGTCTTGAAAGCTTGCAATTTGTTACCATCTTTTCAGTTAGGCCGGGATCACACATGCGAGGAAATCATCCGATGCTCGCATGTGAAATCCCAGCTCTGGCGCCGGCACATATAGGAGAGCAGGGACTGCAAATTGTACAGGATATATGGGGGTACTCATGATTGCTGTACATATAATGATGATGTACAGTACAGACCAAAAGTTTGGACACACCTTCTCATTCAATGACTTTTCTGTATTTTCATGGCTATGAAAATTGTAGAATCACACTGAAGGCATCAAAACTATGAATTAACACATGTGGAATTATACATTACACTTTACAAAAAAGTGTGAAACAACTGAAAATATGTATTATATTCTAGGTTCTTTAAAGTAGCCACCTTTTGCTTTGATTATTGCTTTGCACGCAGAAAAGGTGAACCGATGGACTCTACATGCCTGGTACCCACCGTGAAGCATTGTTGGAGGAGGTTTGATCGTGTGGGGGTGCATTGCTGGTGACACTGTTGGGGATTTATTCAAAATTGAAGGCATACTGAACCAGCATGGCTACCACAGCATCTTGCAGCGGCATGCTATTCCATCCGATTTGCGTTTAGTTGGACCATCATTTATTTTTCAACAGGACAATGACCCCAAACACACCTCCAGGCTGTGTAAGGGCTATTTGACCAAAAAGGAGAGTGTTGGGGTGCTACGCCAGATGACCTGGCCTCCACAGTCACCAGACCTGAACTCAATCAAGATGGTTTGTGGTGAGCTGGACCGCTCACCGCTTCAATTTGAATAAATCCCCAACAGTGTCACTAGCAAAGCACCCCCACACCATCACACCACCTCCTCCATGCTTCACGGTGGGAACCAGGCATGTAGAGTTCATCCGTTCACCTTTTCTGCGTGCAAAGCAGTAATCAAAGCAAAAGGTGGCTACTTTGAAGAACCTAGAATATAAGACATATTTTCAGTTGTTTCACACTTTTTTGTAAAGTGTAATGTATAATTCCACATGTGTTCATTCATAGTTTTGATGCCTTCAGTGTGATTCTACAATTTTCATAGTCATGAAAATACAGAAAAATCTTTGAATGAGAAGGTGTGTCCAAACTTTTGGTCTGTACTGTATATCGGAGTGAAATAATAGATTACCTGGTACACACACCAAATAAATGCACGAACTCCTGGATGTGTCCACCACGACGCACGTTTCAAACCAGCCTTTGTCAGGAGGCAAGCACATATCAGTGATTGTGAAGTTTAAAGAAAGAACTCTATCCAATCAGGTTGCAGCACGGACCGGAAGTGAAGCATGCGCAACCATGGAAATTTCCCATCGGCGTCCGCATCATGTGACGACTGACGTCAGAAGCACATGGCTGAGCATGTGATCTAACGTCAGTCAGCACATACAGGCACAGAAGGCCAACGGGAATCCTGGGAAGAAGGTGGGCATGCATGCTGGTTCGTGGCAACTAATGGCATGCATCTGAATGGACGTGCATATATCTGAGACTGTCACAACACAGTATGAGCTAATCAACAGGATGGGGGAATAGTAGGAACATATGTGCATGTAAATCACATTATATACTGGATTAACCAAAGATGATCATATTCTGCCATTTAGAACCAATGGCCAAAACTATATAAACAGATGGAAATATATAATTGAATGTGCGCAATTACCTCATACAGTGGGTACAGAAAGTATTCAGACTCCTTTAAATTTTTCACTCTTTGTTTCATTGCAGCCATTTGGTAAATTCAAAAAAGGTCATTTTTTTCTCATTAATGTACACTCTGCACCCCATCTTGATGGACAAAAAAAAACAGAAATGTAGAATTTTTTGCAAATTTATTAAAAAGAAAAACCGAAATATCACAAGGTCATAAGTATTCAGACCCTTTGCTCAGATACTCATATTTAAAGGGAACTTGTCACCCCCAGGGTGTTTTTAAGTAAAAGAGCCACCTTCAGCAGCACTAAGGCTGCATTCTGTGAAAGTGGCCCTTATGCTTCTGATCCCTAGTAACACTGAAATATTGACTTTTATAAATTGCGCCCCATACCTGTATTGATTCCCAGAGGTATGGTGTCTTCCCCTGTATTAGCCGCCTCCCAGCCGTCCATCTTCCCCCTCTTGCGTCTGTGCGCCGCCTCCTCCTGTGTTGCTGTTACATGCCGTCGCCTGCACTGTGCCAACAGTTCTCGGGAATGCGCAGTGCACACTGCCCGGGAACTGACATCAGGCTATCGCGCCTGCGTGTTGCGGAGTCACCAGATTCCCAGCTCCGCAGTGTGAATACATCATAACATAACATAAAATAAGCATGCATTCAGTAAATGCAATGACATCCAATGAATTCTGAGGGGTACATGAGTCGCCCGCTAGGGCCGTGGGGTACTCGGACCCGAGCCCATTGATTTCTATGGGGGATGTCACGGCGGCCACGACTCGGTCCGTGGCTCTGGGCGCTCACCAAAAAGGGGATTTATATTTACAGGGGATAATGTTCGTATAGTGATTCGTGACGCCACCTGTAGTATCTGGGCAGGGCGACCAGCGCTGCTGTGCAGGTCCTCTGGAAGGGATGGTGTTGTGCAGCTAGATGGTAAACCTCCTACAGGTGAGGCTGTGTCCTTCCAGGGCAGGTAGATGGTGTACATTTTAGGAATGGT
Organism: Oophaga sylvatica; assembly: GCA_033576555.1. Classification (NCBI taxonomy): domain Eukaryota; kingdom Metazoa; phylum Chordata; class Amphibia; order Anura; family Dendrobatidae; genus Oophaga; species Oophaga sylvatica. Next base: position 133,670,682 of record JARQOD010000001.1, on the reverse strand, counting down.
GCTGAGGAGTGTAGCAGGGAGATGTGTGACGCTGGAATAACCAGGGAGACAGTCCAAGTGCAGTTTCAGGGTTTTTACTCACAGTCTGTTGCATGCAGTACAGATGCCCGCTTGGCACTGTGTCCTCCGGGCGAGTGGTCCAGCAACCCCCAGGTAGATTGGTCGCACTTCCCAAGACTCCCTTTCAGTGTGTTCCTTTCCTGGCCTTCACTCTCTGTGCCCTTCTACTCCTTTCTTCCTAGCACCTCACCATGCAGTCCTTCAGATCAGAAGCTGCGGTCCTGTCGGGAAACAGATTAGTTCGGTACGCCCTTGCCTATATAGCTTCCTTCCAGGGGATGCTGCTGGTGGTGGTAGCAATGACCCATAAAGTGATCACCGCCGTCAGCTTACTAGCAGGGCCTGAAGCTTTCCCACTAGTCTAGGGGCCGTTCCCTGATGGCCTGGTCCTTCCTTCTTCATGATAGAGCCACGGGTAGATAAACCACTGTCCGTGCTTTTGGATCCTTTCTCACGCTCAGAAGCTCCTAAGGCTGGCTATCCTCAGAGAGACTCCCAGGAGAGTTCTCGAGAGTCTGCTCACTTCCACACCTCAGTGTGTTCTGCCTCTAAGCTTCTCTTCTACTACTGCTGCTGCCTAAGCTCCACCCACCCATATATACACCCTTTGCTAACCAGTCTGAGTCAGACCATCCTCCTGTAGGGTACGTCCGTATGCTCAGCTGGCATGGTGTGTTGGATGCAAGTGTTGGATGCAGTTGTTGAGTCTTAGGGGTGCTCCCTCCTTACCTAAGAGTCAGGTGTCACACCTCTGGGTGAGATGCAACATCTCTGTGGCGACTGAACCCTCAGGGCGCCACATACACACAAGCAAATAGGGAACATAGGTAAGTGTGGTAAGCACATTCATGGCAATATGTCATGG
>JARQOD010000001.1:133590378-133669657 GCA_033576555.1 Oophaga sylvatica | reverse complement strand
TTGGACCATCATTTATTTTTAAAACAGGACAATGACCCCAAACACACCTCCAGACTGTTGTAAGGCAATTTGACCAAGAATGAGAGTGATGGGGTGATACGCCAAATGACCTGGCCTCCACAGTCACCAGAACTGAACCCAATCGAGATGGTTTGGGGTGAGCTGGACCGCAGAGTGAAGGCAAAAGGGCCAACAAGTGCTAAGCATCTCTGGGAACTCCTTCAAGACTGCTGAAGACCATTTCCAGTGACTACCTGTTGAAGCTCATCAAGAGAATGCCAAGAGTGTGCAAAGCATAATCAAAGCAAAAGGTGGCTACTTTGAAGAACCTAGAATATAAGACATATTTTCAGTTGTTTCACACTTTTTTGTTAAGTATATAATTCCACATGTGTTAATTCATAGTTTTGATGCCTTCAGTGTGAATGTACAATTTTCATAGTCATGAAAATACAGAAAAATCTTTGAGAAGTTTGTGTCCAACTTTTGGTCTGTACTGTATATACATATGTAATACCAAGCCCGAGGTTTAGTAATGAACAGGGAACAGGTGTCAGCCAGATACCCTCAATAATAAAACGGTAAATAAAGACACACACACACACACAATCATCAGCCTATGTAGGAGCATTAACAAATAAACCTACATATGCTGTAACAAAACAGCAACTGACAGAAATCTGCATAAAATGCAATATCTGTTTATTTTTCAAAAGATTTTTTTTTTAAAAAATTGCGTGGACTCCAGCATAATTTTATAACCAGTAGAGGGAAAGCCGATGGCTGAGGGCTGATGTTAATATTTTGGGAAGGAAGCCAATAGCCATAAAGGTTCCCAGGCTATTAATATCAACTCACAGCTGTTTGCTTAGCCTTTACTGCTAGTTTACAGAGGAACCCCAAAAAAAAATTGACATGAGGACCCCCTATATAATTGAACCAGCAAAGGCTAGGCAGACAGCTACGGGCTGATATTAATAGCCTGGGAGGGGCCATGGATACTGGCACCCCCCAGGCTAAAAACATCAGCTCTCAGCCGCCCATCAAATGGCACATCTTATTAGATGCGCCAATTCTGGCACTTAGCCTCGCTCTTCCACTTGACTTGTAGAGGTGGCAAGTGGGGTTCATATTTGTGGGGTTGATGTCACCTTTGTATTGTCAGGTGACATCAAGCCCACAGGTTAGTAATGGAGAGGCGTCTATAAGACACCTGTCCATTAGCAATCCCATAGTGATATTGTATAAAACACAGACACCCAGAATAAAGTCTTTTATTTGAAATAATCACACAGACTCCTTTATTGAATCCCGACACCCTCATCTCCTGCAAACAACTCTTGTGAACTCTCACGGCATCTACGTGATACACTGCAGGAGCGATTACATCCTGTCAGTGTATTGCCGGCGGCCGGGTAAAGCGGTGAGTGACTGTACTACACGTGAGATCGCCGTGGAACACTCGGTATTAAATGGACTACGGGGAAAGTGAGTGTATGTAGATTTATTATTTTCGATTGTTTGCAGGAGACACGGGCATCGGGGATTAGGCATTCGGTATGTATTTTGCACTTGAATATGTATGTAATTATGTAAATGTTTTGATTTTTTTTACAATTGAACACAGACGCCGGATGATGAGACTATTTCCCCATCATCGGCTCATGCAGTCTTGTTATATATGACAAAAGACATAGAGGGATGGGAGTAGTAGTCCCATCACACAACGTCTAAGTATAATCACTATGGGCTGTTCGTCACATGGGTACACGCGCACAGACACACGCACATATTTTCCACCCACACACATATTCTCTCGCTAAACATAATCTTCCTCCTTCTGACAGCATTTTCTTTGACAATTCGCAGCGTTTTTGGCAGAAAATCTACAGGAAATACGCAAACCTTTTTACACCTGTGTTTTTTGCTGCAGATTTGACTGACTCAATTGAAGTCAATGAGTCACAAACGCTGCAGAAAAGCAAAAAGAATTGACATACTGCAGAAAATAAAACGCTGCAAATACGGATGGAAATTTACTGATCATGTGCACAACACTTCAGGATTGTCATTTTGAATTACCTTGCATAAGTATTCCATTGCGTTTTTGGACCATTTATGCTCGTAAAAAAACGCATTGTGTGCACATAGCCTAGAAGACTTACCTCAGAGCGTAGTCTAACGACCATCTCTGTACTCCTGCAGTCTTCCAGGCTGACATAGATGCTACATCTCTCCAACCCTAGATCTTAAATGGTCCCTCACAAATTTCAACCCCTTTCAGGGATGTTTAATTTTCTGACCTTGAAGCCACATGCAAAAATGTAAAAAACATGTTTGGATTGAATTTTCCAATTGTGTTTGACTTCAAGGAAAAACCTTGTTCCATGGAGTGATTGGAATCTTTTTTATTGTGGTGGATCTATAGAATATGAACATATATATAGATTTCTTTTGAAAAGAAAAAGCACTTGCACCACATGTCAGCAAAAAGTCGAGGAAACCCATAGCATCTCAGCCCACTTTCAGAAGTATGGGTTCACAGACTGGGTGAGCACCAATAACTCAAGCCTCCCACAGACAATCAATAGCCCAGTCCCCCATACACAGGACAGCTTTGGTTTTCTATGGGATCTAAGGGGTAACGTTTCACCTTGTGGAGATGACAAGCCTGACCTGGCATGGCATGTCAGAGTGAGGAGACTTATATGCAATGCTCCTCTGGGAAATTTCAAGTTGCCTCTTCACATGAGAGTCATGGACAAAACTATTTCTGGCAACGGCTTAAATCTGAGAAACAAAAGGATTGGTTGTCTGAAATTGGACAGTGGTATACTTCTCTCCCCAGAAATTATGTCGCAGGAAACTTTGGAGCTCCTAAATATATTAAACTGTTGGAGGATCCATTCGATATCAGTGGGTTAGCACAATGTGTTTGGGAACCTTCAGTCATCGAAAACTAACAACTATCCCACGAGATCTTCACTCCATGTTCCAAGTGGTCACTGAATGTCAGGATTTTGTCTGCTGTGCTGCCAAAAAAGTGGAGGGAAGTCCAGGATCAGGGAAAGGCTACAATGTGGGGCAACTAATAGACCTGTCATCAATTCTGGGCTTCTGAGTACTCCATTAGAATTGGCAATGTTTTTTTAAAAAATATGAAAATTGTATTTAAGAAAACAGTGAGAGAAAATGGTAACTTACATGAGAAAACTATTTTTACGACAAATAACATCTGCAGATTAAAAACAGGATGTGTAGTCATATTTTAGTCGCTTGATTTAGCTCAGAAACAAATAGTAAAACAGTTACTGGTATTACTCGGACAAGCTGAGAGAAGAAGGTTGATAACCAAGGATGTAAGCAGGGTTTTGGTCAAGCTGGGGTTCACCAACTTGAATATGAGGAAGATGCTTGGATAAGAAACACTGAAAGCATACTAAAATATATAGAATTGAGAGTCCTCAGTGGTTGATACCTTTTAATGGCTAACTGAAAAGATGGTAACAAATTGCAAGCTTTCGAGACTACTCAGGTCTTTTCATCAGCAAAGACTTTGCGTGATGAAGAGACCTGAGTAGTCTTGAAAGCTTGCAATTTGTTACCATCTTTTCAGTTAGGCCGGGATCACACATGCGAGGAAATCATCCGATGCTCGCATGTGAAATCCCAGCTCTGGCGCCGGCACATATAGGAGAGCAGGGACTGCAAATTGTACAGGATATATGGGGGTACTCATGATTGCTGTACATATAATGATGATGTACAGTACAGACCAAAAGTTTGGACACACCTTCTCATTCAATGACTTTTCTGTATTTTCATGGCTATGAAAATTGTAGAATCACACTGAAGGCATCAAAACTATGAATTAACACATGTGGAATTATACATTACACTTTACAAAAAAGTGTGAAACAACTGAAATATGTATTATATTCTAGGTTCTTTAAAGTAGCCACCTTTTGCTTTGATTATTGCTTTGCACGCAGAAAAGGTGAACCGATGGACTCTACATGCCTGGTACCCACCGTGAAGCATTGTTGGAGGAGGTTTGATCGTGTGGGGGTGCATTGCTGGTGACACTGTTGGGGATTTATTCAAAATTGAAGGCATACTGAACCAGCATGGCTACCACAGCATCTTGCAGCGGCATGCTATTCCATCCGATTTGCGTTTAGTTGGACCATCATTTATTTTTCAACAGGACAATGACCCCAAACACACCTCCAGGCTGTGTAAGGGCTATTTGACCAAAAAGGAGAGTGTTGGGGTGCTACGCCAGATGACCTGGCCTCCACAGTCACCAGACCTGAACTCAATCAAGATGGTTTGTGGTGAGCTGGACCGCTCACCGCTTCAATTTGAATAAATCCCCAACAGTGTCACTAGCAAAGCACCCCACACCATCACACCACCTCCTCCATGCTTCACGGTGGGAACCAGGCATGTAGAGTTCATCCGTTCACCTTTTCTGCGTGCAAAGCAGTAATCAAAGCAAAAGGTGGCTACTTTGAAGAACCTAGAATATAAGACATATTTTCAGTTGTTTCACACTTTTTTGTAAAGTGTAATGTATAATTCCACATGTGTTCATTCATAGTTTTGATGCCTTCAGTGTGATTCTACAATTTTCATAGTCATGAAAATACAGAAAAATCTTTGAATGAGAAGGTGTGTCCAAACTTTTGGTCTGTACTGTATATCGGAGTGAAATAATAGATTACCTGGTACACACACCAAATAAATGCACGAACTCCTGGATGTGTCCACCACGACGCACGTTTCAAACCAGCCTTTGTCAGGAGGCAAGCACATATCAGTGATTGTGAAGTTTAAAGAAAGAACTCTATCCAATCAGGTTGCAGCACGGACCGGAAGTGAAGCATGCGCAACCATGGAAATTTCCATCGGCGTCCGCATCATGTGACGACTGACGTCAGAAGCACATGGCTGAGCATGTGATCTAACGTCAGTCAGCACATACAGGCACAGAAGGCCAACGGGAATCCTGGGAAGAAGGTGGGCATGCATGCTGGTTCGTGGCAACTAATGGCATGCATCTGAATGGACGTGCATATATCTGAGACTGTCACAACACAGTATGAGCTAATCAACAGGGATGGGGGAATAGTAGGAACATATGTGCATGTAAATCACATTATATACTGGATTAACCAAAGATGATCATATTCTGCCATTTAGAACCAATGGCCAAAACTATATAAACAGATGGAAATATATAATTGAATGTGCGCAATTACCTCATACAGTGGGTACAGAAAGTATTCAGACTCCTTTAAATTTTTCACTCTTTGTTTCATTGCAGCCATTTGGTAAATTCAAAAAAGTTCATTTTTTTCTCATTAATGTACACTCTGCACCCCATCTTGATGGACAAAAAAAAACAGAAATGTAGAATTTTTTGCAAATTTATTAAAAAGAAAAAACCGAAATATCACAAGGTCATAAGTATTCAGACCCTTTGCTCAGATACTCATATTTAAAGGGAACTTGTCACCCCCCAGGGTGTTTTTAAGTAAAAGAGCCACCTTCAGCAGCACTAAGGCTGCATTCTGTGAAAGTGGCCCTTATGCTTCTGATCCCTAGTAACACTGAAATATTGACTTTTATAAATTGCGCCCCATACCTGTATTGATTCCCAGAGGTATGGTGTCTTCCCCTGTATTAGCCGCCTCCCAGCCGTCCATCTTCCCCCTCTTGCGTCTGTGCGCCGCCTCCTCCTGTGTTGCTGTTACATGCCGTCGCCTGCACTGTGCCAACAGTTCTCGGGAATGCGCAGTGCACACTGCCCGGGAACTGACATCAGGCTATCGCGCCTGCGTGTTGCGGAGTCACCAGATTCCCAGCTCCGCAGTGTGAATACATCATAACATAACATAAAATAAGCATGCATTCAGTAAATGCAATGACATCCAATGAATTCTGAGGGGTACATGAGTCGCCCGCTAGGGCCGTGGGGTACTCGGACCCGAGCCCATTGATTTCTATGGGGGATGTCACGGCGGCCACGACTCGGTCCGTGGCCCTGGGCGCTCACCAAAAAGGGGATTTATATTTACAGGGATAATGTTCGTATAGTGATTCGTGACGCCACCTGTAGTATCTGGGCAGGGCGACCAGCGCTGCTGTGCAGGTCCTCTGGAAGGGATGGTGTTGTGCAGCTAGATGGTAAACCTCCTACAGGTGAGGCTGTGTCCTTCCAGGGCAGGTAGATGGTGTACATTTTAGGAATGGTGCTGAGGAGTGTAGCAGGGAGATGTGTGACGCTGGAATAACCAGGGAGACAGTCCAAGTGCAGTTTCAGGGTTTTTACTCACAGTCTGTTGCATGCAGTACAGATGCCCGCTTGGCACTGTGTCCTCCGGGCGAGTGGTCCAGCAACCCCCAGGTAGATTGGTCGCACTTCCCAAGACTCCCTTTCAGTGTGTTCCTTTCCTGGCCTTCACTCTCTGTGCCCTTCTACTCCTTTCTTCCTAGCACCTCACCATGCAGTCCTTCAGATCAGAAGCTGCGGTCCTGTCGGGAAACAGATTAGTTCGGTACGCCCTTGCCTATATAGCTTCCTTCCAGGGGATGCTGCTGGTGGTGGTAGCAATGACCCATAAAGTGATCACCGCCGTCAGCTTACTAGCAGGGCCTGAAGCTTTCCCACTAGTCTAGGGCCGTTCCCTGATGGCCTGGTCCTTCCTTCTTCATGATAGAGCCACGGGTAGATAAACCACTGTCCGTGCTTTTGGGATCCTTTCTCACGCTCAGAAGCTCCTAAGGCTGGCTATCCTCAGAGAGACTCCCAGGAGAGTTCTCGAGAGTCTGCTCACTTCCACACCTCAGTGTGTTCTGCCCTCTAAGCTTCTCTTCTACTACTGCTGCTGCCTAAGCTCCACCCACCCATATATACACCCTTTGCTAACCAGTCTGAGTCAGACCATCCTCCTGTAGGGTACGTCCGTATGCTCAGCTGGCATGGTGTGTTGGATGCAAGTGTTGGATGCAGTTGTTGAGTCTTAGGGGTGCTCCCTCCTTACCTAAGAGTCAGGTGTCACACCTCTGGGTGAGATGCAACATCTCTGTGGCGACTGAACCCTCAGGGGCGCCACATACACACAAGCAAATAGGGAACATAGGTAAGTGTGGTAAGCACATTCATGGCAATTGTCATGGGTGCATCGCCACAAAGATCGTCGCGATTGCACATTCTGACTTCTCACAGCTGAGCTTCTGTTTCTTTTGTTTTTTGGTAATGTGAGAGTTAATTTTTCCTAGCTCTTTGCTAAGGCTAGGTGCAGCCTCGCCCGGCTGCTTTTGATTATGTTCTAATTAGTTTCCTTTATATTTCTGCCAGTCTGGGTGTTAGACGCCGGTGAAAGCATTCATGTAGTTCAGCAGTCTGGATCGGTTCTGAGAATATTTAAGCTAAGAGTTCATTAGTTGTTTTTACTCTTATAGCTTATAGTTTATCTCTGAGACCTTAGGTGTTCCTACTGTGTGTGAGTGTTGTATGTAAGACTTTATTTACTTTATTCCTTCTCTTTCTTGTATGTCTTTCTGTTCATTATCCGTTACCTGTTCATTCCCTTTGGTGGTATTCAGGTCCTTCTTAGGACTAGAATACAGTTGGCAGGGATTGATAGGAGACAGGGTTTACGCTGGTGGCCTGGACCTCTGTACCTTTAACAGTACCTCCAGGTTGAGGGATTAGTTAGGACCCCAGTTCAGGGTCAGCTTAGACCCCGGTCACCCTCTAGCCGGAGACAGCGTATAACGGATTCCGTTTTGACCCACTGGACATTCTATCAGGTAAATCCATGTTATAATATATATATCTGCTATACAGCGTGACATTTTCACCGGCCCAAAAAGATTCTCCCCAGCTGTCATGGATCCAGTAGCCCAGCTGGCCCGACAGTTGCAGGGGTTGTCCATGGAATTTGCAGACATTAAGTCCAAGGTTTTGTCCCTCCCAGAGCAAACCAGATCTGAACCTAAGGTTGCTCTCCCGGACAGGTTCACTGGTGGGCGGGACAAATTTTTTACTTTCCGGGAGGCATGTAAATTGTACTTTCGGCTGCGGCCTCGGTCATCTGGGAGTGAAGAGCAGAGGGTGGGAATTGTTATCTCGCTCTTACAAGGGGACCCTCAATCTTGGGCGTTCTCTATTCCTCCAGGCTCCCCAGATCTCCAGTCAGTGGATCGATTTTTTACTGCCCTGGGTCTGGTATATGATGATCCGGATCGAGTTTCCCTTGCTGAAACAAAGTTACGTAAAATACGGCAGGGAAATCGTCCAGCGGAGGAATATTCTTCTGAGTTCCGTAGATGGGCAACAGATACTCAGTGGAATGACCCAGCTCTTAGGAGCCAGTTTTGTCAAGGGTTGTCTGACAAATTAAAAGATGTGTTGGCTCAGTATGATTCTCCTCCATCACTGGAGGCTGCTATGGCCCTTGCTATTCGCATTGATAGACGACTTCGGGGAAGACGCGAGGTAACTCCGCCCCCCATGATGACTCCACCTACTACTAAAGTCCCTTATACTGAGGTTCCCCTGGTCTGTTCTGAGGAACCCATGCAGTTGGGAGGGACATCATTTTGTAGGAGGGAATCGGCGGTGCGCCGCAAGGCTAGAAGGTGTTTCTTTTGCGGGAGAGAGGGACATTTTGTTGGGGGTTGTCCATCCCGGACCTCTTTGACCCAAGGAGTTAACCTGGGAGTCTGTATTTCGTCCCCAAATCCCTCTCAGTTTATCGTGCCTGCGGAGGTGGTGATTGGTACTAGAACTGAGAGGATTTCTGTTTTTCTTGATAGTGGGTCCGGGGCTAATCTTGTGGACGCTCGGTTTGCCCAGGTGCATGGTATGCAACTGAGTGTATTGGCCAAACCGGTCCCTATACTCTCTATTGATTCTAGACCTCTTGGTCAAGGTAGCTTGGTTCAAGCTGTTCATAACATAGATCTTCGAGTAGGGGCAATGCATAAAGAGCAATTGTCTTGTTATGTGTTGGAGGGTCTACCTACTCCTATTGTGTTGGGACTTCCTTGGTTGGCTAAACATAACCCAGTGATTGATTGGCAATCCAGAAAGATAAGCCAGTGGGGTGAATTTTGCAAGAATAACTGCATGAGCACGGTCATCGGTGCAGTTGTGCCTAGGACTTTGCCTCCTTTTCTGGAGGACTTTGGGGAGATGTTCTCAGAGAAGGGGTGTAAAGAGTTACCTCCTCATCGCGCATATGACTGCTCAATAAAGTTGCTTCCTGATGCCTTATCTCGTACTTTCCCAGGGACCGGGAGGATGGATGATCCGGTTCCTATTCCTCAGGAGGGAGTTGTGGTGTCAGCTGTATGCTCTGAGCTTGAGGGGGAGGTATTGGGGGCTCAGGGGGACGCCCCTGTGGGACTTCCAGGGAGACTGATAGTTCCAGATCAGTTAAGACTGAAGGTTACGGAGAACCGTTACAAACGGATGGCTGATAGGGGGAGAGTTTCTGGTCGAGATCTGAAGGTGAATGATCTGGTGTGGTTGTCTACCAGGAATATTAAACTTAAAGTTCCCTCCTGGAGGTTGGGTCCCAGATTCATCGGGCCGTACAGGATCAGTTCCATAATTAATCCTGTGGCATTTCGTCTGGACCTCCCTCCTACGTTTAAAATTCATAATGTGTTTCACAAGTCATTACTTAAAAAGTATGTGGCACCAGTCATACCGTCACCTCTACCTCCTCCTTCAGTGCTGGTCAATGATAACGTGGACGGACCTTTCACACAACTCACCCGGACAGACCTGGTCATGAGGGTCCGGAGGCCCCTCGTAGAAGGGGGGGTACTGTCATGGGTGCATCGCCACAAAGATCGTCGCGATTGCACATTCTGACTTCTCACAGCTGAGCTTCTGTTTCTTTGTTTTTTGGTAATGTGAGAGTTAATTTTTCCTAGCTCTTTGCTAAGGCTAGGTGCAGCCTCGCCCGGCTGCTTTTGATTATGTTCTAATTAGTTTCCTTTATATTTCTGCCAGTCTGGGTGTTAGACGCCGGTGAAAGCATTCATGTAGTTCAGCAGTCTGGATCGGTTCTGAGAATATTTAAGCTAAGAGTTCATTAGTTGTTTTTACTCTTATAGCTTATAGTTTATCTCTGAGACCTTAGGTGTTCCTACTGTGTGTGAGTGTTGTATGTAAGACTTTATTTACTTTATTCCTTCTCTTTCTTGTATGTCTTTCTGTTCATTATCCGTTACCTGTTCATTCCCTTTGGTGGTATTCAGGGTCCTTCTTAGGACTAGAATACAGTTGGCAGGGATTGATAGGAGACAGGGTTTACGCTGGTGGCCTGGACCTCTGTACCTTTAACAGTACCTCCAGGTTGAGGGATTAGTTAGGACCCCAGTTCAGGGTCAGCTTAGACCCCGGTCACCCTCTAGCCGGAGACAGCGTATAACGGATTCCGTTTTGACCCACTGGACATTCTATCAGGTAAATCCATGTTATAATATATATATCTGCTATACAGCGTGACAGCAATATGTTAACATGAAGTAAGTGACAACACTGGGAAAGTAGCTATGTTATGGAAAACATCATCAATATATCATTCACACACATACCGTAATGTTAGGAGATGGCATTCCTCAGCAGAAATAGCTGGAAGCATCCTAGTGTTCTGAAATGTGATCCCAGGGCACACAATCTCCAGTAACTTATCAAAAGTAGCAACGCTCATTCGACAATACCGAAAAAACTTGTCGGGATGGGTACGCAGTGTCGAATACAGGCGGTGAAAATGGCCTTTACTGATTCTTCGCCTCAAAAGTGGATGCACCCACACTCTTCAGCGGATTCTGGGAGCTGCAACAACAGGGTATGGCTCCCCAAAACGTCTGGATATAACCCAATTGTACAGCAAACGCTCAGTGGTATTAAAGATCAGTCTGTTGCTCATGATTGGGACAAAGCAGCAATCAAGCACGAACCACAAATAAACCAATGAGTCCACTGCTAAGTTGGGAGGCTCACACCAGTTGGAGACAGCTTAAATATGGGTATAACTGATGATTTAAATTACTTGCAGGCTTCAAAACCGTTAATTGTCCATTTTGGTATGATGCCACAAAAAAATCGCAAGTCGGATGGCAATCGGATGTGAAATGTACTCTCACATGCGACTAAATCACATCAGCGACAGAAAATCGGATGCCAGACGCATCAATGTTCATGAAAGTTTTATGCGATAATCGTACCACTAAAACGGTCAGATATTTTAGACGTTGTGTGTGACCCCGACCCAAGGCTGCATTCTGTGAAGGTGCCTCTTATGTTTCTGATCGCTAGGAACGCTGAAATATACACTTTTATGATCTGTCCAACATATCTCCATTGTGTCAGGGAGGTATGTCTTCTCGCCCTGTGTCAGCGACATTAGCGGTGTCAATCATCCCCCTCTTGTTTCCGGCCCCGTCTCCTCTCCTTGCGACGTCACTGGCGGTGCTTCGAGTAGCGGTGGCCCCAGATCCTGCCCGCAGTGTGTTATGATGTATGCACACTGCAGGGCTGGGAATCTGGCGCCTGTGCAGTCATTACAAACAGAGTGATATATTTCAATTGTTTATTTATGTTTATGCTGGTGATTATGGCTTACAGCTAATGAAAACCAAAAAGTCCTTCCGGGTCCTGCAGGGAGGTGGCTTCTCAGTGCCTGCTGAGAGCAGGTGCTGAGAAGCCTCCTGCACTGCATGTCAGATCGATGATCTGACAGACTGCTGTGCAAACTGTCAGATCAACTATCTGACATTATAAAGTAATGTCCCACCCTGGGAAAAAGTAGAAAAGTGTAAAAAAAAAAAACAAACGTATAAAATAATTATTTTTTATATAAAATTATTTTTATTGTATTAAAGAGCCAAAACATAAAAAAAGATATAAATGAGGTATCGCTGTAATCATACGGATCCGAAGAATAAAACCGCTTTATTTTAGCACACGTGGAACGGTATAAAGGCCCCCCCGAAAGAAATTCATGAATTGCTGGTTTTTGTTCATTCTGCCTCCTAAAAATCATAATAAAAAGGGATCAAAAAATGTCATGTGTCCAAAAATGGTACCAATAAAAACATCAACTCGTCTAGCAAAAAATAAGACCTCACATGACTCTGTGGGCCAAAATAAGAAAAAATTATAGATCTCAAAAAGTGGTTATGCAGGAATAGGCCAATCAATGCCAATAATAAAACCTGCCGTCTTGTTGATTTTATCACTATGGCAACTAGAAATCACATAGCCAGTAAATGGAAAACAAATGCGTTATCGATAACTCAGGTGAAGAGACGAGTTAATTTGATAATGCTGTATGCTGTTCTTTCAACGCCAGGTAATGCACACAGCACTTTGCTGGTATAGTCTTGTGTTATGTTTACAGGTCCCAGGGACCCTCGTGTGGCTCTCTCATGGGCTTATGGGCATATGTGCAATATTGTATGTGGACTGGGTGCTAATATGCAATATTTATTGAGACTACTCATGAGCTTTAAGTCTGCATTGAACTCTGTGGCATGCTCTCTACCCATGTGCAGCCCTCTATGTATATATACTTCTGTGGGATATTATTGGGATTTAATCATGGTGGTATATATCTGTTGCTATTATTTCTCCCATTGAGGAATTATTCTGGCCACTAGGCTTTATTCCTTTGGACCTAAGGTGAGGTTCATTGTGCAGGGATATTGCTACCCATTCTAATTACATTCTCCACTAGTGTGTCAATATACTGCTTAGTATACTACAATTTGGGGGTTATACTGTCTCTCTGTATACACAACTGATGTGCTTTCAGCGTTGGTGTACTTATGTGTATCTTCTCCTGTTTTTACGAAGATTTACTTACTAAAATTCTATTTTGCATGTTTGCCCATTTCCTTGTCTTTGTTGGTGTTTTGAATTTGGGAAGGGCTTTTGCTATTTGGACCTCTTGTATCGGTTATTTATGAAAAAATAGAGGCCACAAGATCGGATTCATTTGATGCTTTCCGAGGGATCTGGGACCCTTGGATCCATTCACAAAATGATGACGATCTTTCTAGATTATTGTCCTTATCCATATAATATCTAATATATGGAAATCATTACTGTTGAGAATAAATTACGAACCACACTTTCTATTATTCTGTCAGCCTATTTCTTATTGTTAAAATTCATTACGTACCCCTTTTTTTTTTTTTTCTTTCCTTCCCCTTCCCATCAACACTAATTTAGTCAAACTAAAACTGTCATTTTATAGTTGTATAAAAATGAAACTATAAAGTCAGGGATACTGTATATTCTACAGTACTGCCTATTCTCTCATATAATTCCCCCTGCGAGGGGATCCCTGTACTTATATGCTAATGTTTTTTGTGTCAAATTATATTTCTGTTCTTCAATAAAAATGTTGAAACTAAAAAGTGGTGATGCAAAAACTGTTTTTTTGCAATAAAAAGCGTCTTTTAGCTTGTGACAGTTGCCAAACATAAAAACCCGTTATGAATAGTAAATCAAACCCCCTTTATCACCCCCTTATGCTATAATAAACTTGGCACTCAACACATGAAGCAATTCGAAAGTTTCTTTAATTCCATCCAAACAGAAGTCCATTTTGAAAGTTTTCGGTCCTATGTCGGACCTTCATCAGAAATTAATTCCACAGAGAACTACTGAAACATATGTATACAAGAAATACATAATCATTTGTTAGGTTGAGGGTTAGGGGTATTGATGCTTCGGACCTGGGAATTCACGGGGCAAAATCTTTCAGCGACTTGCCCAACTGGAGACACATTGGATAAGGACCTTGGACACAGTTCACCCATACGGTCTTAATGAAAACTTGAGCTACGCCCCATTTTTGTGTGATCGTCTGCCTCTCCGCGTGCTTGTGCTCCTTATGTACCTGTACCGGACATATGCTGTTTTTAATTGTTTTTATCCTTACCTTTCAGGTATACCTTTATCTTTCTCAACATTTTCTACTATATTATTTGAAGAACGGACGAACAATCTCATCATTCTTCATATTTCTATGTATTATTATGTATTTTCATTTTTTACATGTCTTTGTATATATTTGTGTATGTGTACCCTTTACCCTACTCACATTAATTCATGATGTTGTTGCATCTCCTATGCATGCTTTGATGTAACTTGTGACTTTCATTCTTGTCATTATGACTATTGATATGCGAGGGGTATTTATGTCTTTAACTATTCTGAGTTTTATGTATGATACTTATATCAATTAATGGTATCATTTATGTGACTGTTGTTTTGCACATTTATTTTTCATATGTTTATTGATTCTTATTTTGCTATGAGATCTATTTGTATAGACTGTACTTGTTCACAGTGTAATTGGTGTTAATCAGTTGTCACACATACATTCTATTATACACCATGTCAGCCACTCCGAGTGGTGTCCCTTGCTTTCCCTTCGACTCTCTATCGTCCCTTCATGTTTACATCCAAGTTACTGTAGATATTTTGTACCATATATCAGTATGCCGGCTCTCCATAGGTGACAATTACGGCTTACCTGCACACATGCGCGCTCTGTACCGCACTGCTGTGTGTCTCTCGGCGTCTGCATGGTCCTGTGGTTGCCATGGCACCCCCTCGATCAAGACGCCGACGCCACGCAACATTGTTTGGTTACTAGAGCAACGGATGCATCACTTCCGGTCGCGGCTTTGTCACTTCCAGTCTGGCGATATTTAAAGTCTGCCCGCTCTTCCAGCTGTGTGCCCCCGAAGAAGGAGTTTCATCCGAAACGCGCGTCGGGCCTGGGCGGTATCGCTGTGCTTTCCTCCTTACCACTCTCTACCAGGTATAACGCTGACTTGCTTACTATATGCATCTATCTATGCCCATTGTTTAGATGGATATCTCCATCCACTAACTACCATTGCTATGTGCTTGGGATTCATTATTCTTTGCACACTATATACATTGTGTGATTCTGATATTTGCTACTGTGCTTCTAATTATTATATTGAGGCTCACTTATGTAATAAAACAAGATTGGAGCTAGCAATATACATGGGTGGTAGATGAAGATGTCATATAATAGAAAATGTAGAATAACACTACCATGGGCTATAATGGATAAATAGACCAACTACGAAAATATGGTAAACCACACAAAGAACCTAATTGTAGTCAAATAGTCGTTTATAAAATGTAACATTTATTAAGAAATATTAAAACCTAGGGATAAGGCAGGAATGGGGAATGTATGATCACAATATGCACAATGTAAGCAGGGCCATGTGGAAAACCAGATACCCACACATGGGTTAATGAGTATACAAATAACACTGGTACAATAGATGACAATATAAAAGCGAGTTGAAAAACATCATATGCATGTGCAAATAGATCATTGTGGAAAAAACATCCAAGACATCGCTAAGCATATACAGTGAAAATGTAACAGTGAATGAAAAATGATTACCCAGAGGTGAAGGATCAGTGACCACAGGGCCTCCCCGACGCGCGTTTCGGAGTTTGGAAAAACTCCTTCCTCAGGGGGCGCTTAGCAGAGTCCCGAAATAGGGGCTCTATATATGCTGTCAGGTGGTGCGCAGCCACCGCTGCAGTATCACTACCACCTGGCAATCACTCCTGCGCGCCAGAGCCGGAAGCACGTGGGGCCCCACGTGCTCCAGCGTCTGACGTCACCGGAAGTGATGCCGGCGGTGTGGAAAACAGACGGCGCATGCGTCTGCCCACCCTGACCTGGATGCCAATAACAAAGATGGTGGTGCATAGCTAGTGACATAGAAATAGTGCAATACAATATCTTAAAAAGACAGGAAATAAACGGGCAACAGTGATATAGAAATAGAATAACATCTAGTTGCAATGGCAATGTCCGCATATGTACAAACATTTAAATGAAAACCACTGAATATAATATCAAAAACAATGATAATGCAAAAAAGTATAATGAAATATAACTAAAAGACAATATATATATATATATATATATATAATTCCATATACCGATATATATAAACAACAAAAATATAAATAACATATATATAACAAATAATGAAATAATGCAAAAATGCAAATATAAATAATATCAGCAATAATATGCAAGCAGATATGCAGAACGTAGATGAAGATATCACGTAGAGATAATGTTGTTCAAATAAGCATCCGGGAAAAGCAAAATTAGAAAGATCTAAGAAAAAAATAAACACAATTAAAAATGAGTAAAAACAACATTGTGTGGATCGCGAACTACATATTAGTGGCATAACCGAGAGATCACAAAAATGGAGCATAGGAATTGTTTTCATTTAGGCCATACGGGTAAGTAGTTTTTAGAGTCCATATCCATCTTGTTTCAGATTGCGCCAATCGTCTAGACAGGTCCCCACCACGTATGTTAATTTTAAGAGCATCAATGCCCCTGATTTTAAGGAGTGATCCATCACATTGATGGTGCTCAAAAAAAATGACGTGGAAGGGTTTTCAAAGAAGAAGTGTCCGTACTAGTGGAAGCTGCGGAAATACCCAAAACATGTTCTCTTACCCTCACCTTTAATTGCCTCATGGTTAATCCCACATAAAGCAATCCGCAAGGGCAACTAGCACAATAAATGAAATATCTAGATGTACATGTAATACGTTGACGGATGTCATAGCTTTTCGTGCCGGATGAATTACTAAAGGTGGAGCAACGTACTACGTTAGGGCATGCCACGCATTTTCCACAGGGGACACAACCAACATTAGTTGGGAACCTGTCAAGAAAGGTCGGAACATACAAATCTGAATAATGGCTAGCAGTTAAATGATCACGTAAGTTTTTTGCCCTCACTTATGTGTATTGTTGTGCTGTGAGTCATACCTAGGTTTTTATGAGTGTGATATATCATTATCTATTATGATTTGCCACAATTGATATTGTTATTGTGGACTGTCACCGTTATATACCCCCTCTTTTCCATATTCTCTGGTCATGGTCCACTAGTTGCACCCCATTGTTTCCCCGTGCCTGGTTTACTTGTCTATTATTGTTATACATCTTTTAATGATTTTGCTAATAAAAATTATATATATTTTAAATATTATTCTTGGACTTCTTGCTCGCCCCAGTTGAGGTTTCCCTCATGTCTTATAATCATTTGTTAGAATAGACACAAAATAATTTCCATAAACAAATGTCACAAGATGCTTATACGATTAAGTACAAAAAGTGAAAAAAGACTAAGAGCAAAAGCTGAGGTGAACTAGAGAATCCAAATGAGTTTCTGGCTAGGGTGGGTTCAGTGAGTTCCAGAAGATCCTGCGGATCACCGGACTATAATCAGCACTAAGGCAAGCAGCCTGAATGCTCCAATCCCTTCATTGGAATCAAACAGCTGAATGACACAATCCCTTTCTGTCTTGCATGTGGACATATATACAGTCATGGCAAAACGTTTTGAGAATGACACAAATATTAATTTTTACAAAGTCTACTGCTTCACTTTTTCTAATGGCAATTTGCATATACTCCAGAATGTTATAAAGAGTGATCAGCTTAACAGCAATTACTTGCAAAGTCAATATTTGGCTAGAAAATGAACTTTATCCCCCAAAACACATTTCAACATCATTGCAGCCCTGCCTTAAAAGGACAAGCTAACCTCTTTTCGGTGATTGCTCCATTAACACAGGTGTGGGTGTTGATGAGGACATGGCTGGAGATCAATCTGTCATGATTAAGTAAGAATGACACCACTGGACACTTTAAAAGGAGGCTGGTGCTTGGCATCATTGTTTCTCTTCTGTTAACCATGGTTATCTCTAAAGAAACACGTGCAGTCATCATTGCAATGCACAAAAATGGCCTAACAGGGAAGAGTATCGCAGCTAGAAAGATTGCACCTCAGTCAACAATCTATCGCATCATCAAGAACTTCAAGGAGAGAGATTCCATTGTTGCTAAAAAGGCTTCAGGGCGCCCAAGAAAGACCAGCAAGCGCCAGGACCGTCTCTTAAAAGTGTTTCAGCTGCGGGATCGGGCTACCAGCAGTGCAGAGCTTGCTCAGGAATGGCAGCAGGCAGGTGTGAGAGCATTTGCACGCACTGTGAGGCGGAGACTCTTGGAGCAAGGCCTGGTCTCAAGGAGGGCAGCAAAGAAGCCACTTCTCTCCAGAAAAAACATCATGGACAGACTGATATTCTGCAAAAGGTACAGGCAGTGGACTGCTGAGGACTGGGGTAAAGTTATTTTCTCAGATGAATCCCCTTTTCGATTGTTTGGGACATCAGGAAAACGCCTCATTCGGAGAAGACAAGGTGAGCGCTACCACCAGTCTTGTCTCATGCCAACTGTTAAGCATCCTGAAACCATTCATGTGTGGGGTTGCTTCTCAGCCAAGGGAATCGGCTCTCTCACAGTCTTACCTAAAAACACAGCCATGAATAAAGAATGGTACCAGAATGTCCTCCAAGAGCAACTTCTCCCAACCCTCCAAGAGCAGTTTGGCGATCAACAATGCCTTTTCCAGCATGATGGAGCACCTTGCCATAAAGCAAAGGTGATAACTAAATGGCTCAGGGAACAAAACAAAGAGATTTTGGGTCCATGGCCTGGAAACTCCCCAGATCTTAATTCCATTGAGAACTTGTGGTCAATCATCAAGAGACGGGTGGACAAACAAAAACCTAAAAATTCTGACAAAATGAAAGCATTGATTGTGCAAGAATGGACTGCTATCAGTCAGGATTTGGTCCAGAAGTTGATTGATAGCATGCCATGGAGAATTGCAGAGGTCCTGAAGAAGAAGGGTCAACACTGCAAATATTGACTTGCTGCATTAACTCATTCTAACTGTCAATATAAGCTTTTGTTACTCATATGTTTGCAATTATTATATTTCTGTCTGTGATAAAAACATCTGTCAAACACACATAAAAACCAGAGGGCAGCAGATCATGTGAAAATATAATATTTGTGTCATTCTCAAAACTTTTAGCCATTACTGTAGTAATGGTAACCAAATCATTCAACCTCTGAATTGATCCTCCTGCATGTATGCACTCCATTCATTGTTAGCAAGCAGTCTGAATGCTCCAATCCCTTCATTGGAATCAAACAGCTGAATGACACAATCCCTTTCTGTCTTGCATGTGGAAATATATAGTAATGGTATGCACTCCATACTTCTGATTGCTGCCAACCACTGCTGTACCATCTTGCAACATATTTTAATGTGCCTGGTAAAGCTTTTGTATAATTCATTTTTTGCACTGTGCTTAATACTTACTGCTGTGTATTCCTGTGACTGAGGCCTCTGTAGATGTTATCAGGTGGAAGGTGCTATATCATATAGATGTAGCCATCTCTAGTGTCTTTGATGATCTAACCACCCCCTGGTGTGCTGGCCCCAGCTGCCAAATTATCCCAAAGCAGCTCCCACAATCCCACTTTCCTGACCCTGTAGTGTGGGCTATATATTTAGGAGTAGTCTAAGGGCGCATGCAGTGTAGGGGCGCATGCATCCCAGAAGCAAAGCATCACAGAAGACAACATCTTGAAAACGGCAATTATTCATGGCAGTTAATCAGGGCTGGAATCAGGTACCTCACACTTTGCCTTCTTTTTCATTATGTACTTTATATCTTTCCTCCTGTGTTCCCTTGCCATCCACATTCATCCCCCTTCCCCCCTCCATCACGACTCATACACATCAGCCCCTCTATCCTTCCCTCTCCCATGAACAGCTCCCATGCACTCCTCACCTTCCTGAAAAACCTCAGCCCATCTTGCCCAAACACATCACAGAAAAAACCTACCTACAATTCCAACAACTACTTGCTCTTTATCTTCCTACTCCTACTGATTTCAGGGGACATCTCCCCCAACCCTGGTCCACCATCCCCCAACCTCAATCCCTACCCTACCTCATACCGAAACCATAATAATCTTATTAATATTACTTGCACTCCCTCATCTCCTTTCAATTGTGCCCTCTGGAATCCACGGTCTGCATGCAACAAGCTATCCTTCCTGCACAACTACTTTCTGAACCACTCTCTTAATCTGTTGGCCCTCACTGAAACCTGGATTCAGGATTCTGACACTGTCTCCCCTGCTGCCATTTCCTATGGTGGTTTACAGTTCTCTCATTCCCCGAGACCCACAAACAGACATGGTGGTGGAGTTGGCATACTCCTGTCCCCACAATGCACTTTCCAGGTCATCCCCCCAATTCCATCACTCTCATTCCCTTCTTTTGAGGTCCACACCATCAGGCTCTTCCATCCCCTCTCCCTCAGAGTAGCCGTCATATATCGGCCCCCAGGCTCGCCCACCCAGTTCCTTGACCACTTCTCAGCCTGGCTGCCGCACTTCATGTCCTCAGAACTACCAACCCTTATCCTTGGAGACTTCAACATCCCCATTAACAGCCCTACTTCCACATCTGCATCTCAGCTTCTATCACTAACCACTTCTCTAGGCCTCTCACAGCTTTCAACCTCTGAGACACACAAGGATGGCAACACCCTTGACCTGGTCTTTGTCCGCCTCTGTTCAATCTCCCACCTAAATAACTCACCGCTTCCACTCTCTGACCACAACATTCTGTCCTTCACGCTCACATATCCTCCACCACCCCAACGCACTCCTACCTACCACACATTCAGAAATCTACAAGCCATTAACACTCAGACACTTTCAGACTCCCTACACTCATCGCTGTCCCCAATCTCCTCTTTTTCCTGTCCTGATCTGGCTGTTCATCACTACAATGACATTCTTAGAAGCACCCTTGACCAAGTAGCACCTTTCACCCTCAGAACCTCCAAACACACAGTAAAACAGCCCTGGCTCACATTGCAAACTCGACTTCTTCAGCGATGCTCTAGGAGTGCTGAACGCCTCTGGAGAAAAACCCGCACACCAGAAGACTTCATCCACTTTAAATTCATGTTAAGAACTTATAATGCTGCCCTTCACCTCGCCAAACAGACCTACTTCACCACCCTGATCTCCTCACTAGCCAACAACCCCAAGAAACTTTTTGACACTTTTCACTCCCTCCTCAGGCCAAAAGCACAAGCCCCTATGACAGACATTTGTGCTGATGACCTGGCCTCCCACTTTATAGAAAAAATAGATACTATCTGTCAGGAAATCTGCTCTCAACCACCAAGTGCTGTGACTCCCATCCCACCCTGCATTTCCCCTGGTTCACTTTCCACATTTGATCCCATCACAGAAGAAGAAGTCTCCAGACTCCTCTCTTCCTCTCGTCCGACTACATGCACTACCGACCCCATCCCCTCACATCTCCTCCAGTCTCTCTCTCCAGTTGTCACAACTCACCTAACTACAATCTTTAATCTCTCACTCTCCTCTGGCATTTTCCCATCCTCCTTCAAACACTCCATCATTACTCCGCTACTAAAGAAACCCGCTCTCGACCCTTCCTGCACAAACAACTACAGACCGGTCTCCAATCTCCCCTTCATCTCTAAACTTTGGAGCGCCTAGTCTACTCCCGCCTTACCCGTTACCTCTCCACTCACTCCCTCCTAGACCCTTCACAGTCCGGCTTCCGCCCCCTACATTCAACTGAAACTGCACTCATCAAAGTGACCAATGACCTTCTGACAGCAAAACGTAACGGCGACCACTCTCTGCTCATTCTTCTCGACCTTTCGAAACTGTTGACCACTGTCTCCTACTGTCTAGGCTCCAGTCACTAGGTATTAAGGACACTGCTCTCTCCTGGCTCTCTTCCTATCTTTCTGACCGCTCCTTCAGTGTTTCGTTCTCTGGCTCCACATCATCTCCTCTTCCTCTCACTGTCGGTGTACCCCAGGGCTCAGTCCTTGGCCCCCTTCTCTTCTCTCTCTACACGGCCCCAATTGGACAGACCATCAGCAGATTTGGCTTTCAGTACCATCTTTATGCTGATGACACACAACTATACACGTCATCCCCTGACCTTACCCCCGCTGTTCTACAGAACGCCACCGACTGTCTGTCCGCAGTCTCCAACATCATGTCCGCTCTCTATCTGAAACTTAACCTCTCCAAAACTGAACTCCTTCTGCTCCCGCCGTCTACTAACCTCCCTAAATCTGACATTTCCCTCTCTGTGGGCAGCACCATAATAACACCCCGGCAGCAGGCTTGCTGTCTGGGTGTTATGTTTGACACCAATCTCTCCTTCACCTCCCATATACAATCTCTTGCCCGCTCTTGCCGTCTACACCTAAAGAACATCTCTAGAATCCGCCCTTTTCTCACCATGGAAGCAACAAAAACCCTCACTGTAGCATTGATCCACTCCCGCCTGGACTATTGCAACGCTCTATTACTTGGCCTCCCCATTACTCGACTATCCCCTCTCCAGTCCATCAGCCAGGGTCATCCATCTGGCTAATCGGTACTCGGACGCGTCCGCTCTTCGCCAGTCCTTACATTGGCTGCCCATTCATTATAGGATCCAATTCAAAGTACTGGTTCTCACCCACAAAGCTCTCCACAGTGCAGCACCCCCCTACATCTCCTCCCTCATTTCTATCTATCGGCCTAACCGACTGCTGCGCTCTGCAAACGACTTTCGACTAACCTCTGCACTAATCCGTACCTCCCACTCCCGACTCCAAGACTTCTGCCGTGCTGCGCCAATCCTCTGGAATGCTCTACCCCAAGAAATTAGGACTATCCACAATTTGCATGGTTTCAGGCGCTCCCTCAAAACACATTTGTTCAGAGTGGCCTATCACATTCACTAATCAAAGTCGTTCTATGTTTAAGTGTGTATGTGTAGCCCATTCACTATCTCCATCCATCCCTCAAGATGGCTGGACCATCATTGTAAATGCACCATTGTATATACACACCTGTACTTTGTATCTCCCCCACCTCATTGTAGATTGTAAGCTCTCACGAGCAGGGTCGGCTTATTTTGCTTTAATTATTGTATTGTTAACGTTGTTACTTATGACTTATGTTTAGAAACTGTTAAACTGTAAAGCGCTGCGGAATATGTTGGTGCCATATAAATAAAGATTATTATTACTAAGGCGGTAGTTTAAGGACCAAAACTAAGTAGAGCGTGTGTGACCGTGAATCACTAGATCAACATATTGCAGAGTAAAAAGGATACTAAGGAATTCGGAATGGTGATGTATAGGAATTTCCACAAGTTAAACTAAAACTACTGCCTTAGTGCTGATTATAGCCCGGTGATCCGCAGGATCTTCTGGAACTCACTGAACCCACCCTAGCCAGAAACTCATTTGGATTCTCTAGTTCACCTCAGCTTTTGCTCTTTTTAGTCTTTTTTCACTTTTTGTACTTAATCGTATAAGCATCTTGTGACATTTGTTTATGGAAATTATTTTGTGTCTATTCTAACAAATGATTATGTATTTCTTGTATACATATGTTTCAGTAGTTCTCTGTGGAATTAATTTCTGATGAAGGTCCGACATAGGACCGAAAACGTTCAAAATGGACTTCTGTTTGTCTGGATGCAATTAAAGAAACTTTTGAATTGCTTCATGTGTTGAGTGCCAAGTTTATTATAGCATTGTACGTTTGGTTGGATACCTGACTTGTGCACCACCCTCTCATTATCATTGAGTGCCGTGTCCTTTACTACAGTACTTTTATCACCCCCTTAGTGATAAATAATAAAATTTAAAAAATGTATTTATTTCCATTTTCCAATTAAGGTTAGGGTTGAGACAAAAGTTAGGATTAGGGTTGGGGCTAAAGTTAGGATTAGGGTTGGGAATAGAGTTAGGGGTGTGTTAGGGTTAGGTTTGTGGTTAGGGTTATGGTTGTGTTGGGGTTAGTGGCGTGTTGGGGTTAGGGTTGGAGTTAGAATTGGGGGTTTCCACTGTTTAGGTACATCAGGGGGTCTCCAAACGCGACATTACGCCACCATTCATTCCAGCCAATTTTTAGTTGAAAAAGTCAAAGGTGCTCCCTCCCTTCTGAGCTCTGTCGTGCACCCAAACAGTGGTTTACCCCCACATATGGGGTATCAGCGTACTCAGGACAAATTGCATAACTCTTGGGGTCCAATTTCTTCTGTTACCCTTGGGAAAATAAAAAATTGGGGGCGAAAATATCATTTTTGTGGAAAAAAATAGGATTTTTTATTTTTATGGCTCTACGTTATAAACTTCTGAGGGCTCAAAGTTCTCACCACACATCTAATTAAGTTCCTTGGGGGTCTAGTTTCCAAAATGGGGTCACATGTGGGGTTCCACTGTTTAGGCACATCAGGGGCTCTCCAAACGCAACATGTCGCCCGCAGACTTTTTTATCAAAGTCCTCCTTTTGAGAACCGACGTGTGCCCATACAGTAGTTTTCTCCCACATATAGAGTGTCAGCGTACTCAGGACAAATTGCACAATAACTTTTGGGGTCTTGTTACCCTTGGGAAAATAAAAATTGGGGTGAAAAGATCATTTTTGTGGACAAAATGATTAATTTTACAGCTCTACGTTATAAACTTGTGTGAAGCACTTGGGGGTTCAAAGTGCTCACCACAGATCTAGATAAGTTCCTTAGGGGGTCTAGTTTCTAAAATGGGGTCACTTGTGGGGGTTTCCACTGTTTAGGCACATCAGGGCTATCCAAACACGACATGGCATCCAATCTTGATTCCAGCCAATTTGGTTTGAAAAAGTCAAATGGCGTTCCTTCCCTTCTGAGCTCTACCGTGCGCCCAAACAGTGGTTCTCCCACACATTTGGGGTATCAGCGTACTCAGGAGAAATTGGACAACAACTTTTGTGGTCCAATTTCTCCTGTTACCCTTAGAAAAATAAAAAAATTGGTGACTAATAGATCATTTTTGTGGGAAAACAAATAGAATTTTTATTTTCAGGCCCAGGCATTATAAACTTGTGTGAAGCACTTGGGGGCTCAAAGTGCTCACCACAGATCTAGATAAGTTTCTTAGGGGGTCTAGTTTCCAAAATGGGGTCACTTGTGGGGGTTTCCACTGTTTAAGCACATCAGTGGCTCTGCAAACTGAACATGATACCCAACAAAGTCAGCATTCCAAAACGTCATTACTTCCATTCCGAGCTCTGCCGTGCGCCCAGTTTTTTTCCCCCCACATATGGGGTATCAGCATGCTAAGGACAAACTGGACAACAACTTTTGGGGTCCAGTTTCCTTGGGAAAAATACAAATTGGGGAATAAAAAATCATTTTTGTGGAATTTTTTTTCACACCCAGGCATTATAAACTTTAGTGAAACATATGGGGTTCAAAGTGCTCACAACAGATCTAGATAAGTTCCTTAGGGGGTCTAGTTTCCAAAATGGTGTCACTTGTGGGGGTTTCCATTGTTTAGGCACATCAGGGGCTCTCCAAACGCAACATGGCGTTCAATCTCAATTCCAGCCAATTTTTTTTTTAAAAAGTCAAACGTCGCTCCTTCCCTTCCGAGCCCTGCCGTGCGCCCAGACAGTGTTTTTTCCCCACATATGGGGTATTGGGGTACTCAGGGAAATTGCACAACTTTATCTGTCAATTTTCTCCTTTTACCCTTGTGAAAATAAAAAAAATTGTTTGTAAAAGATAATTTTTGTGACTAAAAAGTTAAATGTTCATTTTTTCCTTCCACGTTGCTTCAGCTCCTGTGAAGCACCTGAAGGGTTAATAAACTTCTTGAATGTGGTTTTGAGTACCTTGAGGGGTGTAGTTTTTAGAATGGTGTCACTTTTGGGTATTTTCTGCCATATAGACCCCTCAAAGTGACTTCAAATGTGAGGTGGTCCCTAAAAAAAAAATGGTTTTGTAAATTTTGTTGTAAAAATGAGAAATCGTTAGGCTACTTTTAACCCTTAACTTCCTAACAAAAAAAAAATTTTGGTTCCAAAATTGTGCTGATGTAAAGTAGACATGTGAGAAATGTTATTTAGTAACTATTTTGTGTGACATATTTCTCTGTTTTAAAGGAATAAAAATTCAAAGTTTGAAAATTGCAAAATTTTCACCATATTTTCATTTTTTTCATAAATAAACGCAAGTTATATCGAAGAAATTTTACCACTACCATGAACTACAATATGTCACGAGAAAACAATCTCAGAATCGCAAAGATCTGTTGAAGGGTTAAAGGGATAATCATTCAGAGTTTGAAAATTGCAAATTTTTTGACAAATTTCTGATATTTTTAAAACTAAACACAGAAAATAGACATAAATTTACCATTAACGTACAATGTGTCATGAAAATACATTCTAAAAATCAGTGAGATCTGTTGAAGCATTTCAGAGTTATTATCATATAAAGTGACACTGGTCAGATTTGAAAAATTTTGTCCAGTCACTAAGGGTTGCTAATGGTAATAATAGCAGGGATGTCGGTATAATATAGGCATTGTTGTTGTCTTTCCTTGTAGGCTGTACCCATAATACCACAATGTTATCACTGTAACATGACAGGTAGTAATGTGTGAAAAGAGTGAACTAAAAAAAAATGTCAATGCACTCAACCATAGCGGTGAAATATTCATCGGGAGCATGTATTTTACATTTTTATTAAAGCCATCTTAATATCATACATTCAGGATGATCCAGAGAGTTTAGGTCACTAACATTAATCAGTACATGCCAACAATATTTATAGGACGAAAAACCCCAGGAAAGGAAAGTGCAACTTCTAACGGCTATACCAAGATAGAAGGGGTCTGTGCAACCGATATCATTAATACATACTATACAAGAAATGTAACTCTAAACTACTGAAAGCACATTTAGTCAAGACTGACTTGTCGAGTCTTGGGATAAGAACGCAGTCAGACGGCCATATAACACGGAAAACGATCCCATCACAATGCTTGGACTGGCTGTCGGCTCTTCTGACCCGAGCATAACAGCTGCATAGAAATACAAGCCGTCATGCTCGGGAAGGAGAGCCGCCAGCCAGTCCAAGCTTTGTGATGGGATGGTCGTCCGTGTTATATGGCGGACTGACTGTGCCCTAAAGGTAGTAAAACTATCTGCTCTACGTGAGAAAGTGTAGCTTTGAGAGCAAAAGTCTATAACGCAATGGATTGTATACGGCACTCAGTCATTGGAATAGGTGCTCAAGTAGGGTGTCCATCCCAATATCAATAGAGGTAAAAAACATGGCACTCAAAATGTATTGTGTTGAAAAAAAGGGTTCCAATTTATTTTGCACACAGTGATCAATTAAACGTTTTCGGTCTGGGTATAGACCTTTATCAGAAACTTGTATGATGCTTGTTTAGGGGACCACGTGTCCTAGCACAGGGAAAGTTACCAGTGCCGTGGGTCTGATAAACAGACCGTGTAAATGTAGTCCGGTGTAGCGGTTAGGGTTAACCCGTTATATATTCTAATTTCCGCTTGATGAATAAATCATGTGTCCTGGCGCAGGGAATATGGCGAGTTGCGTTTCTCACAGGCAACACAGCTCGCCATATTCCCTGCATCAGGACTCATGATTTATTCATCAAGCGGAAATCAGAATATATAACGGGTTATCCTCTTAACCCTAACCGCTACACTGGACTACATTTACCCAGTCTGTTTATCAAACCCACGGCACTGGTAACTTTCCCTGTGCTAGGATACGAGTTTCCCTAAACATGCAGCATACAGTTTCTGATTAAGGTCTATACCCAGACCGAAAATGTTTAATTGATCACTGTATGCAAAATACATTGGAAAACTTTTTTCAACACAATACATTTTGAGTGACAAGTTTTTTACCTGTAGCAAAAGTCTACAGTTTCCTCAGTAGCAGGTGTGGGTGAACCCCAAACTTCCAAAACTGAGAAATAAATTAACAAAGAATTCAGAATCACATTTTAGGATTTTTTGCACGGGAAAGTGCAGTTATATTGTGTAATAAAATACTAGAAAAGGCGGTAGTCCAATATTCTGTCTCAACTTCTTTTTCTTTTTTCAAAAGTGTGGAATAAAGAAAAAAAAAGATAAGAAAGCATATGTGCACACAATGGCCCCGATTCATCAAGGTTTTTATGCCACAATTCTGGTATACAAAGTTTTGAAAAGTTCAATTTTTGCCCAAAGCGGAATTGTGTAAACAAGCTTGTGCCTTTTGGCATTTTCAAGCCAGTTTTTCCCAGCTTCGCCAAAATGGGCAGAGGCCAATTAGGACAATGGCACAGCTTTGGGATCAAATACATGGTGACAGATGGGGGTTCACTACGTAACAAAGCTTACTCCAGTCCCCAACTGGAGCAAGACTGACATGTGTACACGGAGGTGCATGCCACTTCGCGCACTCACCTAATTCATAAAGAGGCTTTCGGCTTTAATGAATCGGGAGACTTGGACTCTATTCTGCCCCCCCTCATCACACCTGGCACAAAAAAGATGGTCTTGATGAATTGGAACCAATGTCTTTATTCAGTGCTGCCAAAGGTTTTTTTTAAAGACAGAACATATGTGCAGCAATGTCGTTTTTACTGTTCGTTATGTTCCCTTGCGGTAGCAGGTTTTCAGGATTCCAGGCGTTATATGCACATACCCTAAAGTGATCTCATACTTAGTAATGCATCGAATGCAATGATTCTCTGCATATAATTCACCCCAAAGTGTGCGTGGGTATGTGCTCACTTTAGTCGGCTGTATTTGTGCAGACCAAAGAGCCACTTTAAATAAAGCACAAGGTTTAATTGCCCCGCATCACAACTTACGAAATGGAGATTAACCAATCGCGACTGTAATCAGGTTTTATCCAATACTGTTGTAGTGCAGATTAGGAAAAGGAAGCAGACACCAGAATACGAAGGGCAATATGACAAACAGATTTTACAGCAGCCCTCCACCCTGGCACTGAAAATTGACCATACAGTTGTACCGACCTGGTGCCTTTTCTTTGTCTGCTGAGACCAGTGTCCAACTCCTCCTGCATCCAAGGTGACCATGGTAGTGACATAAGGAGCGCAGAAAGTCTGAGCCATACTTTCATTGCTCTACCCGTGTTATCGACGCGTGGCTCAGGCTTACCACTGCATCAGCCATCTTGGAGAATGAGCAGGAATGTAGATCTCAGCAGAGGACGCAGTGAGATGCCTTCAAAGAGCACCAGGTAGACTGACTGCACGTGACAAATGGATAGTCACTTTTTAGAGCCTGGGTGGAGGGTAACTCTAAAGCTATCCTATATAAGAGATACAGGCTCTACTTGCCTTCCAATGTTTATACTGTTTTAATGCATATCAATTGAAAAAGGAAGTACTTTTTGTTTCCCAAACAAACTCTCCAATATTTTTGTGTCTATAGCTATTACTATAGGAACCTACCAAATACATGGCCGGATTGCACAACCAGGAGCCGATACATGCTGCCCACTGCTTGGACAGGTTCACTTCAAGGTAATTTGGAACATTGCTTCATTTGAAATGCATCAGAACAATAAGAAATATCAAGATGGCACTTTTCTTTATAGAAGAACTTTTACTAGTTTTGGCCTGTTAAACTGGCTACTTAAAAATAAAGGGGCTGATGAGATGAATAAAACGTTACGACTGCTTATATGCCAATTTCCTCTTCAACCAAGGAGAAGATTCTCCTCTGAGGGCAATTACGGTTTTGGTATAATGTTGTCCAATCATAAGAAGGCAGTATCAGGAAAAAAACAAATTGTCCCAGAGACGGTGAGAACTGAGTTTTTCACTGTGATCTGGTAAGACTGATGAGTCTAACCTTATCACACCAAGATCTCTGCACTCCCAGAGCATACCGACATTACATTGCTGGGATAGGTGGACATACAATGCACTGGATCTTTCCCAGGTACCAGCGAATAATGCTCAGTACCTGGACAGATCCAGAGCATGTTATGTTATTACAGCCCGGCTCTCCTCAGCCAGCGTGCGGTGTGATTCATCATACTATGACCGGACAACTCTGCTCTCCTCCTGTCCCAGTGCTTGTAAAGTCAGTAGGAACCAGGAGTGAGAAGACCTCAGTGTGGTGAGGCTAGTCATCAGGCTTACCAGTTCTGACCTTCTATGGGGGCGTTTGGTTTATTTTTCACCTGTATGATGCTGCCTTCTTATGACTGGAAAATATTATACAGGGGAAAAAGTAAACTCCCCCAAAGACGAATCTCTGCTTGGTTGAAGGGGAAATTGGCATATGAGGCTCCCTAAAGTTTAGAAGCCACAGTGAAGCGGTGAAATAAAAAAGATGTTTAATTCAGCTCTTCAGTCCCTCTATGACAGGGTAGCCAGTAAAAGGTCTTCATTAAAGAACAGAGCAAATATAGTGCATTAGATGTCTACAGAGCGGTGTGGGGGCACTGTCCATTTATAGTGTTTCCATATGAAAAGGGATATGTTCATAGACACTTACTGAGAAGTAAATACTTCTCCTCACCGGGAACCGAACCCCAATCTTTGAGATTATATTACAATACAAAGTGCATTGTCAACTATGTGATCTGCTACTTTAGCCACATTTATAAAAAAAACTATAAAACCCCATTAAATATATGTCAAGCAGCAACGTCTCTAATTCACTAGATACAATTTCTTAAATACAAATCAAACATGAATATGGGCAAAAGTTTTATAACACGAATTCAAAATTATTGCAGTGTCAGATCTTACTAATCAATGCCATGCACAATATAAGCATCCCTACAGATTAGGATTGGGAAGCAGAGGCAAATCTCTGATGTTAGAGCAATTATTGTTTCCACAGACATCACTAAAAGACCATTGAACTTTATTTACAAGTGTCCTTCTTTTCCAAGGCTTGTATAGATCTACTGAACTGCAAATGTCCATAAAACATGAATGTGTTATCTCTAATGGAGACCTCCATCAGACTTGTGATCCGATTTGTTTTTTTCATTCTTGACTGAGCAGATGAAATATGTCAGTGTGTCCTTTTCATTCACTGGGAGCGTTCTGAAATGACCACCAATGATCTAGGAGGATAAAATCAAGAATCACTAGCATTATAGGTTTAGCAAGACTTTGTACTGAAGGAAAAAGTGACAGCTGGATGCATTTAACCCCATCATGACAGCAATTTCGTTGACACTTTTTTCTTCCTAGAGCCATATTTTTTTTCAGTTGACATAACCACACAAGGACTACTAGAATTAATTCTCTGGTTTCCACAATAACACTACTTCTTACCTCAACGAGCTGCGCTTTATTAAGACCAGGCCTTGCTTGCAGTTTGAAGTGCCTCTTATACCTTCTCAGGGTGTTAACTTGCAACTGGAAAAGGTCCACCTAGGAGAGGGAAGCAAAAAGGAAAACCAGAAAGACATCAGAAAAACCAAGGTTATTGCAAGGATTGTTTTTCTATCGCTTATGTTATCCTGAAAGTTAATGCTGGAAGTGGCCTTCAGAGCAGTGCACAGGAAATGTGTTTCCTTTACCCTAGACACTTGTACAAAAGTCATTTGATTTATTATTCATTCAGCACAACATTTACTTCTTAATATGCATCTGAAAACACAGCTTTAGGGCACATCAACATGGATAGAAATGCTGCAGATTAGCTATGTGGTTTTCAGCAATCTTATAATCTTAAAATTGATTTGCATTTCACATGTTAATATCCCCAGCATGTCAACTTCCATTACAGATTTTCAACAGATTTCATACTTCTAAAATAAATCCATCAGAAATCTGTAGCAAAATCTTTATGTTACACACCGAGATGAACTTCTAGAAAAAAAAAAAAAACATTTTCTCCTGTGTGGACGTTCCCTTAGAGATGTAATCTCATCAACTTCTTATGGCTGGAAACTCTTGGTGAAAGGACAAAGTGAAGCTCATGGACAAACACTGCCAGAGGGGTTGTCCAGGATTTTTATAATGATGGCTTATCCTTAGGAAAGGTCATCAATATCAGATTGGAGGGGGTGCGAAACTAGGCAATCCCAGCGATAAGGTCTTCCGTGCCGGCAGGAAGTGATTAGTTGAAGAGCAGAACAGCACAGTTCCATCAACTGTACAGTGGCTGCAGGAAGGTACTGCAGATCCAGCCTTATTCAAATAAACAGGCGTGGATCTGGAATACCTCGCTACGGCCACTATAGAGTTCACGGAGCTGTGTAGTTCCACTCCACAACTGAAAACATTCGGCCTACGCTGGCACTTGGAACAGGACAGGTGTCACAACCCCATGATCGGATACTGATGACCTATCCTAAGCATGGATGGTGCTGTGTGGATTTGTGCAGTTTTGATGAGACTGAACAGAGATATCTGTATGCAACATTCGGTAGAGAGGAGTTGCTGACAGAGAAAGTTGTCACGACAGTCTGGACAGGACCAAATGCACAACTATGATTACAGAGGACATTACTAGTGAGACACTGGGTTTTACCCGCATTGTATACACATACACGTCTGCAGAGTGCTGTGCAGAACTGGTTTCTGCCACTACAATGGGAAAAAGATGTATTTGATACATTGCCGATTTTGCAAGTTTTCCCACCTAAAAGAATGGAGAGGTCAGTAATTTTTATTGAAGGTACACTTCAACTGTGAGTGACAGAATCTCAAAATAAATCCAGAAAATCACCTTGTATGATTTTTACATAATTTGCATTTTATTGCATGAAATAAGTATGTGATAGAATAGAATAACAGAACTTAATATTTGGTACAGAAACCTTTATTTGAAATTACAAAGGTCAGATGTTTCCTGTAGTTCTTGACCAAGTTTGCACACACTGCAGCAGGGATTTTGCCCTACTCCTCCATACAGATCTTCTCCAGATCTTTCAGGTTTAGGGGCTGTTGTTGGGAAACATTGAGTTTCAGTTACCTCCAAAGATTTTCTATTGAGTTCAGCAGGTCTGGAGAATGTCTAGGCCACTCAAGTACCTTGAAATGCTTCTTACGGAGCCACTCCTTAGTTGCCCTGGCATTGTGTTTTGGGTCATTGTCATGCTGCTATTAAAATAAAACTTGGCACTCAACTCAAGAGGAATCCTTGTGGAAATTTTTATTGCAGTCTGTATAACATGTAAAGACGTTTCGGTCACACATAGACCTTCGTCAGTCCAACTGCTTAAGAAGGAAGCAAAGTAGGTGATGCTGTGTAGCAAAGGCCTGTAGTATATTGTCAACTACAGAACAGGACGGGCGTCTGAGCCTAGTGAAAGGTCATTAGGACCTATATAGGTGTAATCAGTGGTTGTAAGTGAATACAGCATTGGAATAGGATCTCTAGCCACCACTGTTCCATACCGGAAAAGTTCTTTCCCATTGAACTTACAACCAATGATCTATAATATAACGCTAGGAGCGTCACTCTGTCTGAAGCCTTTATAGACTGCGCAAGCGCGACACGTCTGCGCAGTTTGGACAGAGTAACGCACCTGGGGGTGAGGAGGGTGGCCCAGGAGATCGCTGTATGCGTAAGCACTGAACACATACCGCGATCTCCGGCACAACACCTTACCGATCTGGTGCTGTCGCGGGGTCTTGCTGGGATGTCTGGAGAGGGCGGGTTGTGGCGCCGGTATCGGCGAATGCCCAGTCCGCGCTTTCCGGCACCATTTTGTGGAATACACACTGCAGTGTGTCTTCAAGAAAATGGCACCGGGAAGCGATGACTGCGCAGGCGCCGATTTCGCCGGCACAATCCCGTCCTCTCCTGACATCACAGTACAACAACTTACCGATCCGTTATTGCCGCGGGGTCTCGCCATGATGTCAGCAGAGGGCGTGTTGTGGCGTCGTAATCGAGCACTAATTTCGGCGGCACAATCCCGCCCTCTCCTGACCTCACGGCGAGACCCTGCGGCAATACCAGGATTGGGGGATGAGGGGTACCATGCATACCAGAATTGGGGGGTGAAAGGACCATGCATACCAGGTTTGGGGGGATGAGGGGACCATGCATATCAGGATTAGGAGGATGAGGGGACCATGCATACCAGGATTGGGGGATGAGAGGACCATGCATACCAGGATTGTGGGGGGTGAGAGGACCATGCATACCAGGATTGGGGGGTGAGGGGACCATGCATTCCAGGATTGGGGGGATGAGGGGACCATGCATACCAGATGGGATGAGGGACATGATACCGATGGGGGGGTGAGAGGACCATGCATACCAGGATTGGGGGATGAGAGGACCATGCATACCAGGATTGGAGGGGTGAGGGAACCATGCATACCAGGATTGAGGGGGAGAGGGGACCATGCATACCAGGATTTGCTGTGAGGGGACCATGCATACCAGGATTGGGGGGTGACGGTTACCATGCATACCAGGATTGGGGGGGTGAGGGGACCATGCATATCAGGATTGGGGGTGTGAGGAGACCGTGCATACCAGGATTGGGGGGTGAGGGCTATCATGCATACCAGGATTGGGGGGAAGAGGGGACCATGCATACCAGGATTGTCGGGTGAAAGGACCATGCATTCCAGGATTGGGGGGTGAGGGGACCATGCATACCAGGATTAGGGGGTGAGGGGACCATGTATACCAGGATTGGGGGGGTGAGGGGACCATGCACACCTGAATTGAGGGGTGAGGGGACCATGCATACCATGATAGGGATGGGGTGGTACCATGCATACCAGGATTGGGGGGTGAGGAAACCATACATACCAGGATAGGGATGAGGGAGTACCATGCCTACCAGGATTGGGGGGTGACGGCTACCATGCATACCAGGATTAGGGGGTGAGGGGACCATGCATATCAGGATTGGGGGTGTGAGGAGACCATGCAAACCAGGATTGGGGGGTGAGGGCTACCATGCATACCAGGATTGGGGGTGAAAGGACCATGCATACCAGGATTGGGAGGGTGAGGAGACCATGCATACCAGGATTGGGGGGGTGAGGGGACCATGCATACCAGGATTGGGGGGTGAAAGGACCATGCATTCCAGGATTGGGGGGTGAGGGGACTATGCATACCAGGATTAGGGGGTGAGGGGACCATGTATCCCAGAATTGGGGGGGTGAGGGGACCATACATACCAGGATTGAGGGGTGAGGGGACCATGCATACCATGATAGGGATGAGAGGTACAATGCATACTAGGATTGGGGGGTGAGGAAACCATACATAGCAGGATAGGGATGAGGGAGTACCATGCATACCAGGATTGGGGGTGAGGGGACCATACATACCAGGATTGGGAGGTGAGGGGACCATGCATACCAGGATTGGGGGTGAGGGGACCATGCATATCAGGATAGGGGGGTGAGAGGACCATGCATAGCAGGATAGGGGGGTGAGGGGACCATGCATATCAGGACTGTGGGTGAGCGGACCTTGCATACCAGGATGGGGGTGAGTGGACCATGCATACCAGAATTGGAGGGTGAGGGGGCCATGCATACCAGGATTGGGGATGAGGGGACCTTGCATACCAGAATTGGAAAGTAAGGGATGCCATGTATACCAGGATTGGGGATGAGGGGACCATGCATACCAAAATTGGCGGGTGAGGGAGTATCATACAGCCTACGATAGGGATGAGGGGGGACCATGCATACCAGTATTGGGGGTTGAGGGGACAATGCATACCAGGATTGGGGGGGTGAGGGGACAATGCATTCCAGGATTGGGGGGTGAGGGACCATGCATTCCAGGGATGGGGGTGAGGGACCATGCATTCCAGGATTGGGGGGTGAAGGGACCATGCATTCCAGGACTGGGGAGGTGAGAGGACCATGCATATCAGGATGGGGGGGGAAAGGCTACCATGCATACCAGGTATGGAGGGGTGAGGGACAGTGCATACCAGGATTGAGGGGGTGACGGCTACCAGGCATTCCAGGATTGGGGGGTGGGGGACCATGCATTCCAAGATTTGGGGGGTGAGGGGATCATGCATTCCAGGATTGGGGGGTGAGGGGACCATGATGAATACCAGGATATGGATGAGGGGTACCATGCACACCAGGATTGGGGCGGTGAGGGGACCATACATACCAGGATAGGGATGATGGGGGTACCATGCATATCAGGATAGGGATGAGGGGGTACCATGCATACCAGGATTGAGGAGGGTCACGGCTACCAGGCATTCCAGGATTGGGGGGTGAGGGGACCAAGCATTCCAGGATTGGGGGGGTGAGGGAAACAATGCATTCCAGGATTGGGGGGGGTGAGGGGACCATGCATTCCAGGATTGGGGGTGAGGGGACCATACATACCAGGATAGGGATGAGGGGGTACCATGCATACCAGGATTGGGGGGTGAGGGGACCATGCATACCAGGATGAGGAATGGGGTGCCATGCATACCAGGATTGGATGGGGGGGTGAGGGGACCATACATAGCATGATAGGTATGAGGGGGGTAAAATACATACCAGGATTGGGGGGTGAGGGAACCATGATGAATGCCAGGATATGGATGAGGGTCATGCATGGATGAGGGGGTACCATGCATCGGATGGGGGTGAGGGACCATGCATTCCAGGATTTGGGGGGTGAAGGGATCATGCATTCCAGGATTGGGGAGTGAGGGGACCATGATGAATACCAGGATATGGATGAGGGGGTACCATGCACACCAGGATTGGGGCGGTGAGGGGACCATACATACCAGGATAGGGATGAGGGGGGTACCATGCATATCAGGATAGGGATGAGGGGGTACCATGCATACCAGGATTGAGGAGGGTGACGGCTACCAGGCATTCCAGGATTGGGGGGTGAGGGGACCAAGCATTCCAGGATTGGGGGGTGAGGGAAACAATGCATTCCAGGATTGGGGGGGTGAGGGGACCATGCATTCCAGGATTGGGGGGTGAGGGGACTATACATACCAGGATGAGGAATGGGGTGCCATGCATACCAGGATTGGATGGCGGGGTGAGGGGACCATACATAGCATGATAGGTATGAGGGGGGTAAAATGCATACCAGGATTGGGGGGTGAGGGAACCATGATGAATGTCAGGATATGGATGAGGGGGTACCATGCATGGATGAGAGGGGACCATGCATACCAGGATTGGGGGGTGAGGGGACCATACATACCAGGATAGGGATGAGGGGGTACCATGCATACCAGGATAGGGATGACGGGGTACCATGCATACCAGGATTGGGGGGTGAGGGGACTATTCATACCAGGATTAGGAATGGGGTGCCATGCATACCAGGATTGGATGGAGGGTGAGGGGACCATACATACCAGAATAGGGATGAGGAGGCTATACATTCCAGGATTGGGGGGTGAGGGGACCATGCATACCAGGATGAGGAATGGGGTACCATGCATACCAGGATTGGGGAGGCGGACCATACATACCAGAATTGGGATGAGGGGGCCATGCATACCATGGAATAAATGGCGCTATATAAATGTGTAATAATAATAATAATAATAGGGATGAGGGGTACCATGCATACCAGGATAGGGATGAGGGGTGCCATGAATACCAGGATAGGAGGGGGCAGCACATACCAGGATAGGAGACCATATACCAATAAAAATGTTTGCCACCCGGGCGTAGAACGGGTTCATAGCTAGTACCTATATAGGTCCTAATGACCTTTCACTAGGCTGAAATGCCCATCCTGTTTTGTAGTTGACTGACTAAGGTCAATGTGTGACCGAAATGTCTTTACATGTTATACAGGCTGCAATAAAAATTTTCACAAGGATTCCTCTTGAGTTGAGTGCAAAGTTTTATTTTAATATACATTGGTTTGGGAACCTACTTGACCATCATCACAGTAGTGCCACGTTATACCTTATACTGTCATGCTGCTAGACCAAGCCATGAGCCACCTTTAATGCTCCTACTGAGGGAAGGAGCTTGTTGGCCAAAATCTCATGATACATGACACCATCTATCCTCCCTTCAATACGGTGCAGTTGTTCTTTCCCCTTTGTAGAAAAGCACCCTCAAAGTTTGATGATTCACAGCCCATGCTTCACGATTGAGACGATGTTCTTGGGGTTGTACTCATCCTTCTTCTTCCTTAAAATATGGCAAATGTAGCCAGGGCCGCCATCAGGGCATTACTTCCCTTACTGCTGAATGGGGCCCGGTGAACAGCAGTACAGAAGGGGGGCCCGCAGGTCAGGGGCCCCACGCCTGTGCTTCTAGACATCGGGCCCCAAGTGCTGTGCATCATAGGGCCCCAAATGTTGTGCCAGTGCGCTGCGGCCGGGTCTGCGGCGCACACATCAGCAGAGCCGCCACAACGCCCGACATCAGAGAGAAGTGAAAGAGCTGAAGGACCTGTGGCGACGTCATCGTTATCACAGGCATTCACCGTTTATTAGCTCCGCCCCCTGATCACATGATGATGACGTCATCACAGGTCCTTCAGCTCACACAACAGCAGCTGCATCTTCGCCACAGGAGCGCGGCCAGGTAAGAAGAAAGTTTTTTTAATTTTATTTTGTTATTGAAAGGGGCAGAATGGAGACACAGGGGCAGGATGGGAGACACTTGGGCAGAGTGGGAGACACTAAGGCAAGATGGGAGACGCCAGGGAAGGATGGGAGACACTGGGGTAGGATGGGAGACACTGGGGGCAGGATGGAAGACACTGGGGCAGGATGGGAGACACTGGGGGCAGGATGGGAGACACTGGGGGCAGGATGGGAGACACTGGGGGCAGGATGGGAGACACTGGGGGCAGGATGGGAGACACTGGGGGCAGGATGGGAGACACTGGGGGCAGGATGGGAGACACTGGGGGCAAGGATGGTGAGACACTGGGGCAGGATGGGAGACACTGGGGGCAGGATGGGAGACACTGGGGGCAGTATGGGAGACACGGGGCAGGATGGGAGACACGGGCAGGATGGGAGACACCGGGGCAGGATGGGAGACACCGGGGCAGGATGGGAGACACCGGGGCAGGATGGGAGACACCGGGGCAGGATGGGAGACACCGGGGCAGGATGGGAGACACCAGGGCAGGATGGGAGACACCAGGGCAGGATGGGAGACACACGGGGCAGGATGGGAGACACAAGGGACAATATGTTGACCGGCAATGGTGTGGTGGTATTTGTTCCTTGTATGTGCTATTATTCGGTCACTGTGTGGTGGTAATATGTGGTCTGGTCATGGTGTGGTGGTATTTGTCCCTTGTATGTGATATTATTCGGTCACTGTGGTGGTAGTATGTGGTCTGGTCATGGTGTGGCGGTATTTGTCACTTGTATGTGGTATTATAGGTTACTATGTGGTGGTAATACAAGATCTGTCATGGTGCGGTGGTATTTGTTCCTTGTATGTGATATTATTGGTCATTTTAAAAATTTAAAAATAAATAAAAATATACCTAAATTGTATTGCATATTTTAACAAATGATTAATAGGATAGAGTAGAGTAGAGCTCGGCCAAAAGAGTCTAACTTGTTGTGGTGGTGGCTTAAAAAATCTTCTGGCCAAAATAAAAGCTGCTGGCTATATGTGTGATCTGGTGATGGGAACTGTTAATGTGTGATTGGTGAGAAGTGGAGTTTTTCCAAGAGAGAGCGGTGGTACTGAGTCCTCTGGTCAATCATCAGCATAAATATAAATCAATAGCTTTTCAGCTATCTACATTTCAGCTAAGGCAGCCATTCTTCCATCTTCACCACCTACTAATTACTTGCTTAGACCATGTTCACACATTCAGTATTTGGTCAGTATTTCACATCAGTACCTGTAAGCCAAAACCAGGAGTGGAACAATCAGAGGAAAAATAATAGAAACACATCACATCTGTATTTTCACCCACTCCTGATTTTGGCTTACACATACTGACATACAAAACTCACCAATGAATCAATGTGTGCACGTGGCCTTAGTAGAAATTTGCTTTTCTACATCCGTAAGGGAAAGCTGCCAACCACCCAGAAATCCTTGAGCAGTCTGTAAGACACTTTTTCCCTGTCAGTAAAAAAAAAAGTGAAGTGTCTGTGATTTCATTGAAGCTGGAGAAACTTGTACAGATTAACATGACTGAAAGATATCTGGATTATGAGCTGATGTCCATAAGAATTGTAATGATTTATTATAGTTTTTCAATGTCTGTAAAAATGTTGGCTGTTCCTGTTTTCACAAGCTTTCCATAAAATAAATAATCATTCTGGCAACGTTGCCATAAACGATACTTTTTGTAGCCAAACACTTTCGATTCTGGATGCACCTTGGGAACGTAGACTTTAGCAACAACAAGTAAAAAAACAAAACATCTACTGAAATTCCTTGTTCTGGTTTCTTCTAAACATGAATCTGACCAAATAAACAAAGGCTTTTCTCCTATTCTGAAACAATTTACAGTGGGGGAAATAATGATTTGATCCTTGGCTGATTTTGTGAGTTTTCCCACTGACAAAGACATGAAGAGTCTATAATTTTATCCCTTTTATGACATCTGACGTACTATCCCGTGACCTGGGCCCAGATGACCCTGGACGGGATAGTACGTCATACGCGATCAGCCGCGCTCCGGGGGAACGCGGCCGATCGCGGCTGGTGTCAACTGATTCTCACAGCTAACACCCG
The DNA here is from genome assembly GCA_033576555.1 of Oophaga sylvatica. Lineage (NCBI taxonomy): Eukaryota > Metazoa > Chordata > Amphibia > Anura > Dendrobatidae > Oophaga > Oophaga sylvatica. The sequence goes on along the minus strand of JARQOD010000001.1, from coordinate 133,629,156 downwards.
TCACTAAGTGCCAGGAGCGGACACGGTCCGCTCCCTGCACTTTAACCCCCGTAACACTGCGACTAAACATGAGCGCAGCATTCCGGAGCAGGCAGAGGGGCTGTCAGCTCTGACAGCCCCTCTGCCTTTGGATTGGAGACCCCGCGGCATGACGCGGGGTCCTGATCGCTCTCATGGTAACCAGATGTCATCATGACGACAACCGGGTTACCAGAGCTCAGAGACTTCCTGTTATGCGCAGTGCATGTCAGGAGTCTCTAAGGTTAGCGACAAATCCCTGCAGCACTGACAGCTCATATGGCATGCAGTTCTGCATGCCATATAAGCGATCAGCCTGCACAAAAAGAGTGTCCCATAATGGGACTCAGTGTAAAAGTAAGAATTAAATAAAAAATATTTTTTTAAATAATTGTAAAAATATTAAAAATAAATATTTGAATAAAAAAAATCTAAACAATAAAAGTACACATATTTAGTATTGCCGCGTCCGTAACAACCCGATCTATAAAACTGTCCCACTAGTTAACCCCTTTAGTGAACCCCATAAAAAAAAAACAATGCTTTATTACCATACTGCCGAACAAAAAGTGGAATAACACGCGATCAAAAATACGGATATAAATAAACATGGTACCGCTGAAAACGTCATCTTGTCCCACAAAAAATGAGCCAACATATAGCATCATCAGCGAAAAACTAAAAAAGTTATAGCTCTCAGAATAAAGCGGTGCAAAAATAATTATTTTTTATATAAAACAGTTTTTATTATATAAAAGCGCCAAAACATAAAAAAATATATAAATGAGGTATCGCTGTAATCGTACTGACCCGAAGAATAAAACCGCCTTATCAATTTTACCACACGCGGAACGGTATAAACGCCTCCCCCAAAAGAAATTCATGAATTGCTGATTTTTGTTCATTCTGTCTCCCAAAAATTATAATAAAAAGCGATAAAAAAATGTCATGTGTCCGAAAATGGTACCAATAAAAACACCAACTTGTTCTGCAAAAAACAAGACCTCACATGACTCTGTTGGCCAAAATATGGAAAAATTATAGCTCTCAAAATGTGATGATGCAAAATCTATTTTTTGCAATAAAAAGCGTCTTTTAGCGTGTGACAACTGCCAATCATAAAAACCCGCTATAAATAGTAAATCAAACTCCCCTTTATCATCCCCTTAGTTAGGGAAAAATAATAAAAGACGGATTTTGGTAAGAACTTACCTGTAAAATCCTTTTCAGCGAAGGAAGGAAGAGAGACACAGTATTCATTACTGATGGGTAGGCGGAGCCCCAGATAGGATTGACACCTCAGATTAAAAGCGTGTTGATCCGGCCCCTCCAGCTCGGGCTCCTCCTACTCAGCTCTTCAGTCGTACCCAAGCTTAAAGGAAGAGTAAAGATCACCAGCGGAGCAACATAACCCCTTCTGAAGGATAAAGAGACAGGTTATGCGTGCAATATGAAGAAAACCACAGAGTTTCAGGTACTACTCACGAACGACCTGACTACTGCGATAAGCTGGCGATGCTGGAACAGAGCCTTAGCGCGTTAACCTCAGCCCAGATAATCGCAATCAGAGGAGGGTCACGCCGCATCTGAAAATACCAACACACTTCTGCCATGGGAGGGTGCTGTGTCTCTCTTCCTTCCTACGCTGAAAAGGATTTTACAGGTAAGTTCTTACCAAAATCCGTCTTTCAGCTGCAGATTGAAGGAAGAGAGCCACAGTATTCATTACTGATGGGACGTCCCAAAGCAGTTCAAAAATAAGGGTGGGAAAATACCAACAAAAGGCAGAAAACCCAACAACCTAAATAAAAGCGCAACAAGCGCTCAACATAAGTTCACTGAGAACTTTAAACTACAGCTGCATGCAGAACCCTACGCCCCAGGGCTGCATCAGCAGAAGCACTGACGTCCACCTTATAAAACCTTGTAAAAGTGTGGACGGAGCGCCAAGTCGCCGCCCGGCAGAGTTGAGCTGCCGAGGCCCTTTGATGGAAAGCCCACTATGAAGCCACAGCTCTCGTGGAATGAGCTTGAATCTTAACTGGGCAAGATTCACCCTGAAGACGGTAAGCTTCCAAAATGGCTGACCGAATCCAACGAGCTATAGAGTCCTTGGAAACTCGGTGACCACGCCGACGACCTGCTGGAATCACAAACAGGGAGTCAGACTTGCGAAAAACTTGAGTAATAGACAAGTAAAACTTCAAAGCCCGCACTAAATCCAATGTGTGCAAGGCCCGCTCTTTCGCATTCTTTGGTTCCGGACAGAGTGAAGGCAACACAATATCCTGGTTAACATGAAATTGTGACACCACCTTAGGTAAAAAATCACCCCGTGTACGAAGTACTACACGATCCGGAAAAAACTCCAGAAAAGCAGGTGAGCATGAAAGAGCTGCCAACTCAGAAACCCTTCTCAAAGAGGTGACTGCCACTAGGAAGGCCACCTTCCAAGAAATTAAAGAAAGACTAGCAGAGTCCATAGGCTCAAAAGGCTTATGCTGAAGAGCCTCCAAAACAAGGTTGAGCCGCCAAGGAGATACAGTGTTATCCGCGGCGGAAACTGACGGGTTATTCCACGAAAAAAGGAACGTACGTCTCTGCGCGAGGCGATAGCCCTCCGAAAAAGTAAGGACAGAGCAGAAATCTGACCCCTCAGGGTGCTAACTGCCAAACCTTTATCCAACCCGTGTTGTAAAAAAGCTAACAAATTGGGAATAGAAAATTTTCTCGGGTCCTTTGAAGAACTCGAACACCACAAAAAGAAGGCTTCCCAAGTCCTGTGGTAAATCTTAGTAGTAGCCGGACTCCTAGTCGCTCGCAGAGTAGCAATGACTTTGGCTGAGAAACCTCTACGGGTCAATATTTCGGCCTCAAGAGCCACGCCGTCAAACGCAGAGACTCCAAGTCCGGATGACAAACTGGCCCCTGAGACAACAGGTCCGGTCGAAGAGGAAGTGGAAACGGAGGTGCCGCTAATAGCGACATTAGTGTCGAGAACCACGTCCTTCTTGGCCAATCTGGAGCTATCAAGATAGCTGAGATTCTCTCTAGTCTGATCCGACGCAGCACCAGAGGAAGTATGGATATTGGCGGGAACACGTAGACTAGCTCGAACTGGTCCCACTGAGCAACTAGAGCATCCACCGCCACAGCCTTCGGGTCCTTGTACCTGGACATAAACGTCAGTAGCTTGGCATTGGACCTGGATGCATCAAATCCACTTGGGGAGTTCCCCATCGGGAGCACAGCAGTGCAAAAACTTCCGGATGAAGACTCCATTCTCCGGGGTCCATCTTCTCGCGACTGAGAAAGTCCGCCGTAACATTCTGAACCCCTGGAATGTGGATCGCCGATATGGCTGGTACTCTGGCCTCGGCCCACATCAGGATCCGGGACACCTCCAACATGAGCCTGGAGCTCCTTGTCCCGCCTTGGTGATTGATATACGCGACCGCCGTCGCATTGTCTGTCTGCACTCGGACTGGCCGACCACTCAAAGGGACCGTCCAGTGTTGGAGGCAAAGAAAAATCGCCCTCAATTCCAGGATGTTGATCGGTAGAACAGACTCTTCCGATGACCACACCCCCTGAATCCAGAGATCGTTCCAAACACCCCCCCATGCCCGGCTGGCATCGGTGGTTATGACCGACCACTTCGGAGGGAGGAAGGACTTCCCCAGGGATAACGCTCCTGGACGTAACCACCATCCTAGGGATTCTCGCACCCCGCGAGAAATGGTGACACTGCAATCCAGTGATTGCGACCGATTCCAACGACTCAGTATGAACCTTTGGAGAGCCCTGGAATGAAACTGGGCAAAAGGAATTGCCTCCATGGATGCCACCATTAATCCCAGAAGACGCATACACTTCCGAAGAGACATCGCTGTCGAGGATTTCATGATCTGTACATGTCGAAGAAGACATGACTGTTTGTCCAGAGGTAGGGAAACTATCGCCCGTACCGTGTCGAAATGCATCCCCAAAAAGAGGATCGCCCGCGACGGTTCCAGAAACGACTTCTCCCAATTGACCAGCCAACCGAAGTCCTTCAGAAGCTGAAGAGACAAATCGCGAGCCGTCACTGCCTCCTCCTCCGAGGAAGCCACGATCAAAAGATCGTCCAGATAAGGAAGGATCGTAATCCCCTGTCTTCGAAGAATTGCCATGAGGGGCGCCAGAATTTTTGTAAAGACTCTGGGCGCTGAGGCTAAGCCGAAAGGCAGAGCCACGAACTGGTAGTGATCCTGACCTATGGCAAACCGAAGAAAACGCTGATAAGCCCTTCCGACGGGAACATGCAAATAGGCGTCGCGAATGTCGATTGACACCAAAAAATCGTTCTGCGACAGAGCTGCTACAACGGAGCGAAGCGACTCCATGCGAAATTTCTGGGTGTGGACATGCCGATTCAATCTTTTGAGATCCAGAATCGGACGAAATTTGTTCTCCTTTTTGGGAACCACAAAGAGGTTGGAGTAAAAACCTTTTCCCCGGTCCTCTGACGGAACCGGTATCACCACACCCTTCTGTAGGAGAAAATCGACCTCTCGCTGCAGAGCGACAAAAAGCTCGGGCTCTGACGGAATGCGAGACTGGCAAAAAGTGTTTGGGGGTCGAGAAGAGAGCTCTATGAAATAGCCTGCCGACACGACCCGCGTTACCCAGGAATCTGGAACGCGAGACATCCAAGTCACCTTGAACTGGAGCAGGCGACCCCCCACTCGAGAGTCCTCGAGTGGACCCCTGGCGTCAGTCCGTCTTGGCGGGCTTCTTGTCAGATTCCCGCTTGTCTTGACGAAAATTCTGCTTCCAGGGAGTGCGAGATTTCTGGGTGGACTTTTTTCCCGAGAAAAAAGAACGACCTGATCCCCAAGAGGACTGACCGAATCGTCCCCGGTCCCGAAAGGACCGTCGACCACTATAGACACCAGGCTTGCTAGATACAGAAGCCACGGCCCTACGCTGTGGTAACGCTGTTTCTTTTGCCTTTGCTTTGGTAATCAGCTCTGTGAGGTCAGATCCAAAAAGATGACCACCCTTATAAGCTAAGGCCTGTAAACCTTGTTTGGAGACCGCGTCCCCGGTCCACTGTCTGAGCCATAAAGCTCTTCTGACTGTGACCGCTGCAGCTTGCGCCCTGGACAGAAGAGACGCCGTATCCAGACCCGCATCATAGATATAACGGGCTGCAGTATCTAACCATTCGACAATCTCTTCCATGTCAGATAACGGAGATCCATTTTGCAACGCTGTCCTTAGACGTTCTAGACAGCCTAGAGAAGCCCTAGAAGCACACATGGATCCTAGCACTGCTCGGAAACCATGACCCGCGGCCTCATAGTTTGATTTTGCCGCCATCTCCGTTTTTCTGTCCAACGGTTCCTGCAAACTCGCCTTCCCTTTGACAGGAAGCAATGAGGTTTTGCTAAGCTGTGATAACGAAACATCCACTTCAGGAGAAGGAGTCCAATTATCCTTCAACTCCGCAGAACGCGGATAAAGTGCGTCAAAGAACCGCGTTCCACGAAAACGTCTATCTGGACACAGACGTTCCTTCTCTATTACACTATTAAGCTCATCCAGAGCTGGCAATGTTGATCTCGAAGTACGGTACTCCTGGTACATTCGTGCTGATTTTCCAGGACGACTAGTTACCACCTCCGGTAACTGTAAAACCTCTCTCATGGCTTCAATAAATGCCTCCGTACGTCTCACAAGAGAAGAACGCCCCTGCCGTTCCTCCTTGTCTGAATCGGATATCTCTCCATCCGAACTTAAAGGGGAACCCTGTCCACCATCCAAATTAGAAGCGTCTGATTCGCTACGCGGAAAAGACGGTAACGGCCTGTGTCGCTTCCTATCCTGAGAGGATCTAGCTGACACATATTGACCTAAAAGGTTAGACAAGCTATTAAGCGAACGAGCAATATCATCCAATTTTGCATCACTGCGACCTTCAACCGCAGCGCTAGACGCTGTTGAGGTCTGCGTATCAGATTGCCGAAGCGGAACTGGAACATGGTCCGCGGCTTCTGAACTCTGTTCAGACATGCCTCACCTGTATATAGTAGGTCAAACGGCAGTACCAGCAAAAAATGTGGCTTTTTTTTTTTTTTTTTTGCAAAAAAGGAGGCGCTGAAGGGTTAAAGCTCTCTAACAGATGGAGCTACCCCAACGGTATTAGTAAAGAAAAAACGCAGGCAGAAATAACCCTCAGGAAGGGTTAATGTCGCAGACTCCCCACAAATAATATTGTGTGAGTCCCAGCTAAAAATCAAGGTCTCTATTGAGACCGCAGCTGCAGGATAGCAATCTCTGCGCTGCAGGGTGAGGAATTAACACTCACTCAGCTGGCCGTGGTGACTGGGACGAGAGAAGCGTCTGAGGAGCCCGGGAGCCTTAGTAATCGCCGCCGCAGAGAGGGAGCCGGAAGAGAAGCATCAGAGCGCGCGTCTTCCTGCACAAAAGACCGGGAAGCGTTAGGCCACGCCCCCCGCCGGCTCAAAAAATGAGCGCTAACTCCCTCGCTCCTGCTCCCCCCCCCTGTCCTGCAGGCATCTGCCTGCGGACAAAAGTAAGCACAAACACCACATTTACATGTAACAGCACTGCCACCGCAGCGCTGAAAGTCACACTGATAAACATGTAATAGCGCTGCCACAGCAGACGCTAAAGCACTCACACAATAATAATAAAGATTGCGGAGTACTCACCAGCTTAGCGCCACAGGGACCCCTCAGGATTTGTGGCGCTTGTGCCCATGCTCCCCCCCAGGGCGAGGAACGCAGTGACCCCAGTGTGCGGTTTGCGCCCCCGCCAGGGAAGCTCTCCTCATCCCCCAGGGCCGGCAAGATTCTGCAGGGACCATTATGTAATTACAGATCCGCCAAGGGAGAGGTTGGGGTACAGCAGCGCTGAGACCCCTGAGACCTCTAGACCACCTCTGGTGATCCAAGTCTCCTGTCCGATATAAAATAATAAAATCTTTTGAGGAGCTGCATCAGCAGCGACTATCCTTTGAGACCTCAAATATTAGACTGAAGAGCTGAGTAGGAGGAGCCCGAGCTGGAGGGGCCGGATCAACACGCTTTTAATCTGAGGTGTCAATCCTATCTGGGGCTCCGCCTACCCATCAGTAATGAATACTGTGGCTCTCTTCCTTCAATCTGCAGCTGAAATAAATGTATTTATTTCCATTTTCCCATTAGGGTTAGGGTTGGGGCTAAAGTTAGGGTTGGGATTAGGGTTAGGATTATGGGTGTGTTGCGGTTAGGTTTGTGCTTAGGGTTATGGTTAGGGCTGGGATTAGGGTTAGGGGTGTGTTGGTGTTAGGGTTGGAGTTAGAATTGGGGGCTTTCCACTGTTTAGGCACATCAGGGGCTCTCCAAACGCGACATGGTGTCTGATCTTAATTCCAGCCAATTCTGAATTGAAAAAGTCAAACGGCGCTCCTTCCCTTCCGAGCTAAGCTGTGCGCCCAAACAGTGGTTTACCCCCACATAAGGGGTATCGGCGTACTCAGGACAAATTGCACAACAACTAACATGCAAACCACTCTTGCGGGTAAAGGGGTTAAGGGGAGGTTAATTTTAACATTGAGAGACAGAATATCAAAAAGAAAATCCAGAAAATCACATTGTACAAATCAGTCAGTCTGACTGATTGAGTCTATGGACAGGAGTCTTTTATCAAGGTGGCTATGTAAGACAGCTGTCTTTATTGCAGTTGATTAGGAGCATGTAACTGGTCTGTAGGAGCCAGAACTCTTAGGGTATGTTTCCATGTGCCGGGTTCCCAGCGCTTTGGACGCAGTGGATACCCACTGCGTCCAAAGCGCTGCCCCTTTTGTACACGCGGTGATTCCGCATGTGTTCATTGAACACATGCGGAATCACCGCGTCCTATGCACTGGACTGTGTTATTTATCTTGCGGAGACTGAGTGTCTCCGCAAGATAAATAGACATGCTGTGGTCTAAAAAGACACGCCGCATGTCCAGTTACGCAGGGCCACCGGATGCGGCCGTGCACGCATAGTGGAGATAGGATTTCATAAAATCCCATACACTATGCTGTAACATCTGAACACTGCGGATTGGACGCTGCAGCTGTACACAGCGTCCAATCTGCATCAAATACTGAACGAATCCGGAATGTAGAAACATACCCTCAATGGTTGGTAGGGGATCAAATGGCAAATGGGGATCAGAGGGCAAACTTACAAAATCAGCAAGAGATGAAATACAGTATTTTTCGGATTATAAAATGCTTCGGATTACAAGACGCACCCCAAATTTTGAGGAGAAAAATAGTAATTTTTTTTTTAATAAAATGGTGGTGCTTCTTATTATCCATGCGTCTTATTGCTTACCGGGGGTGGTGGCTGCGGTGCAGCTGGGTCCCAGGGTCGCTACTGGAGGAGGCTGGAGAGGGGTGATTTGCAGGCCGCAGGCTGGGATGAAGGGGTGTTCCGATGAGTGGCACGCCGCTGCGGGTGCCTGGTGCTGCTGTGCTTAAATCTCATCTCCCGAGATCTTGGTACCGAGATCTACATCTGCACATGCCCCGAGCGACCATTTTCCCGGAGTCCACCGCACAGAAAACCATTTTCGCAAAATGTCGGCAGAGTCCCCGGCAGCACTGTAGACACCAGCAGCACCGCCGGACACACCCGCAGCACCGGACACCTCCCGTAGCACCGCCAGGCACCCGCAGCACCGCTGGACACCCCCTCATCCTAGCCTGCAGCCTCAGTACCATTAAGGTATATACGTATTATAAGACGCACCCCCATTTTCCCCCCAAATTTGGGGGGAAAAAAGTGCGTCTTATAATCTGAAAAATATAGTAATCATTTCTTTCACTGTATTACCCCAAGATTATTTCTTAACACGTACCGGGGTGGATAACGTTGCCATGAAACACTACTACGAATACAGGAAAAGAAAAAGCCTCCTTAGAGACTGTCATCATCTGTCGATGAGTGAAGTGATGAATTATCCACCGTATCCATTCACAATATTGAAAATCGATTTGATTTCTATCTATTAGAGACGATAGTTTAATTTCTCACTTGTATTATTAGTAAAACTGAAACCGGCTGCCGGCTTGATACTAACGATATGCACATTCACACATAAAAGGTCTTCTCCAGACTCCTTTGTACAGGCAGTGCCTCAGAAGTCACACATCAAACACCGCCTTCATAAGTCTTTCTCTACAAGAAAGACATTTTCATCTTAGTCCCAGAGTTTTAAAGTAAAGACAGATAAAGGCCATCCTTCACAGAAGAAGAAATGAAGGCCATGGGGTAGTCATTAAATCTCGCTCTACACACAGCTAAAGAGAAGTGACACTATACATTCAATTGAAACTCTTAAGGAACAATGGACAGACTGAAAGCTAATACAGTGTAACTGCAACTGGTACCCTAATAAAAACATGTTTATCAGAACATTTACCTCTGGGGTATCAGCGTCCTGAACCGAGAATCTGCATCGTCATCATCACTACCTTTTCTTTTGCGTCGGTTTCTCACACTCTGAATTAGGTTCTTGTGGAAGTCACAGATATAAAGGTGTCTTGCCTAAGTATAGAAAACAGAAAAAATAAACTGTAGAGCAAGAGGAAAACCATTCAGTAAAATACATCACAAATGCTCTGGTTAGAAGGTTTATTTAACCTATGCCATTGTCACATTTAGGCCTCATTCAGATGTCCATTTTTCACAAATGTGTTCTAGGAATGGTTTACACTTATGGAACATGCAACCATTATAATCTATGGAGCTGTTCACACATCTGACACTATTAAAAGGGACAAATCTCCTTGGTCCCAAGTGTTCAACTTGTTACACCTGGTGCAAAAATGGCTGCAGACTGAGACCGGCTCTCCCGCACATACTGTGTAAAGAGTGGTAGTGGACTGAATTAGCTACTCACTACAGAAATCCATATGAAGCTGGGTTGCCCAAGGAGATCCCCAAAATGCAGAGGACTTTGTGGGCCTCCTGGTAAGATACTTGGCTATGGATAACACCCTGAGCAACCAAGGGAGCCTGAGGTCACATTTCTGGGAAACCCAAAGAAGGGGTCCAAGTCCATGTCTGAGAGGCGTACAAAAACTCAGAAGGGGTCAAAGCCGGATTCAAAAAGTACATCTCGTACCATTGTTTTTTGGAAGTGCGGTGTCCGGGGTCAAATATGAGCTATTTGTCCCTTGAACTCAGACTATGGACTGCAATGTAGGCCGGCACTACTCTTACTTAAGACTACTTTGCCTGCAGTGCTGTTCCTCATCCTGGCCAGCGGCCCCCAAGAATGCCACCTGACTGAATGATGTCCAAGTGAAAGGACTTCTGGACTCAGGGAGTTTGATGACCCTAGCAATGGCTACACTTCTGCATGTACGAGTCCCTTGGAAAGTGGTGGGGTAAGGTGTAGACTCCAAGAACTATCCCATGGCCCAGGTCAACATATGCACAAACGGTGGTTCCATGTCCCAGGAAGTGATCAAGACTTAATGAGTCTTATTGTTATTGGACATGACTTTCTAGTGTTCTGGAACTTATAGGCTAAAGCTGTAACACCCAGTAGTCCAATATGCCACCAGGAGTAGACTATTTAGTAGCACGGTCACATGAGATTAACAGTGAAGTCCCTTTCACTGTACTGGCTAGAGAGGAGAATGAGGAAGCATCATATGAAGCCAATGTCCCTGACCTGAAAGAGTGGCAAGACAACTCAGAGACTACCAAGCTAATAGACATAACGGTAAAAGGTACTAGGAAAAATGTGTGTGACATGGTGTTCCCCAGGAGCTGATAATAGTTTCCCTCAATTTGTTGTGTGAAGGAACTAAAGTGGGGGGCCAGGTAAAAAAGTGCCGCCTCAAGGCACAAGTGCACAATCCAGCGGGTATAATCAGTTGTCTCGAGTGAGACAATTTAAGCCTGGGGTTCGGGCAGTGCGCACATGTGGGATTTGATACATGGTTGCTGTGACTTCGGGCAAGTCACGGCAATCAAAAGCAATGCTGTGGGCGTGCCTAATTTCAAAAGTAGAGTGACTGATCCAAGACTGAAAAGATAAGTCACCGCCCCTCTGACTGAAAAAAAGGCATGTGATGGAATCCTCTAATGATATAAAGGGTTTTTTAAAACCTAATACTTGGAGCTTTACTTTGACAAAAACATGTTCGGGATGAACACTGCATCGCTACCAACACACTGCGACCAATCTAATAGCTAAAGACAAGGTGACAGGTTCTGTTTTTCTATTGTATCAAATAGTTATTTCATGCAATAAAATGCAAATTAATTATGTAAAAATCACCCACTGGGTGATCTCGTTTGGTCCTGATCAGGTAATAATACAGCTTTTTATGCTAATGATGTGAATCTTTGAAACTGTAATTTCTAAGGACCAATTGCAATGTGCAATATACAATATAGTTTTAACTTTGCACTTGCAGTTTATCTCTTTTTGGATGGATTATATGTAATTTCTATACATGCAAGATGTATTATTAAATATTAATTGAAGTCTGTAGTTGCAGCCAATGTAGTTTAAATGATTTATGATATGTAATCCTTATTTCATATATTCCTTTATGTGTATCCCAGCTGTTTCCCACATGTGTTAATTGGCAAAGTTTTTGTCCCTCCATGCTCCCCTGTATCCTATTTTTCTAATAAAGATTTTTGTATGATACAATTTATTCTTTTAGGATTTTTTGATCGTTGTTTTTCTTTGTGTGCATATTAATCTAGCGATTGTCCCGTTCTATTGCTTCCCATGTATATTCAGCCCATAACAAATTTTCAGAATTTTGGGTATACTAATTAGTATCAATGACTTAAGATTTGTGGGTATGTTTTCATTGAAGTATGTCTATTAGTGTAAAGGGGTTGTCTGGTGAAAACAAGTTATCACCTATCCAAAGGCAATAATGTGCTGACAGGTGCGGGTACTAGAGGTCAGACCCCCAGTAATCAGGGGAGTTATATCCTCAACGGGGACCTTTTATCCATTACAAAAATGAGTGGCAAATTTGGAATGCCCGACCACGGCTCCATTCATTCTCTTTTCCCCCGTCAGGAATAAATGGAACGATGATCCAGCATGTGCACGGTTGCTCCATTCTAATGGGTATGAAAGTGCCGATCAGTGCGGGTCCCAGCAGTCAGACCCCAACAGATACACAGTTATCACCTATCCTGCAAAGGGTCCATAATTTGCTTTCACCGAAAGACCCCTTTAAAGACCTGTCATCAGGACAGAAGTAGAAAGTTTTTGCTCATATTTTATTGCTGCTATTACCCTGATTATTGATTTTTGTTTTTATATTCGTCATGCGCCCCGGCTACCATAAATCGCCACCCTGCTAGCATTAATGTATGGCAAGCTATGATGTGAGGATACTAACAAGAAGGTGCAACCTACATGTGCACAGTTTTTAGCAGAATTTAAATTTAGGATTTTCCAAATTGCATTCTTAAAAGAAAAAAAATAAATTAATAGACACGTTACCAAATCATGTTCTCGTGTTCAAGGTTTCTTTCATTCTGTTTTTTAACATGCTCTGACATTTATTTTACCTGGACGGCCATGCTGGATCAAATCCTTCCTTCCTCTAAATCATGTTCTATTACAATTCATGGAATAGAAAAAAAATGGAGCGTGAAAACAGATATGTAAAATAAAAGTATAAAAGTACAGCCACCTGACGAAGCAGGTTGTGAAAACGTGTGTCAGCGAGGCGGGTGGCCAGACCCCCTGCTTACTTGGCATTTTGCTTTATACCCAATCCTCTTCCTTTCGTTGTATTATTTTTTTGAATAAGACTTTTTCCTTCTCTTCTTAGGCCTCATTCAGACAACAGTTCTTTGCGTACAAGTTCCATCCCCTTTTTTTCACGGAGAGATCTCGTACCTGTTATAGTCTATGGGGCTGGTCACATGCCGGGTATTTTTGCAGCAAAACGAGATGTGTCAGATTTTGATTTGAATTACAGATCAAACTCGTCAATGTAAGTCTTAGGATTTGTAAAAGAAAAATAAAAAAAATTCAGACAACACCTGAATGTTATCTATGTGCTGCCCGTTTTTGATTTTTTGATAAAAGCTTGAGCTACCTCCCACAGGTTTTTTTTGCATGCTAGAAAAACTGATGGTAAAAACCAACACACTGACAAACACTGGTGAACGGTCAATTTTTTGCCATACAAGAAAAATCCGTATAGTCTGAATGAGGAATTAGGTGCACGTTCCGGACAGCTTTTGCCTGCACTCCTATGTCTCCAGCCTGCTAGGAACAAGGCTTTATTTGTACCTGCACTGCTGTCTTATGATTATATAGGCACCAGCAATAAGTACCGAGGGCTTATTCCAGCTGTGCCACCTTTCTTACCAAGTGGATTTATTTTCTGTATGTGGCTTTATACTCTGAATTCTAAGGAAGCGCGTATTTTTATTACTTTTTCCACTTGGTCATCTCTCCTGCTTCACGTATAGGTGTTATATTTAGATTTTTGCATGTGACCATTAATATCGTGGACTTAAAAGGGGCCGTCCAGCCTAAATCGATAAGTCTGCAGTCACTTTGAGTGACTGTAGACACATGAATCCCCCCAGCGCACACACTGAGCGAGTATACGCCGATTTCTGAGCTAGGAATGGCGGGTACATATGCGTTATGCATACTCCCGGGCAGAGAATGTATGTGTAATGCATACTCCCGGGCAGAGAATGTATGTGTTATGCATACTCCCGGGCAGAGAATGTATGCGTTAAGCATACTCCCGGCAGAGAATGTATGCGTTAAGCACACTCCCGGGCAGAGAATGTATGCGTTATGCATATTCCCAGGCAGAGAATGTATGCGTTATACATACTCCCAGGCAGAGAATGTATGCGTTATGCTACTCCCGGGCAGAGAATGTATGCGTTATGCATATTCCCGGGCAGAGAATGTATGCGTTATGCATATTCCCAGGCAGAGAATGTATGCGTTATGCATACTCCCAGGCAGAGAATGTATGCGTTAAGCATACTCCCGGGCAGAGAAAGTATGCATTATGCATACTCCCGGGCAGAGAATGTATGTGTTATACATACTCCCAGGCAGAGAATATATGCGTTATGCATACTCCCGGGCAGAGAATGTATGCGTTATGCATACTCCCGGGCAGAGAATGTATGTGTTATGCATATTCCCGGGCAGAGAATGTATGTGTTATGCATACTCCCGGGCAGAGAATGTATGCGTTATGCATACTCCCGGGCAGAGAATGTATGTGTTATGCATATTCCCGGGCAGAGAATGTATGCGTTATTCATACTCCCAGACAGAGCACATATGCGTTATGCATACTCCCGGGCAGAGAATGTATGTGTTATGCATACTCCCAGGCAGAGAATGTATGCATTATTCATACTCCCAGAGAGCAATATGGTTATGCATACTCCCGGGCAGAGAATGTATGTGTTATGCATACTCCCGGGCAGAGAATGTATGTGTTATGCATACTCCCAGGCAGAGAATGTATACGTTATGCATACTCCCGGACAAGAATGTATGTCTTATTCATACTCCCGGGCAGAGCACATATGCGTTATGCATACTCCCCGGCAGAGAATGTATACGTTATGCATACTCCCAGGCAGAGAATGTATGCGTTATACATACTCCCGGGCAGAGAATGTATGTGTTATGCATACTCCCAGGCAGAGAATGTATGCGTTATGCATACTCCCGGCAGAGAATGTATGTTTATGCTACTCCCGGCAGAGAATGTATGTGTTATGCTATCCCAGGCAGAGAATGTATGCGTTATGCATATCCCGGCAGAGAATGTATGCGTTATGCATACTCCCGGCAGAGAATGTATGCGTTATGCATACTCCCAGGCAGAGAATGTATGCGTTATGCATACTCCCGGGCAGAGAATGTATGGTTATGCATACTCCCGGGCAGAGAATGTATGTGTTATGCATACTCCCGGGCAGAGAATTATGGTTATGCATACTCCCAGGCAGAGAATGTATGTGTTATGCATATTCCCAGGCAAGAATGTATGGTTATGCATACTCCGGGCAGAGAATGTATGCGTTATGCATACTCCCGGGCAGAGAATGTATGTTATGCATATCCCGGGCAGAGAATGTATGCGTTTGCATACTACCGGGCAGAGAATGTATGCGTTATGTATACTCCGGCAGAGAATGTATGTTATGCTACTCCCAGGCAGAGAATGTATGCGTTATGCATACTCCCGGCAGAGAATGTATGCGTTATGCATACTCCCGGCAGAGAATGTATGGTTATGCATATCCCCGGCAGAGAATGTATGTTATACATACTCCCGGGCAGAGAATGTATGGTTATGCATACTCCCGGACAGAGAATGTATGCGTTATGCATACTCCGGGCAGAGAATGTATGCGTTATGCATACTCCCGGGCAGAGAATGTATGGTTATCATACTCCCGGGCAGAGAAGTATGCGTTATGCATACTCCCGGGCAGAGAATGTATGGTTATGCATACTCCCGGCAGAGAATGTATGGTTATGCATACTCCCGGCAGAGAATATGCGTTATGCATACTCCCGGCAGAGAATGTATGGTTATCATACTCCCGGGCAGAGAAGTATGCGTTATGCATACTCCCGGCAGAGAATGTATGGTTATGCATACTCCCGGCAGAGAATGTATGTGTTATGCATACTCCCGGGCAGAGAATGTATGGTTATGCATACTCCCGGCAGAGAATGTATGGTTATGCATACTCCCGGCAGAGAATGTATGCGTTATGCATACTCCCGGCAGAGAATGTATGGTTATGCATACTCCCGGCAGAGAATGTATGGTTATGCATACTCCCGGCAGAGAATGTATGCGTTATGCATACTCCCGGGCAGAGAATGTATGGTTATGCATACTCCCGGCAGAGAATGTATGGTTATGCATACTCCCGGCAGAGAATGTATGCGTTATGCATACTCCCGGGCAGAGAATGTATGCGTTATGCATACTCCCGGGCAGAGAATGTATGGTTATGCATACTCCCGGCAGAGAATGTATGCGTTATGCATACTCCCGGCAGAGAATGTATGTGTTATGCATACTCCCGGCAGAGAATGTATGCGTTATCATACTCCCGGCAGAGAATATGCGTTATGCATACTCCCGGCAAGAATGTATGGTTATGCATACCCGGCAGAGAATGTATGGTTATGCATACTCCCAGCAGAGAATGTATGCGTTATGCATACTCCCGGCAGAGAATGTATGGTTATCATACTCCGGCAGAGAATTATGCTTATGCATACTCCCAGGCAGAGAATGTATGCTTATGCATACTCCCGGCAGAGAATGTATGCGTTATGCATACTCCCGGGCAGAGAATGTATTGTTATCATACTCCCGGCAGAGAATGTATGCGTTATGCATACTCCCGGCAGAGAATGTATGCGTTATGCATACTCCCGGCAGAGAATGTATGCGTTATGCATACTCCCGGGCAGAGAATGTATGGTTATGCATACTCCCGGCAGAGAATGTATGCGTTATGCATACTCCGGGCAGAGAATGTATGCGTTATGCATACTCCCGGGCAGAGAATGTATGTGTTATGCATACTCCCGGGCAGAGAATGTATGTGTTATGCATACTCCCGGGCAGAGAATGTATGGTTATGCATACTCCCGGGCAGAGAATGTATGTGTTTTGCATACTCCCGGCAGAGAATGTATGCGTTATGTATACTCCCGGGCAGAGAATGTATGCTTATGCATATCCCAGGCAGAGAATGTATGCTGTTTG
Organism: Oophaga sylvatica; assembly: GCA_033576555.1. Taxonomy (NCBI): domain Eukaryota; kingdom Metazoa; phylum Chordata; class Amphibia; order Anura; family Dendrobatidae; genus Oophaga; species Oophaga sylvatica. Next base: position 133,612,310 of record JARQOD010000001.1, on the reverse strand, counting down.
CATACTCCCGGGCAGAGAATGTATGCGTTATGATACTCCCAGGCAGAGAATATATTGCGTTATGCATACTCCCGGGCAGAGAATGTATGGTATGCATATCCCGGGCAGAGAATGTATGTGTTATGCATACTCCCAGGCAGAGAATGTATGCGTTATGCATACTCCCGGGCAGAGAATGTATGCTTATGCATACTCCCGGGCAGAGAATGTATGTGTTTTTACATATCCCCAGGCAGAGAATGATATGCGTTATGCATACTCCCCGGGCAGAGAATGTACCGTGGCCGCCTCCGCCTGATGCGGCTGTTCCCCGTACTTACTCCCGGCTTTTGGGCCGGGTAGGCCTCACTATGCACTCCTGGGTAGCTCCGCCCACTATCAAACGTCAACTTCCGGTCTCTGCCAGTCGACTTCCGGTCGGCGGTGGTGCAGGGCCAGCTCTGCATCTCTCTCCTTCAGGCACAATAGCGATGCCTGTACGGAGCCTTAACGGCCCCAAAACATTACGTGGCCTGCTCCAAAGCGACTCTCCAGCAGGCACATGTGCACTGCCTGCGAGGAGGGATGCCGGAGCAGCCACAAAATATAACCACGCTGCTGCAGAGCGCGCCGATTGGTCCATACAGACCGACCAGCGCGCTCTGCATCAAATAAAGTATAAAACACGTATGCACCCACGTATCACAAACACGCCAATACTAACCGCCAATGCCCCAGTCACTAACAGTACTGTAACCACATTAACCCCTGCCCCTCCATACACCGCACAGAATACAATTAATTGTTATGTACAACTAACCCCCTGGTTGCAGGAAGGTCAGGCTGCAGCAAAAAAAATAAAAAAAAAAATGCCACAAGCAACCTGTCAGCTCCTATGCTGCAGGGAGGCACTCGCCGGCAAGTGCCCGTCTCATCCCGCCTGGGCCGCAGCTTTTCCCTGGCAGGCGCAGCAGTGCCGCCTGCTCGGGATATCGCACGGCCCAGGGTAAATATGGTTCCTGCGTCGGCGGAGCGCACTGTCCGGTCCAACCCGACCGCTCAGCGCGCTCCGCAGCAAGTGCGCAATACGCCACATAAACACCACTACACATAACATGCCACCAACCCCCCCCCCCCCGCGACCCAAGAACACAGCTTCAGCGATCACACAATTACCCCCACCTACTCACATCCCCCGCGCCGTCGCGGCCATATAATATGCCGTCTCCTCCGCCACACATATCTGCCCCGCAGCTGTCATATAGCCAGCTCCAGAACCCCGTTCCCCGGTCACTAGATCCTAGCGCCCCTGATGCTGTCCGTAGCCACGGTCGCATTAATCATGAACGTCGTCGACCCTCACCCTCTTCCTCCGAAGATTCCCACAGACATTTTCGCTGTCCCCCTGGTTGTTGCTGTTTTCGTTTCAGGGACAGACAAAGACGCAGCACCTACAGGGATTACCGCAGATCACGGTCCTCCAGATGGCGCTCACCGTCAACTTCGGGACGGTCCGACACGTCTGAGGGTCACGACAGACGGTCATATGGATCCAGCGCAAGACGGCGCTCACGTTCCGCAACGCGGTCTTCCCGACGGAGGGAATCCGCTACAGCCCACAGGGCACCTGGCCAGAACGACATCCTCTACGGCGCGGAAAACCCGCTTACAGAGTTTGTTACTCGGCCCCTGGCGCACGACAACCAAAGGTCGTCACGCACCCGGGGAGGCAAAGCCTCATCTCCTAATGACCCCTTTATTAGCAGCCAACAAGCCAGCACTTCCACCGCTGACGGAGAATCTCCATCAGCCGGAGCCGCCAGCGCCCAGGACGCCCCGCCTATGACCGACAGTGGTGAGTTACGCACGATAAATGAACTAACGTTGCACAACACACCACTGGAGACAGCGATCTGGCGTCCGCCGTCAGGGCGCCGATTCAAAAAACTGATCACCCTACTGGGTCATCTGTCACCAGAACAACACCTAAACCTAATTCAGCGAGCCTACACAAGGACGCGTTTTACTGTGGTATCAGCCCTCTAGGCGCACACATAGACCTAGAGACAAAAGAAAAAATCTGGAACAATGATTACATCGATATATGGTCGCTTCTGTGACTGGGGAGTTAAAGTAACAAATGTTCACCTACGAGCAATGACGCTCAGATACAGCTGCTCAGCAGCGTTTCGTGGACCAGTGCTGTGCTGGCGGACACCCCTGCATCAGGGCGTACCCACCAAGCAAACGGAGCACTTACGTCATGGCTATACCTTTACCCTGAAAAAGAAGCGGCTCAGCAGGTATATTATGGTCTTAAATGCAGTTTTCGCTGTTTGAGTTGATGGCTGAGTGGTTAAGCTGCTGGTTTACGGAATGGAAGATATAAAAAAAAAAAAAAATGCTTTAGACAACACCTGGTGTCGCGCCAGAGGTACGTCTATCGCGGAAGTTAAGCTGAGAAAGTGCCTCAAGGAGTAAATCAAACAGAATAAATTATAACCCCGGGGGAAATAATCTAAAATCGTCGCGGGAATCCTCCAAGTTTCTACAGCAGAATATCACAAATAGGTAGAGCTAAGCAGGTTGGCGGGCCCACGTAAATCGTTACCGATGAGTAAGTTCAGAAACTCTCCCTAGGCATTCTTAAAAAAAAAAAATAAATAAATAAATAAATAAAAAATAATTGTATATATACCATCTAAAACATCACCTTCCTTCCCAATAGGCGATTCAGTTAACGACGCGTCACCCTCAGAAGAGACGTCCATAACGTTGCGGTGAACCGTTATGCGGTGAACCAGTACTTTCAATCCTATATGAGCCTTCCGTTGGGCTGCTCCATAACATGTCACTACTTCAAGCTCTCCAATACCCTTCTAGACTTCCAGAAACTTAAGCCCTGATCTCTGAATCATTTATGCACTAGCATCGGAAAAACAATCGGCCCGTGCAACCTCCAGAAGTTCAAAAACCTATAGCCCAGCACTTCATCCACCTTCACCCGGAAAAACGATCGGACCATACAACGTGCTCCTTTCCTCGGCATTTCAAATATATACCAATAAAACGGTTTTTCGTTTACCGCCGGATAAACTACAAAAAAGCGCAGAACGTTTGAAACTTACCTCAAAGCTGAAAGTCACCCTTCAGTGGACGCACTCGCTAGGGTAGCTCAATTCGCAATGGGCAGATTTTACACGCCACCTATCGTCGTCAACAAAAAGGCATTACCCAGCCGGGATATAGATCAGACTTAACCGCTCCTTGAAAGCAGATTTGCTTGCCTGGTAGTCATTCTTAGATTCCTACAAGGGACATGCATGCGTAATGGAGCAGGAAGCGCCGAGCAAGGAATTAGGTCTAGGGGTTGTTTGAGATATCAATAATATTTTGTCACAATCTCAAAAAAACCAATGGTGTAAATGCAACTGGCTTGTTTTATGGACCATATCCACCCGGGGCCGCAGCCCTCAATAGTAACAGCCATACAGCCTTGGGGTACCCATTTGGAAAACTCTAACATCACGTCTAAACAAACCCCCAGGAACCGCAAGAAGTTTGAACAGTGTTCTCTTCTCCTGCCATTCACGCGCTGCGGCACCGCTTAGTGCTACTATGCCTTAGACACGTCTGGTGTCGTGCCAGATTTACGTCTATCGCTGAAGATGTGATTGTTAACTCCCTGTTGTCTTCTGATTAGCAGGCCTTCAAATTGTTCCAAGCCTCAGTGACATCGGCTACCTGGTAGGTCTACGGTAAGGCGTGGGAGGAATGGCGCTCCTTAAACAGGGGAAGGCCAGTAGATACACGTTTTCGGCCCAGCGGCAACGTTTTAGTAGAACTCCTGAATCAACTCAGGAATAGAGGAGCGTTGGGTACGTCAGCGCAGCGATACCTAGCAGGAATAATCCTTTTTCTTCCAGTTTCTAGTTGAGGCAACGTTACTTAATACTTCCTTATCAGGCAAGCCGTTAAAGGCCGGAAGAGGCTCCAACCTAGTCAGGAACGTCGTCGCTCCATGTCTGTAAGCCTGTTGCGCGATATCATAATCTCGACGTCAGTTTGCAAGTCGCAGTACGAGGCGACCCTAATATCTACAGTGTTTGCAATTGCATTTTCGGGGCACTTTGCATTTTCGGGGCGCTGCGTGTCGGCGAACCAGTGCCGCGGTCAAAAAAAAAAAAATAATAAATAAAATAAAAATAAAAAAAAAAAAAAAAAAAAAAAAACCACATCGGTGGGCGGGTTGATCAACAAGGGCGTCGTCAAATGTAGCGACGCTTTACAAATTAGAGTTCAGAAGTCCAAATGCGAACCCACCGGTAGAGGTGCGTGGGTCTTGCTCAAGGTTTTAGATGGCCCGATATGCCCGGTAAAAATAGCGAAGCGCTTTGCGTTTATAACACACGACAGTAGATTCTTCTATCATACACCGACGGGTCCCCGCTCACCAAACATCATTTCACACAATCTTTAACATTGCGTGGAAGAAGTCGGCGGTAACCCAAAACAATTCGGGACACATCCCTTCAGAATAGGGGCAGCCTATGAAGCTGCCAGGGCCGGCGTATCGGAAGCTGAAGTCCAGAGATTAGGCCGCTGGAAATCCGCATGTTTCGCAAGATACAGTATATAAGGTCAGATCTGCTCTAACACCTCTCGTTTCTTACAGGCGGCCACAAACCTACAGTTTGGGTGCTTGCGGATTATTATGTATATTGGGCGTACAAAAAGGCCAGCATACGCCCGGATTATAATAAAAAAAAAAAAAAAAAAAAAAAGTGGAACTGGAGGTCATCTGGAGTAGCATCAGAGGCCGCGGTGGCAGCAAATATTTCAACGTGGTTAAGATGGCCAAAGGGTCGGTGATATTGGTACTGCTCGCCTGTGGAAATGAATTGGCGGAAGAAAAAAAAAAAAAAAAATATATATATATATATATATATATATACCGAGCTATACGCAACAATATAGACAGATATACGACACTTTGCCTGCTGGCCCTGATATGGTGGTGGTGTGGTCTGACATAATACCACGCGCTGTCTGGCGGGGAGCCAAAGACCCGAAATCCATCAACAAATCAAGAAAGAAAATAAACAAAAAAAAAAAAAAAAAAAATGGCAAATTTCATTTGAGAAAACTACGGCATTGTGGTTAACCACGAACTGCAAAAGGACAATTCCAACCTACGAGACTGGACGGCGTTCACTTGAACAATATTGGACTCGTTATATTATTAAACAATTTACAGGATGGGGTTCGAACAGGTCGTCGTGGGGGGGTCGGAGTCCTGTGTAGGTATACCCATGATCCTCCGTGGCGGTAGTATGGGGGGGCAACGGTTCGTAACCTCTCATCTGCCTGCCCGCCCACCGGCGGCGCCGGGGGGTCCTTGGCAGAGAGTCCGTTGCGGATCGTATTTGCCCCTCTCTGCTTATAGTCCACGCCCACCGGCGGCGCCGGGGGTTCTCAGCAGAGAGGCGGTTCCGGACCGTATTTGCCCCTCCCGGCTTATAATTTAAATAAACTGTGACCGACCTGTTCAACCCATCCAGGCCTGTTGTGTTTTGTCGTTATGGGATTGGTGGGAGGCGGGGAAGCACCGCTATACGCCACAAGGGTCTCTTCAGTCTGGCAAGCACGGCACCGAATAGGGATCGAGCTTCTGACTGAGGAGCCCATATAGACTATAACTTAAAATGAACTGTGTGCTGTGCTTCCCTCCTCCTGTCACTCCCCTCCCAGGTGATGCCATATACCGGACTTCACTGACCAGTGGGGACGAGGGGGAAGTGGAGTCCGGCCACACCCTCAGGGTTAAATTCTCGTGCGAGGGCTGGACCCTTCCTCTTCCTCCCTCGGCTGATCAGTGGAAGTCTTGTCCCACCCTCCCTTCCCTGTATATTCGAAGATTGGCCGTAGGCTATTGTATATAATGTTAAAAAAAAAAAAAAAAAAAAAAAATACCATTCTCATCACTTACAAAGTTTTATGGTTGTATGCATTGTCACAGCGGTAGTATGGGGGGGCAACGGTTCGTAACCTCTCATCTGCCTGCCCGCCCACCGGCGGCGCCGGGGGTCCTTGGCAGAGAGTCCGTTGCGGATCGTATTTGCCCCTCTCTGCTTATAGTCCACGCCACCGGCGGCGCCGGGGGTTCTCAGCAGAGAGGCGGTTCCGGACCGTATTTGCCCCTCCCGGCTTATAATTTAAATAAACTGTGACCGACCTGTTCAACCCATCCAGCCTGTTGTGTTTTGTCGTTATGGGATTGGTGGGAGGCGGGGAAGCACCGTATACGCCACAAGGGTCTCTTCATCTGTATGCGTTATGTATACTCCCGGGCAAAGAATGTATGTGTTATGCATATTCCCGGCAGAGAATGTATGCGTTATGCATACTCCCGGGCAGAGAATGTATGTGTTATGCATATTCCCGGGCAGAGAATGTATGCGTTATTCATACTCCCAGACAGAGAATATGCGTTATGCATGCTCCCGGCAGAGAATGTATGTGTTATGCATACTCCCGGCAGAGAATGTATGCGTTATTCATACTCCCAGACAGAGCACATATGCGTTATGCATACTCCCGGGCAGAGAATGTATGTGTTATGCATACTCCCGGGCAGAGAATGTATGTGTTATGCATACTCCCAGGCAGAGAATGTATACGTTATGCATACTCCCGGACAGAGAATGTATGTGTTATTCATACTCCCGGCAGAGCACATATGCGTTATGCATACTCCCAGGCAGAGAATGTATACGTTATGCATACTCCCAGGCAGAGAATGTATGCGTTATACATACTCCCGGCAGAGAATGTATGTGTTATGCATACTCCCAGGCAGAGAATGTATGCGTTATGCATACTCCCAGGCAGAGAATGTATGCGTTATGCATACTCCCAGGCAGAGAATGTATGTGTTATGCTACTCCCGAGCAGAGAATGTATGTGTTATGCATATTCCCAGGCAGAGAATGTATGCGTTATGCATACTCCCGGGCAGAGAATGTATGCGTTATGCATACTCCCGGGCAGAGAATGTATGTGTTATGCATACTCCCGGGCAGAGAATGTATGCGTTATGCATACTCCCGGGCAGAGAATGTATGTGTTATGCATACTCCCAGGCAGAGAATGTATGTGTTATGCATATTCACAGGCAGAGAATGTATGCGTTATGCATACTCCGGGGCAGAGAATGTATGTGTTATGCATACTCCCAGGCAGAGAATGTATGCGTTATGCATACTCCCGGGCAGAGAATGTATGCGTTATGCATATCCCAGGCAGAGAATGTATGCGTTATGCATATTCCCAGGCAGAGAATGTATGCGTTATGCATACTCCCGGGCAGAGAATGTATGTGTTATGCATACTCCCGGGCAGAGAATGTATGCGTTATGCATACTCCCGGGCAGAGAATGTATGTGTTATGCATACTCCCGGGCAGAGAATGTATGGTTATGCATACTCCCGGCAGAGAATGTATGTGTTATGCATACTCCCGGGCAGAGACATATGCGTTATGCATACTCCCGGCAGAGAATGTATGTGTTATGCATATCCGGCAGAGAATGTATGCGTTATGCATACTCCGGCAGAGAATGTATGGTTATGCATACTCCCAGGCAGAGAATGTATGCGTTTATGCATACTCCCGGGCAGAGAATGTATGCTTATGCATACTCCCGGGCAGAGAATGTATGTGTTATGCATACTCCCGGCAGAGAATGTATGTGTTATGCATATTCCCAGCAGAGAATGTATGTTATGCATACTCCCGGGCAGAGAATGTATGTGTTATGCATACTCCCGGCAGAGATGTATGGTTATCATACTCCCGGCAGAGAATATGCGTTATGCATACTCCCGGGCAGAGAATGTATGGTTATGCATATCCCGGCAGAGAATGTATGGTTATGCATACTCCAGGCAGAAATGTATGTTATGCATACTCCCGGCAGAGAATGTATGGTTATTCATACTCCCGGCAGAGAATATGCGTTATGCAACTCCCGGCAGAGAATGTATGTTATGCATATCCAGAAGTATCGTATGCATACTCCCGGCAGAGAATGTATGCGTTATGCATACTCCCGGCAGAGAATGTATGCGTTATGCATACTCCCGGCAGAGAATGTATGCGTTATGCATACTCCCAGCAGAGAATGTATGTTATGCATACTCCCGGGCAGAGAATGTATGGTTATGCTACTCCCGGCAGAGAATGTATGTGTTATGCATATCCCAGCAGAGAATGTATGCGTTATGCATACTCCCGGCAGAGAAGTATGCGTTATGCATACTCCCGGCAGAGAATGTATGTGTATGCATACTCCGGCAGAGAATGTATGCGTTATGCATACTCCCGGGCAGAGAATGTATGGTTATGCATACTCCCGGGCAGAGATGTATGTGTTATGCAATCCCGGCAAGAATATGCTTATGCATACTCCAGGCAGAAGATGGTTATGCATATCCCGGCAGAGAATGTATGGTTATGCATACTCCGGGCAGAGAATTATGTTAAGCATACTCCCAGGCAGAAATGTATGCGTAGCATACTCCGCAAGAAGTATGTTACATACTCCGGGCAGAGAATGATGCGTTATCTACCGGCAGAGAATTATGGTTATGCATACTCCCGGCAAGAATATGTGTTATGCATATCCCGGCAGAGAATGTAGTTATGCATATCCCGGCAGAGATGTATGGTTATCATACTCCCGCAGAGAATATCGTTATCATACTCCCGGCAAGAATATCTTATGCATACTCCCGGCAGAGAATGTATGTTATGCATACCCCGGCAGAGAAGTATGCGTTATGCATACTCCCGCAGAGAATGTATGGTTATCATACTCCACAGAGAATGATGCGTTATCATACTCCGGCAGAGAATATGCGTTATGCTACCCGCAGAAATGTATGTTATGCTACTCCCGAGAAGATGTATTTTTATGCATATCCCGGGCAGAGAATGTATGCGTTATGCATACTCCCGGCAGAGAATGTATCGTTATGCATACTCCCAGGCAGAGAATGTATGCGTTATGCATACTCCCGGAAGAATGTATGTGTTATGCATACTCCCGGGCAGAGAATGTATGCGTTATGTAACTCCCGGCAGAGAATGTATGCGTTAGCATATCCGGGCAGAGAATGTATGGTTATGCTATCCCGGGCAAGATGTATGTGTTATGCATACTCCCGGGCAGAGAATGTATGTTATGCATACTCCAGGCAGAGAATGTATGCGTTATGCATACTCCCGGCAGAGAATGTATGCGTTATGCATATCCGGCAAGAATGTATGGTTTGCATACTCCGGCAGGAATGTATGGTATGCATACTCCCGGCAGAGAATGTATGTTATGCATACTCCCGGCAGAGAATGTATGTTATGCTACTCGGCAGAATGATGTTCTACTCGGCAGAATGTATGGTATGCACTCCGAGGAATGTATGGTTATGCAACTCGCAGAGATTGGTTAGTCCCCGAGAGAATGTATGGTTTATCCCGCGAGAATATGGTTTGCAGAGATGTTGGTGCATTCGCAGAGAATGATGTTATACTCGGAGAGAAGTATGCTATCCGGCAGAGTATGGTTATCTTCGCAGATGGTTATGCATCATGTATGGTTATGCATATCCCAGGCAGAGAATGTATGTGTTATGCATACTCCCGGGCAGAGAATGTATGCGTTATGCATACTCCCGGCAGAGAATGTATGGTTATGCATACTCCCGGGCAGAGAATGTATGCGTTATGCATACTCCCGGGCAGAGAATGTATGGTTATGCATACTCCCGGCAGAGAATGTATGTGTTATGCATACTCCCGGGCAGAGAATTATGTGTTATGCATACTCCGGCAGAGAATGTATGTGTTTGCATACTTCCCAGGCAGAGAATGTATGCGTTATGCATACTCCGGGCAGAGAATGTATCGTTATGCATACTCCAGGCAGAGAATGTATGCGTTATGCATACTCCCGGGCAGAGAAATATGTTTTTGCATACTCCGGCAGAGAATGTATGTGTTATGCATACTCCCAGGCAGAGAATGTATGGTTTATGCATTCCCAGGCAGAGAAGTAAAAAAAAAAAAAAAAAAAAAAAAAAAAAAAAAAAAAAAAAAAAAAAAAAAAAAAAAAATTTTTTTTTTTTTTTTTTTTTTTTTTTTTTTTTTTTTTTTTTTTTTTTTTTTTTTTTTTTTTTTTTATGGTTATGCATACTCCCGGGCAGAGAATGTATGTGTTATGCATACTCCCGGGCAGAGAATGTATGGTTATGCATACTCCGGCAGAGAATGTATGTGTTATGCATACTCCGGGCAGAGAATTATGTGTTATGCATACTCCGGCAGAGAATGTATGGTTATGCATACTCCCGGCAGAGAATGTATGTGTTATGCATACTCCCGGGCAGAGAATATGCGTTTATGCATACTCCCAGGCAGAGAGTGGTATGCTTATGCATACTCCCGGCAGAGAATGTATGTGTTATGCATACTCCCAGCAGAGAATGAGGGTTTTGCATACTCCCGGCAGAGAATGTATGGTTATGCATACTCCCGGGCAGAGAATGTATGCGTTATGCATACTCCCGGGCAGAGAATGTATGTGTTATGCATACTCCCGGGCAGAGAATGTATGTGTTATGCATACTCCTGGGCAGAGCACGTACAGTACAGACCAAACGTTTGGACACACCTTCTCAGTCAAAGATTTTTCTGTATTTTCATGACTATGAAAATTGTAGAATCACACTGAAGGCATCAAAACTATGAATTAACACATGTGGAATTATACATTACACTTAACAAAAAAGTGTGAAACAACTGAAAATATGTTTTATATTCTAGGTTCTTCAAAGTAGCCACCTTTTGCTTTGATTACTGCTTTGCATGCAGAAAAGGTGAACGGATGGACTCTACATGCCTGGTTCCCACCGTGAAGCATGGAGGAGGTGGTGTGATGGTGTGGGGGTGCTTTGCTGGTGACACTGTTGGGGATTTATTCAAAATTAAAGGCATACTGAACCAGCATGGCTACCACAGCATCTTGCAGCGGCATGCTATTCCATCCGGTTTGCGTTTAGTTGGACCATCATTTATTTTTCAACAGGACAATGACCCCAAACACACCTCCAGGCTGTGTAAGGGCTATTTGACCAAGAAGGAGAGTGTTGGGGTGCTACGCCAGATGACCTGGCCTCCACAATCACCAGACCTGAACCTAATCGAGATGTTTGGGGTGAGCTGGACCGCTCACCGCTTCAATTTTGAATAAATCCCCAACAGTGTCACCAGCAAAGCATCCCCACATCATCACACCACCCCCTCCATGCTTCACGGTGGGAACTAGGCATGTAGAGTCCAGCCGTTCACCTTTTCTGCATGCAAAGCAGTAATCAAAGCAAAAGGTGGCTACTTTGAAGAACCTAGAACATCTATATATATAAGAGGCATCGTGATTACTCGCTAATCCCGCCCCCTGCACAGTAGCTCCGCCCCCACCATATTACCACACATAATCCCGCCCCCACCACATTACCACAAACAAACACATCACCACACACAATCCCGGCCCCCCACCACATGGCCACACAAGGCCCATTCATACAATAAAAACCACGTAGACAGTAAATCCTTTAAATGGCAGAAATGGCCGTGATATTTATTTTGGGTTACATAAATTAATAAATTATTTTAATAAATAAATCCATATTAATTAATAAATTAACAATCCAACAACCAATCCACCATCACATGGGCGATTTTCCCACAAATTAACATCAGGACTGAGAATAGTGGAGGCGGGAGGGATCTTCTTTTCTTCTCAGACGCTGACTGAGATCGTATAACACTGCAGGGCTATTTATAGCACACAACAGCTGCCAGAATCAAAGTCCACCAATAAACATCCTTTAAAATTGGGCGCCAAAAACTGGCTCAAACCGGTTTAAACCAGCTCATAGTACTTACCACAGCTCACTTACTGGCCCCAAAATGACCTTTATAAATATATACACAGGAAAAATTCAGGGCCTATGTGGCCATGAGTCCCCCCTTTATTAAAATGCTTATTTTATGGGGGAGGGCTGACATTACTGCACATAATCCCGCCCCCCCACCACATTACCGCACATAATCCCGCACCCCCACCACATTACCACACACAATTCCGCCCCCCCACCACATTACCACACACAATCCCGCCCCCCCACCACATTACCACACACAATCCCGCCCCCCCACCACATTACCACACATAATCCCGCCACCCCACCACATTACCACACATAATCCCGCCCCCCCACCACATTACCACACATAATCCCGCCACCCCACCACATTACCACACATAATCCTGCCCCCCCCACCGCATTACCACACATAATCCCGCCACCCCACCACATTACCACACATAATCCCGCCCCCCCACCACATTACCACACACAATCCCGCCCCCCACCACATTACCACACATAATCCCACCACCCCACCACATTACCACACACAATCCCGCGCCCCCACCACATTACCACACATAATCCCGCCCCCCACCACATTACCACACACAATCCCGCCCCCCCACCACATTACCACACACAATCCCGCCCCCCCACCACATTACCACACACAATCCCGCCCCCCCCACCACATTGCCACACACAAACACATCACCACACACAATCCCGGACCGCCACCACATTATCACACATAATCCCGCCCCCCACCACATTACCACACATAATCCCGCCCGCCACCACATTACCACACATAATCCCGCCCCCCCACCACATTACCGCACATAATCCCACCCTCCCACCACATTATCACACATAATCCCGCCCGCCACCACATTACCACACATAATCCCTCCCGCCACCACATTACCACACATAATCCTGCCTCCCCACCACATTACTGCACATAATCCCGCCCCCCCACCACATTACCGCACATAATCCCGCCCCCCACCACATTACCACACATAATCCCGCCCGCCACCACATTACCACACACAATCCCGCCTCCCCACCACATTACCACACACAATCCCGGACCGCCACCACATTATCACACATAATCCCGCCCCCCACCACATTACCACACATAATCCCGCCCCCCACCACATTACCGCACATAATCCTGCCCCCCAACCACATTACCACATAATCCCGCCCGCCACCACATTACCACACACAATCCCGCCCCCCCACCACATTGCCACACACAAACACATCACCACACACAATCCCGGACCGCCATCACATTATCACACATAATCCCGCCCCCCACCACATTACCACACATAATCCCGCCCGCCACATTATCACACATAATCCCGCCCCCCCACCACATTACCGCACATAATCCCGCCCTCCCACCACATTACCACACATTATCCCGCCCGCCACCACATTACCACACATAATCCCGCCCCCCACCACATTACCACACATAATCCCGCCCGCCACCACATTACCACACATAATCCTGCCCTCCACCACATTACTGCACATAATCCCGCCCCCCCCACCACAATGCCACACACAACACATCACCACACACAATCCCGGACCGCCACCACATTATCACACATAATCCCGCCTCCCACCAGATTACCACACATAATCCCGCCCACAACCACATTATCACACATAATCCCGCCCCCCACATTACCGCACATAATCCCGCCCCCCACACATTACCACACATAATCCGCCCGCCACCACATTACCACACAATCCCGCCCCCCACCACATTGCCACACACAAACACATCACCACACACAATCCCGGACCGCCACCACATTATCACACATAATCCGCCCCCCACCACATTACCACACATATCCCGCCGCCACCACATTACCACACATAATCCCGCCCCCACCACATTACCACAATTATCCCGCCCGCCACCACATTACCACACACAATCCCGCCCCCCCACCACATTGCCACACACAAACACATCACCACACACAATCCCGGACCGCCACCACATTATCACACATAATCCCGCCCCCCACCACATTACCACACATAATCCCGCCCGCCACCACATTACCACACATAATCCCGCCCCCACCACATTACCACAATTAATCCCGCCCTCCCACATTACCACACGAGGCTCCGTCCCCACACATTACCACACGAGGCTCCGTCCCCCCACATTACCACACGAGGCTCGGTCCCCACACATTACCACACGAGGTTCCGTCCCCACACATTACCACACGAGGCTCCGTCCCCACACATTACGACACGAGGCTCCGTCCCCACACATTACCACACGAGGCTCGGTCCCCATACATTACCACACGAGGCTCCGTCCCCACACATTACCACACGAGGCTCTGTCCCCCCACATTACCACACGAGGCTCCGTCCCCCCACATTACCACATGAGGCTCCGTCCCCACACATTACCACACGAGGCTCCGTCCCCACACATTACCACACGAGGCTCCGTCCCCCCACATTACCACACGAGGCTCCGTCCCCCCACATTACCACACGAGGCTCCGTCCCCCACATTACCACACGAGGCTCCGTCTCCCCACATTACCACACGAGGCTCCGTCCACACACATTAACACACGAGGCTCTGTCCCCCCACATTACCACACGAGGCTCCGTCCCACACATTACCACACGAGGCTCCGTACCCACACATTACCACACGAGCATCTTACTGAATCCAGTTTATTTTCGATTTTACACTGTGAATAAAATGTATCATTAGTATTATTCAGATTTTTGATGATTATTATTGTTATTAACTTCATTTTAATTTCATTTACCACGTGCGTAAGCGCTATTGAATGTTGTCATTATTTACTTTAATTTAATAATCACCAGCACCGTTAATTAGATAGCAATGAGTGTGCCGAGCGTTAGCTGGCTGGAAACAGCTAGTCAGACATATTTTCAGTTGTTTCACACTTTTTTGTAAAGTGTAATGTATAATTCCACATGTGTTGTTTCATAGTTTTGATGCCTTCAGTGTGATTCTACAATTTTCATAGCCATGAAAGTCTAAGTTACTTACCGTTAACGGTATTTTTCGAAGTCCATGACAGCACTACAGAGAGAGGGGATCCGCCCCTTAGGAACAGGAAACCTACAGATATAAAAGGGCGGCACCTCTCCCACACATCAGTTGGATTACAGAGCATAAGAGGACTTCAAGGTTAAATGGTATACAGCAAAAAAAATTTATGCATCACACAGTAACATTAATCAATTGTTTATTACATGTGAACTACATAAGAGGAAGAAGTGCACATAGAACCCGGGTGGGAATGTAAGGGTGCTGTCATGGACTTCGAAAAATACCATTAACGGTAAGTAACTTAGACTTTATTCGAACGTCCATGACAGCACTACAGAGAGAATTACAGAGAGTAATAACTACTTAGGGAGGGACTACTGCCTGCAGCACCCTTAGTCCGAAAGAAAGGTCTGAGGAAGCACCCAAATCTAATCTATAATGAGTGTAAAACGTGTGTGGAGAAGACCACGTAGCAGCCTTAAGGTACTGCCACACTACACAATCCCGCTAGCGATCTCGTTAGCGTCGCATACTAATGAGATCGCTAGCGGGATTGTTTCTATATCGCTAGTAGCTACCTAACTTAGCGATGTCGTTAAGGACGCTATCGCGGTTAGCGATCTCCTTAACGACTTTAGCGGTACAAAAGTACCGCTAAATCGCTAAGAAAAGGTGCTACACTTAGCGATTATACTTACCCAGCGGGAGCGCCGGCGATAAAATAGGGTCCGGAACGATTCCAGCGACGAGCGAGATCACAGCAGGAAGCTCGTCGCTGGCAGCTGCCGCACTGAACAACATCACTAACGGGATCGCTAAATAGTGACGTTTTTTAGCGATCCCGTTAGCGATGTTGTTTAGTGTGGCATACCCTTTACATATCTGGTCAATCGAGACTTCTGCCCTTTCTGCCCATGAAGTCGCCACAGCTCGAGTGGAATGCGCCCTTAGCCTCTCAGGTGCCGGCTTGCCCCTCGAGGTGTATGCCAGAGAAATTGCTTCCCTAATCCATCTGGCCAATGAGCTCTTTGTTAATCTACGGCCTTTGTTAATTCCTTGAAAAGAGACAAACAATGCATTGTCCCGTTTCCAGGGATCAGTGACTGCCAAATATTGCAGTAGACATCTTCTAACATCTAAAGTATGGAGTTTTATCTCTTTTTGATTAGATGGATTAGGGATTAACGAAGGGAGAACAATTTCCTGTGTTCTGTGGAAAGCGGAAGACACCTTAGGTAAGTATGCCGGATCCGGTCTAAGAATTATCCTGTCATTCAGGACCTGAGTGTAAGGAGACAATCTAGATAGTGCCTGGATGTCACTTACCCTCCTAGCCGAGGTTAATGCTACCAGGAAAGCGGTTTTAAGGGAAAGAATTTTTATTGATGCTGCTGATATAGGTTCAAAAGGGAGCTCTGTTAAAGCAGTGAGAACAAGGTTCAAGTCCCATGGCATGATTCTCACCTTCACTATGGGTCTCGACCTACCCGCAGCTTTAATGAATCTACTGACCCAGTAATTATTTGCGATGTTGCTACTAAAGAGTGCCCCCAAAGCTGAAACTTGTACCTTAAGGGTGCTTGTGGAGAGACCTAAGTCCAGACCCTTTTGTAGGAATTCTAGAATCTGGGTTATCGGTGTTGGGTCCCCTGCTACCACCCCCGAGCTCTGGAGAAATTTCTTCCAAGTCCTAGCATAGATTCTAGTTGTAACCTCCTTCCTGCTTTTAAGGAGAGTATTAATTACATTAGCAGAAAACCCCTTATCTCTCAGCAGCGACCGTTCAAAATCCACGCCGTCAGGTGGAGGCCCGCTACTCGAGGATGGTAGACTGGCCCCTGGGAGAGCAGATCGGGAATATCCGGCAGGACCCACGGGTCGGCTATCGACATGTTTCTGAGACATGAAAACCATGCCCTCCTGGGCCAAAAAGGAGCGATTACTATTATCCTTGCCCTGTCCTTCCTGACCTTCCTCAATACTAGGGGGAGTAAGGACAGGGGAGGAAATGCGTAGGCTAGATTGAAATCCCACTTTAATAGAAGAGCGTCCACTGCCAGAGGGCGTTCTTTGGGATTTAGAGAGCAGAACTGTCTCACTTTCCTGTTGCTTTTGGTAGCAAAGAGATCTACCTCCGGTTGACCCCATTTCCGCACAATTAGGTCGAAGATGGAAGTCTTTAATGACCACTCTCCTTGACTCAGGAGATTGCGGCTTAAGAAGTCCGCCTTGGTATTTTCTTCTCCCCTTATATGTAGAGCAGTTAGAGAAAGAAAGTGTCGTTCTGCTATCTGAAGTAGGCGCCTTGCAACTTCCATGAGAGGACCGGAACGAGTACCACCCTGGTGGTTGATGTAAGCGACTGTGACCCGATTGTCGGAGAGCACTCGAACGTGGTGACCCTGTAGATATAGAAGGAGCTTTTTAATTGCTAGCTCTACCGCTGTTAATTCCTTCATATTAGAAGACATATGAATTTGATCCTGCTCCCATAAGCCCTGAACCATAACGTCCCCCATATGAGCCCCCCACCCAGAGGGGCTAGCATCTGTTGTGACTATTCGGGATATCTCATATTCCCAGGGAACCCCCTTAGACAGGTTTGTCTCATTCTTCCACCAATCCAGGGATCTTATAGCAGCCTGGGACAAGGATAGCTGGCCTTCCAGGTAACCACCTAGCAAATTTTGATACAGCAAGACCTCAGCTTGCAGCGCCTTGTGTGAAATTGAGCCCACCGAACCGCGGGAATGCAGGACGAGAGGGAGCCCAAAAGAGACATGGCCTTCCTAAGCGACATGGAGGGGTTTTTGGAAGCGTTTAGGACCTGGTACCGTAAGCGAATTAACTTGTCTGACGGTAAACTACAGTTCTGATTCTGTGAATCCAGAATTAGCCCTAGAAATTGCTGAACCCTCATCGGATTCAAACGAGACTTTTTGGTATTTATTAGCCATCCCAGCCCTCTAAGGTAGATATTGCTTTTTGCAGTTGCTCTAGGCAATGCTCTGCCGTCTTTCCAATGATAAGAAAGTCGTCGAGGTAGGGGACTATGAGCATATTTGATTCACGTAAGTGGGCCATGACCTCCGACATAACCTTAGTGAACACTCGTGGGGCAACCGCCAAGCCAAAAGGAAGGGCGCTATATTGAAAATGTCGCAGCGATTCCCCCATTTGGATTGCTACTCTGAGGAAACGCTGATGCTCCATATGGATCGGTATGTGGTAATAAGCGTCTTTCAGATCTAACACCACCATAAAGCAATTTTCAAACAGAAGCTTTATTGCTGAGCTGACCGTCTCCATTTTAAATGGGTGAATAATCAGGAACTTATTGAGGGCTTTCAAATTAATAATTGTTCTAAAAGACCCGTCCGGTTTACGGATCAAAAACAGAGGGGAGTAAAACCCCTTACCCCGCTCTGCTTCTGGTACCTCCACTAAGACTTTCTTAGCGCAAAGCTCCTGAACCTCCAACTCTAAAGCGGCCTGCTCCGATGGGGATGATCTGAGTGGGGTAATTTTAAAGTTATCCCAAGGTACCGAGGAGAATTCTAACCGCAGCCCTGTAGCTATGATGTTAAGGATCCAGCTACTGTTTGAGATTTCCGACCAGGCCGGGTAGAAGGCCCTCAATCTGCCTCCTACCGGCATTGCTAGTCATTGCGAGGGTTTTTTTGTTTTCTTAGGTGGACCCCTAAACATAAACCCTGTACCTCTTCGCCTCTTTTCATCCCATTTGGCTCGTTCTCTGGACGACCTTCTGTAGCTGAACCTCCTTCTGCTGAAAGGTCTTTTATAGGAAGGGGTTGATAGACTGGGAAACTTTTTCTTGTCGTCCCCTGCCTTTTCTAAAAGTTCGTCCAGGACCGGGCCAAAAAGATATTCACCATCACACGGAATGGAGCAGAGGCGAGATCTGGCTTGAATATCGCCCGGCCAACATTTGAGCCATAATGCCCTTCGTGCTGCATTAGACAGCCCTGCCGCTCTGGCAGCCATTCTTACTGAGTCCGCTGAGGAATCAGCCAGGAAAGCCGCTGCGTTCTGAATTATTGGCAAGGTCTTCCGAATTGACCCCCTGGAGGTTCCATCTGCTAACTGGGATGCTAACTGGTCTAGCCAGACCATCAATGACCTGGCTGCACAAGTGGCTGCAACCGCCGGTCTCAGGGCACCTGCCGACATTTCCCATGTGCCTTTCAAGAAGGAGTCTGCCTTCTTGTCTAGTGGATCTTTCAAAGACCCCATATCATCGAATGGGATGGAGGATTTTTTAGAAGCCTTCGCCACTGCTGCATCCAGCTTCGGGGCCTTATCCTATCTACCTGTTAAGGGATCTTCAAAGGGATATCTTCGCTTAAACGCTTGGGGTAAGGAGCCTCTTTTTTCAGGCTTCTTCCACTCTCTGTCTATAAGGCCTTGGATGCTACTATTTAGCGGAAAGGATCTCCGTTTTTTTGGATCTAGACCACCGAACATCAGATTCTGTACTGAGAGCTCTGGTTTCGCCTCTTCTACCCCCATGGTGGACCTAACTGATTTGACAAATTTGTCCATCTGGTCCAAGGGAAAACAAAAAACGGGTAGCGTCTTCCGTAAGAGGAAGGCGAGGAGGGTCCTGACACAACTTCACCCCTGTCATGGGCGGCAGGTGAATCTGAATCAGATAAAACTGGTACAGTTCTATGCCTGGAAGATTTTCCGTGTCTTGAGGACGCTTTCAACTCTGCTCTTATTATCTCCTTCAGGCTTTCGGTGAAATCCGGAGTCTCCTCCGCTATCTAAAAAGGGAAGGGGCATAGGGGGGGTTACTATCTCATCCTAGGCCCCTGCCCTTCCCCCTCAAATGCCCTACCGTCTGTTGCATGCATGGCTGGCACAACCTTTTAGGGCAAGCGTCAGGCAGAGGGCAAGCACAAAAGGCACATTCCCTGTGCTTGCTTTTCACCGAACACTTCTTCCCCTACTAACAGACACAAAATGGGGGGAAAACTGCATTACTGGGTATTCTAAGTCTGACGATCTCTTACCCAGATTATACAGCAGTAGGTACCGGATCACGGGGAGGGGCCTTTTTCCCAGCTGCGGAACTTCTGCGGCTGGTGCTCCTGGCCATTGAAGAGGAGCGCTCTGTCTGCTGCTGCTGGCTCTCCTGTTGCACCGAGGGAGCTTCTGCAGTGTCCATCACGAAAATGGGGCAGAAGCGCTTTACCT
Source organism: Oophaga sylvatica (assembly GCA_033576555.1). Lineage (NCBI taxonomy): Eukaryota > Metazoa > Chordata > Amphibia > Anura > Dendrobatidae > Oophaga > Oophaga sylvatica. Next base: position 133,592,023 of record JARQOD010000001.1, on the reverse strand, counting down.
CTTTCCTAGGCTCCTTATATCCTCCCCCGGATATCCGGGTCAGCAGGTCTGGCCAGGGGTCCACCCCCTCCTACTCTCCGCTCCACGCCCCCCCCACACCTCCCTGCCGTCCCCACAGCAGGCGCCGTCTGATGATGCAGCCGCCAAAAAATTTCAGAAACGCCGGCCGGCGTCTCACTTCCGGTTCCGGCGGTGGAGAATCCGCCCCTTTTTCCCCCCGCTCGCACGGACCCCACCGTACCGATGGAGGTAGTATAGTCCCCCCGCTGCATCGCCCCTCCAGCCGGGACACGAGCGGCGATCTCCCCCAAACCCAGCCGCGCTGCTGCAGAAGCGGCGCGCGACTAAACTTTCAAAAACCCCGCCGCGCCGTCCATAGCAGTGACGCACGGCGGGAAATTCAAAACCGCCCGCCGCGCCGTCCATAGCAGCGACGCGCGGTGGGAAATTAAAAAAAACCCCGCGCGCCGTTCACAGCAGTGACGCGGCGGGAAATTCAAATTTAAAAATATTTTTTTTTTTTTTTTTAAAAAATCACGGCTGCACCCCTTAAGAGGCCCCCCACCATGACAGGACCACAGGAGAGGACAGGGAGAAGGCATCGGGACCAGGGAGAGGGGGGGAATACTTACCTACCGGCGCTGGCTGGGAGACAGGGATCCTCTGGATACTGCTCCACCTGCTCCGCACACTGTCGTGGAATCCTACCCGGACCCACCGTGGCGCTTCCAGGGGCTCCGCACCGGCCGAGGTAGGAGATCCCCCCCCGCTACCTGGGTCGACCGGCCGGCCTGGGTCCTCCTGAAGATCTTCATCTGTAGGAAACCCGTCCTTTAGGAACAGGAAACCAACTGATGTGTGGGAGAGGTGCCGCCCTTTTATATCTGTAGGTTTCCTGTTCCTAAGGGGCGGATCCCCTCTCTGTAGTGCTGTCATGGACGTTCGAATAAAATACAGAAAAATCTTTGAATGAGAAGGTGTGTCCAAACTTTTGGTCTGTACTGTATGTGTTATGCATACTCCCGGGCAGAGCACATATGCGTTATGCATACTCCGGGCAGAGAATGTATGTGTTATGCATACTCCCGGGCAGAGAATGTATGTGTTATGCATACTCCCGGGCAGAGAATGTATGCGTTAAGCATACTTCTGGGCAGAAAATGTATGTGTTATGCATACTCCCGTGCAGAGAATGTATGTATTATGCATACTCCCGGGCAGAGAATGTATGCGTTATGCATACTCCCGTGCAGAGAATGTATGCGTTATGCATACTCCCGGGCAGAGAATGTATGCGTTATGCCGGTGACCGGTCTGCAAACCATGTCCTATGAGGAACGGTTGCAGGATTTGGGAATGTTTAGCTTGCAAAAAAGAAGACTGAGAGGAGACTTAATAGCTGTCTACAAATATCTCAAGGGCTGTCACATTGTAGAAGGATCATCTTTATTCTCATTTGCACAAGGAAAGACTAGAAGCAATGGGATGAAACTGAATGGGAGGAGACACAGATTAGATATTAGAAAAAACTTTTTGACAGTTAGGGTGATCAATGAGTGGAACAGGCTGCCACAAGAGGTGGTGAGTTGTCCTTCAATGGAAGTCTTCAAACAGAGGCTGGATAGACATCTGTCTGGGATGATTT